>CM055745.1:7363751-7641251 GCA_029465975.1 Dallia pectoralis | reverse complement strand
TCAATCCAGCACTTACAAATGGCATGTTTTAAATGGCATGTTTTAAATTGAGTTAAACATGTACTTCCTGTGACATAATGTATAAACAACGGATATAAGTGGATTGAAACGTAATAAAAATCAAATGACATAACTCACAAGTCTCCAAAACAGTGAACTGCCCGCTCAGTCGCCGTAACTGTATTTGCCTACTGAGATAATGTAGTCGGTTTAACAGGACAAAATGTGGTTATCACAGGCATTGAAGAGGGTCAAGGGAAATGACAACATAAAAAGCGGCTTAATTGTGGGAGGAGTTTCTAACAGACATGATGAATGTCCAACAGCAAGCATTTCTAGGCCAAGCCAACACTGTCAGCTGGCAGGGGGAAGCCTGTGTTACGTTACTGTTATGTAAACTCCATGTGAATAAAGCCTGTTTTACTTTTCTGTTATGTAAACTTCATGTGAATAAAGCCTGTGTTACGTTACGGTTATGTAAACTTCATGTGAATAAAGCCTGTGTTGGGTTGCGGTTATGTAAACTCCATGTGAATAAAGCCTGTGTTACTTTACTGTTATGTAAACTTCATGTGAATAAAGCCTGTGTTACGTTACGGTTATGTAAACTTCATGTGAATAAAGCCTGTGTTACTTTACGGTTATGTAAACTCCATGTGAATAAAGCCTGTGTTACGTTATGGTTATGTAAACTTCATGTGAATAAAGCCTGTGTTACTTTACGGTTATGTAAACTCCATGTGAATAAAGCCTTTGTTACGTTACGGTTATGTAAACTCTATGTGAATAAAGCCTGTGTTACGTTGCGAATTATGTAAACTCCATGTGAATAAAGCTTGTGTTACGTTACGGTTATGTAAACTATATGTGAATAAAGCCTGTGTTACGTTACGGTTATGTAAACTTCATGTGAATAAAGCCTGTGTTACTTTACGGTTATGTAAACTCCATGTGAATAAAGCCTGTTTTACTTTACTGTTATGTAAACTCCATGTGAATAAAGCCTGTTTTACTTCACTGTTATGTAAACTCCATGTGAATAAATCCTGTGTTACGTTGCGATTATGTAAACTCCATGTGAATAAAGCCTGTGTTAATTTACGGTTATGTAAACTCCATGTGAATAAAGCCTGTGTTACATTACGGTTATTTAAACTCCATGTGAATAAAGCCTGTTTTACTTTACTGTTATGTAAACTCCATGTGAATAAAGCCTGTTTTACTTTACTGTTATGTAAACTCCATGTGAATAAAGCCTGTTTTACTTTACTGTTACGTAAACTCCATGTGAATAAAGCCTGTTTTACTTTACTGTTATGTAAACTCCATGTGAATAAAGCCTGTTTTACTTTACTGTTATGTAAACTCCATGTGAATAAAGCCTGTTTTACTTTACTGTTACGTAAACTCCATGTGAATAAAGCCTGTTTTACTTTACTGTTATGTAAACTCCAGGTGGATGAAGTGTCTTTAAGGACCAGAGAGACAAAGGAAGCAATACATTCAAAAGTTTGGATTCGCATAGAAATGCCGATGTTGCCCAAAAAAATCTATTTTTGTTAATTACAATACAATATCAATATACAATATCAGATTGATCAAAAATATAGTGTGAACATTGTTCACGTTGATAATGAATATGAATTGCATCTCGAAACAGCTGATTCTCGATGGAATATCTTCATAGGCAACAGACTTCTATTATCAGCGCCTATCACTCCCATGTACCAATGCCAGGTTGTGTTTGGAATTGAGCAAAGAACGTGTAACTATTTCTGTTGGTTATCTCCGGTTACTTGATTACTACCAGACAAAGTCAATGCTCACCCAACCTCCTCTGTAGCGTGACAATCCTAATAGTTTTTAGGTAACATTACTGTTTCAGGTATCACATGACACTATTGTTCGTAAGGCCAAGTGCACTGAAACGACCCGCTCTCGAAACGTCAACAGGTTCTCTGGAACACATAATGTGATACAGGAAAGTTGAACAGACGATTTTGCCGAGCATATAATTGAAATCATATTGAACAATAATACCGGTGATCATTTTCTGATCCTTCCAGGTGAGTGACAAAGTCATGGTTCAACTCACTGACCTTGTTAAGCGATTATCAGGGTCTAACGGTTTTGCTTTTGTTCTCCAGTCCAGGGTAACAATTTCCTGGTCATTTCCACCTGCCATTTCACAGCAGCACTGTCTAACATGGGATTGCAAAAGCATGAGACAATGCCAAACAGAGCATTCCTCAGTTAAGCTTTTAAATCGCCGCATCATCAATGTGCCCAAATGCGTTTCTGGTGAAGACCGTGCGGCAGTTGTGGGCAGCTTTAGCTCTCAAACAGACACATATACAGAGGAGCTTCAAGTATGAGTCAAATTCTAAATTATTTTATGGGAAGAAAATACACCCATTAAAGAAAATCATATACACAATGCTATCAGACTATGTAGTAACTATTCGATGGTCTTAACACAATGGATTGATTTAAAAAGATTACGCCTATAGTATATATCGGAATAAAACTCAAGCTAAACGGAGAATTCCTTTTAGCATTATACTTTTTTCCTACACTAAGTATGTGTCTGCGAAATGTTTAAAGCAATGCAGGGATTCCCACAGCATTGTATAGTCAATGCAATCCTCCAAAGCTAAACAGCCGACACAAACCGTCCACGAGATTAGATTAATTAAATGGCGAGAGTAGCCTACACGAAAAGAGGAAAAGGCATGCCATAGAGAGGGGCAGTTTCTACACACTGAAACAAACACAATATATCATCAGACTGAATGCTGTTGTATGTGACACAGCACCAGGGCTCACAGGCAGGTTTCACAGGAAAATAAGACGCCACGGCTGAATTATAAGGCAGAAAATTAAAGAGCATGTTATTTAATTTGTCGACTTTTGATAAATGTGCTTTCTGAAAAATTCCTGCAATAATATATAGGCCTACAATATCACTCTTTCAAGAAATGAAGATATGCTATTAATTCATAAAATGTAGGCTACTTAGAACGCATCTAGTTATCTATGACATATTTGTAGACTATCAAAACAAATATCACAACGTGCAGATCATTTTTAACGGTTTATGGCACATGTTTAAGACATATATTTTTTTTTGTATTCAAAATGCACGTTGTGACTATTTCTTTGACTTTATTTAAAAATAATTTACCATGACCATATTTGAAGACGAATTTGTGCTGCGCTTACGGCATGCAGCTCTAAAGGAAAGATCCACCCAGCATTTGTACATTCCTTGAGGGAATGGTGGCGTGTTCTGACTAATATCTCTGTCTGCATGTGGACGAGTTGGTTGCAACTTGCCACCCAGGCAGTTTACTACATTTCAATGTGAGCTGAACACGCATTTAGCCGCACATAATTAGAGAAAGGGGGCGCATTCGGAGGATCTGGAGGCCATTCCTCAGCTTTTGTTATTTCACCTTAAAAACATCCTCATCCCTAGATTATATTTAATATGCCCTACTGCAATAAAGCACGGTGGAATTATCAAGACAAAACATGGGATGTAGTGTTTAACGTACAAACCAACACTAATCATAAGAGTGTGGCCCCTTTTAACTGTACCCATGAACCACATATATTTTAGTTCGGGGTGTCCAGCCACGAGATTAATACAAAGTATGGTTCCCTAATTATTTATTAGTCAAAATTAAGAAATCGTGTGTCCGAAAAACTCGCTCTGTTAATTATGAATGATACAATTATGACCATGTGTGTGTCAATCATGTGCATGTCAGTAGACCGACTTTTTACATATACGCTTCCAGATGTGTATTTAAATTATAACTTGGCCGATGTGCATAAGACTATGGTGATGTAATGCATAATGCATAATAAAGCCTAATCCCCGTCCACACGAGTTGTGACAGTTCATAACACCGTTGGGGTGTGTTGACGCATGCATGAAATTATCAAATGTTCCCGTATTCATCCAACTGTCTTGAACATCTCTGCCACTCCGTGGCCACAGTAAACTATGTCCAAGGATTCGTATCCTCGGGAATAAACAGACCCATTAAATAATGTAGTAATATAGTACCTTATCCGACGCGTCCAGTCTGGCCAAAACGTGTCGACAAAACCGGACTGCGCGTAATTGACGTAGCTAATTTCCTCTATTTCCCACGTGGATCGGAGGTAGAGACACCGGATACCTTAAGCATTCGCTTTGATAACGAATTATAATACCCTGAACTCATTTAAAACTGCCGAGTATATAGACCACCATCAAATATTACAAAATAATTAGTCGGATGTTATGCGTAGAAATGGCATCGATATCCAATTCGTCTACACTTGTGCTGTGGTTTATATGAAAGCATGATATTTTGGAATGCCTTCATATCATTAACATTGCTTTAAAGCATTTGACGTGTAGGACGTGCACGGTTGAAGTGAATATTAATTAACCTGCGCTCATCACAGTGCAGAGACAGATTTAACAACCTAGTGAACCATCAACATTCTCAACGTCCTCATCATCATGTGCGTATTATATTAGAAACATGCAATTCAGAATGTGTGTCAACTCAACACAGCACAACACCCCTCTGGCCATGTACATACAGGGTCCGGGTTATTGGGTAACTTACAGGTAGCTCCCACTCGTCAGGATGAGGAATATCTGCGGATAGTAAACTGACAGCAGGACACTGCGCGACGAGAAGATGATCATGATGACATCGAGCAAAAGAGTCCGCTTCCCGGCAGAGCAAGAACAGTATAGCTGTATGAACCCCGGTGTAATTCCTTGACGTCGCGCGTTTAAGGATCCCGTTTTCGGCCAAATCAACGAGCCGGGTTTAGTGCGACATGGGTCTGCGGTGCGCGCTTGTGTGGAGGTGCTATGCGGAGGTACTATGCGGCTCCCAGCTCCCAGTCCCAGGGCCAAAAGTGTGCCTCTGTCATCTCTCAGCGGTACAGGCAGTTACAGAGTGTGGTTCCCCGTGCTGGAACGATGATGGTTTTAGGGATTTGGGATGGCAGAAAAGTGGCTCTCACCATCCTCAACAGAGTCGTGTCTGCCATTGGGCAGAGAGAGGGGGAGAGAGAGAGGGAGCGAGGGAGGGAGGGAGAGAGGGAGAGAGAGAGAGAGAGAGAGAGAGAGAGAGAGCTGCAATCCGCCCACTTCTGCTCCACAGCGGGACAATAGTGTGACAGTGATCCGCGCTGATCTCAGGACAGCAGGGTTGCCTTTCATTCATGAAAAAAACACCCAAAAGTAAACAAGCACAGCACTCACGCGGACTTCTCATCTTCAGGACAAAAAGTAACACACGCACATAGGCGCATTATCACACGCTGGTGGACCGATATGTCTGCATTTGATTGTAGTTTCACCAATACGTTTAATAAATAGCCTACACATGTCAAATGTGTACACTGCTTGGCAACATATAAACCATCAGTTGCATGATGTCACTCGTCACCAGCAGACCCTCCTCCACATTGTATGCGTGAAGAGGAGGTTATCATGAAAGATGTTCCATACAGGCTAAAGAAAAGGTGATTCGGCGCTCATGGTATCACCTAACCTGGTCGGGCGTTGATAACACCCTGAGATATCTATAGTGATAATATGCATCACTTGGTCAGATGTTTCTGCATATTTAAACGACTAAGATGTAAGCATTTGAGGACGTTACCGGTTCGCCCTGTTTCACTATATAGGCTCGGTAAGGACCGGGACAGGTGTGCCAATATGGGACGCACCGGGGATTACACCTGCTGCTGTTGTTGTTGTTTTTGGACTTTTGCATAATGTGCAACACTGGACCGAAAGGAAACGGGGCCATATGAGCTAAATGTGCAACGGTTAAAATATTAGTTAACATTTTTAAATATCCTAACGTAAATGTTTTTGTTACATGACTATTATCATTTTATGAATCATATAGCAATCAGTTCAGACCATTGTATTGGCTGAAGTTCGGACAACCCAGGCCTATAAGAGGGACGTGTGAAATATCTAAACATATAGGTAATATGTAAACAAATAATACGCAAATAATAAATAAGACAGGTCCTGGTTTTGACTGTATCCAAATACACAGAAAGGAACACGATGCATGGCATCCCTAAACCCCTTCACCCTCTTAGTATAATTTATATTGCTCTATTCTTATGTTATATGTACGCACCTTCCTGCCAAAGTAAACTCCTTTTCTGTTCACACATTCATGGCGAATAAACACTTTTCTGATTCTGATGCCATTTTGCTGTTGAAAAGAAATGTCTTTCATGTATCAAGATAAACAATTGCAAAACAGGTAAACACTCTGTCTCTCTCGTTGGAATGTGGAAATACCACTCAGTTTATGAAGGTATGTAGCTGTGTGCAGGAGTCGGGCAGAAACACACAAGCGGGTCAATTAATGTACAGAGTGCGACAACGGAACAGACACAGAAACCATCTTATATATAGTCTTATATACTTAAAAGATGCTTGCGTTGAGATGTATTATTCCTGATGGTGGTGAATGTCATATAACAATGCCGGTTGGATTACACAATATTATTAAGGGGTGTGGGGGTTATTAATAGGTAAATTGGGTCAAAGGGGCAGGTGCCTGCTTCCACAGTTCCATTCAAAACATCCATAGATGTACAGCCAAGGAAATAATCAAGGCAATAATACCGATAGAAAAGTAAAATAGACATTTTAACGGTGGGCACTACAGGTGTTTACACTTACCCAAGCCTTAAGTAGATGATGCCAAAGCACAGGAAGACGTGAAAAGTCCACCGGTGGAAGGATCTGTGCGTGATCATTACAACTTCTGGGACGGGCCATTCACTAAAATAAGGTGGTCCCTCTTATACGGTCACATTGGAAAACCCTCCCAGGTGCAGACGCGACTTCTGATCTGGAAAATGTCAAACCTGAACACCTTTGAAATGTTCCGCCGTGCAAAATCCATGGTCACCGGATCACAGGTGAGTGATGACCGTGCGCGGTCCCGCAGCGTGCGCGCGAAGAGTTCGAGAACGAAACGCTTATAAGAGAGAGTTCGAGAACGAAGACGCTTATAAGAGAGGTGGACTCGAGGCGCTCTTATATCTCGTCGTTTGTATCAAAGTAGGACAAGTTCTGTATTGTCACTTGTCCTTGGGTGCGCCAGGTACATTTACACCCGGTGCAATGTTGTCCCTTTCGACAGAATATCGTCCCTGCTGAGGCCGTGGCGAATCGACTGCAGCTCCTCTCTTTTGGCGACATCTTAAATTCTTGCCATGTAGCTGCAGGTATTCTAATACAGGTAACCAAAGCCCTATCCACGCCCCCTCCTCCTCCTCCCAGCCAGCCTGGTATATGGATAAGCTGTCGATGGGATGGGCTTCCAGGCTGAGCTGAACACGTGCAGTTGTTGTAGAGCCCCACCAACACAATGAGAGCATCGACCTGCACTTCCTTATATAGGCTATTTGAGGTTGCACGTTTGGGTATTGCCCAACTGGAGATACCATCATGTGGTAGCCAATTAATGTTTGCGATTAGTCCATGCAGTATAGTTGACATTATGAGTGGCGAATGATAGTATCATTATATATATTATTAATATAAATACTGTAAACATTATTTAATATTATAAGCTCATTAGTGAAATGATTCATCAAAAGAGCTACTGATAAGAGCTTATTTTTCAGAGCTCGACGACTGATTTACTAGCTGTTACAATTTGATTTAAATATATGATGTCAAATTGCTCAGTACACTTTTGTCAGGAGGAGCTTTACTCGAAGATCACATCTTTTGATCATTTTCATTGGACGTCTGTCCCCTTGTGTCCTTTTCTGTTGCATAATACTCCCCCTGGTGGCAACTTAAAACAACTGACGACTTAAGAATGCATGGAAGTAAATGATGAGCGATGTAAAATTTATAAAATGCGTACATTTTTTCCTGCCTACGAGTGTAACTCAGGAACACATTATATGTGACATCACATAAACTAGGCAAGTGCTTTGTTCCATCTGATATTGTCAAATATCTAGGTCACGCTTATACCTTGGGATTGTGCATTTATCTGTGTCTTATTTTAAATTGCCAATTTTTAACATACCAAGTTAACATTATAATATTCTCATACGCTTTAGGTCTGCGGTTATTCACTGGCAATTAAAAGACAGATTGAAGTGTGTTGATATGCTAAACTATATGTTATAACTGCGTACATTCTTTACAATCGTTTTACGTTCGTTCGCCTTTACTGGTGGAGGGAAGTGAATGAACGTCTGTCCCAGGGTTAATTCAATTGGTAAGTACGTTTTTAAGTGGTATCTCACTACTGGGCCAAAACTTTAAACACAGACATCAGGATCATTCAAATGGACATGTATTGCAATATTTCGTATTGTGATGTGCTCTGGTGAATATCTTTAGAAATGATAAAGCTGTACATTTCAGTTCACTTCTGTATTTGATAGTTTCACGCAGTTTCATTTTGGTACTCAGCACATCTACCAACACAGTCAACACTTCCAAAGTGCTGTTGTTTTTTATAAAAAATGCCATGATTTGGTGACAAACTTTAATCAGGCATCCTGGCGACCCATAAGTATATAGGACTGTCTGCTCCACCCTCAGTAGAGCTCGGAAACTTCCAAAGGTCTTGCAAAAATGTTATTATCTTGTATACTCAGCTTTCTATAGAACTTTATGAATCTATAATGTGCTTTGTTAACACAGCGAATCAACCATAAGTTATGTACCATATTTGAACCAAATTATAACAATTCCAACTGGAACTGTAATGACAACATCAGCTAAAATAACACGCATGGGCCAGTGTGAGTTGTTGATCACAAAAAAACAGACAAAACCACAGAAAACTTTGTTTCAAGAGACGTCCCTGCTTTGTGGTTGCCAGGCCTCTTTCTCTTCAAAACACGGCCATCAAAATTCCAGATGAATGTCTGAAATAATGACCGACATAAAGACCCAGGGTGACATAAAAGGACACATTGGATGTGTCCCTGTAAAATAAGGGCTCGTTTCTCATCAAAGAAACCCTTGGTAGAAGTTTGGTGGATGGTCCTGTTTAGTTTAATTAATATCTTCAAAGGAGCAAACGTTTTATATTTAGTCTATCCCCGAAGACCAAGAACAAAGGGCGTCAGTGTCACCATTCCATTCCTCAACATCACACACATATGCTTTGACACACACACACACACACACACACGTGCGCACACACGTGCACACACACACACACACACACACGTGCGCACAAACACACACAGACGCAGACACAGACGCAGACACACACACAGACGCAGACACACACACACACACACACACACACACACAGACGCAGACACACACACAGACAGACACACACACACACAGATACACACACACACACATAGACAGATTTACACACACACACACGCACACACAACGTTATTCACTTCACCTGTCAGTGGTCATAAGGTTTTTGCCCATCAGGGAGTATTTACTACGATGTCAAAATTTGTTTCATATTTACAGTGCATGTCACATGTTCAGGAGTTTTTCTTCACCATAAACCCCAGGCACTTTACCACACAATCAGGACTCAAACTCCGTTTGTTGATCTCTTCCTCTTGCCTTTATATTGAGTCAGTATTTGAATGCACTTTTTTGGCATCTGCAGATTTTGTAGCTTTCTTTTTAAAAAAAAGCTCCACAATTTGCTCATCTGTCCAGTATGGCTTTCCAACTGCCAGCAAAACTATTTCGAAGATTGCGCAATTATATCTGCTTTTTTAATTCTTTCATATATTAAACATTTTTTGGGAGGAAGGAAAGTGGAGAAAAAAGATGGGCCAGTATTTTGGCGGACATCTGATAGTATGCCATATACTGTCTTCTTGAATATTATTATGTGCTCTTGACCGACAACTAAATATGAAAACCCACCGGGCATCCTTGTGTTTGTGTGGGAGCCCTGTCTGTCGGAAAGTGGCTGGGGCAGCACTGCAAAACTGATGAATGCAGCACCATGCCAAACCACAGAGCGACCCCTGAGGGCCAGAGGGGCCAACCATGGTCTGGATGCTGCTTCCTTATTGGCCAGACTTCGTCAGCTCTATACTCGGCAGTTCGATTTGAACACTTCCCAATGTTAGTTTGCCACAGAGAGGGCTGAACGGGGGTCCAAAGCCTGAAAAAGAAGAAGTGGCTGAGACCATAATATGACGTAAAGAAAGAAGAAGAAGAAAAAATTAAGAGAGAGAATGAGAAAAGAAAAGGAATGAGGAAGCGAGAGTTAGAAAGGGACAGAAAACAAGAAAGTGCATGACCTTAATGACCTGGGCAGTGAACGTCACCTCGTACATCACGCCCCGTGAGGTATTTTAAACATCTAAAGGTCAAAACCTGCCCGAGCAGGTCCTTCACTCCCAAACCAGACAGATGTGATTGAACTTTTCTGGTCAGGCACAGCTGTGGGCGCCATTTAGGGGATGTGTGGAGCGGAGCGAGGCCCTGATTAATTCCTCAACATGCCCGCTGATATATTGGGTACGGAGGCTACACAGATTGGCCGGGTGGGAGCAGATACACCAGCCTGTGACTAGATGCACACTGATTATTGCAGGCTGTATGGCTCACTAATGCCTTCTCAATGGAAAATAGGGTTGTTTAAAAGTTGCCTGCCAGAGCTGACTGCAACTTTGGGCGCTTGAAAAAAAATGTGGGTCAACATTTTAGCACAACTAGCCCTTTTTGATCCCGTTTGGGCGTTAATTTGTTATGTTGCTATCTTAAACTGGGCCCACTTCTCACCCAGGCCCCTTGCCAACCTGTCAAGTGTGTTTTTCTGATCAGTCAAACTTGGAGACTGCGCAGACAAAACCAGATCGATTTACCCAAACCCAACAGTGTGAATCAAAGCCAAAGTTTCAATCTGGAGAGAAGCTTTATGTTTCTGAAATTAGATTAGAATGTTCTGCTACTACTTTGTCTGGCTCACTACAGGCAAAGCTAAGTCTACACAATAAGCCCAACAAAATGTACATTTTGACATTGTGACAAATGAGGAGGGCAAGGAGGCCATCTCTGCCTTCCATTTTGTATTTTCTGTTTAGCACCACACAACCCAGTGGAAGTTAACGCACTTTGGTTTTTGCAGTTCTTATCAGTTTTAACTGCTCCGCATTTCTGCTCATCAGATAGATATTTAAGTTTCTTCTGTTCACTGGGTTGTGTGGATCACTATTTATTTATTTGTCTTGTTGTGTCGCGTGTTGCTATTAATTTGTCCAAGTTTGAACAATTCAAATGGAGTGACAGACATGTCTAATATATACTGACATTGTTTTTCTCCAAACACAGCAGGGACAAATTCAAATAAATCTCCTATCTGAAATGTTATAGTTTTACCCGCACCATATCTTCAGGCCTGGAAAATATATTTAATAAAAATTGTGAAAAGTCAGAACTGGGCTTAATGGATATTGAGTATACCACTTAAGCCTGTGAATGATATTTTGGACATCATAAACTTGAAGCGACAGATCTTTGACGTTTGCTTATATTACATTGCAATGGTCATGTTATAATATGTAAAAAACAAACATAGTGAACAAAGTTTTTTATAGAAATAGGGAATTCATTGATTAACATTTAATAAAAGTTATGTTGAATGTGAGTTATTAGCATGGCGTTGAATGTGAGTTATTAGCATGTCGTTGAATGTGAGTTATTAGCATACCGTTGAATGTGAGTTATTAGCATACCGTTTAATGTGAGTTATTAGCATACCAATGAATGTGACTTATTAGCATACCGATGAATGTGAGTTATTAGCAAACCGTTGAATGTGAGTCATTAGCATGTCGTTGAATGTGAGTTATTAGCATGACGTTGAATGTGAGTTATTAGCATGATGTTGAATGTGAGTTATTATCATAGGCTACTATTGAATGTCAGTTATTGGCATGACGTTAAATGTGACTTATTAGCATACTTTTGAATGTGAGTTATTAGCATGTCGTTGAATGTGAGTTATTAGCATACGATTGAATGTGAGTTATTAGCATACCAATGAATGTGACTTATTAGCATACCGATGAATGTGAGTTATTAGCATCCCGTTAAATGTGAGTTATTAACATAACGTTAATTGTGAGTTATTAGCATACCGATGAATGTGAGTTATTAGCATAACGTTGAATGTGAGTTATTAGCATCCCGTTAAATGTGAGTTATTAACATCCCGTTAAATGTGAGTTATTAACATAACGTTAAATGTGAGTTATTAGCATAACGTTGAATGTGAGTTATTAGCATCCCGTTAATTGTGAGTTATTAACATAACATTAAATGTGAGTTATTAGCATAACGTTGAATGTGAGTTATTAGCATACCGATTTATGTGAGTTATTAGCATCCCGTTAAATGTGAGTTATTAACATAACGTTAATTGTGAGTTATTAACATAACATTAAATGTGAGTTATTAGCATAACGTTAATTGTGAGTTGTTAACATAACGTTAATTGTGAGTTATTAACATAACGTTAAATGTGAGTTATTAGCATAATGTTAATTGTGAGTTATTAACATAACGTTAATTGTGAGTTATTAACATAACGTTAATTGTGAGTTATTAGCATACTGTTGCAGCACACTTCTCCACGTAGCTACTGTACTGATTTTGGATGTGGTGTGAGCACTCACTCATAAATCCATTCTTTAAGTTGGTGACAAATTATATTCAACTTTCATGTGTAATGGTAAAATATGCATTTATTAAAAATCACAAATCTCGTACTCATCTTTTAAGTAGGAATATAGAGAAATATATGAGACTTATGACTATTTGCAGGTCTTTTACACAACAATGTATTTCTGCAACATCCGAACTGACCAACAAGAAGTTGTTGCACTTGGGACACCATAACTAAATAAAACAAATCGGATTGGTTAAATAAAGTGATACGTGTGTAACATATTTTTTTAATGTTTTTATTTTAATCCAAATTTTGTAATGAATTTAGAGGTAAATGGGCTTAATTCGTACCAATTAGATGAGCAAGGTCGGGAGTTTTCTTTCAGACCATCTGTCCTCATCAGACATGCTTGTTTCTCATTTGACAGTTTCTTCACCCCGCTGACCAATCGGATGGACCTAGGAAGTCTGTAGAGAGCGTAACAATGAGCCGTTTACATCCTACATCACCTCGGTTTTTCATAGAGATCACAGTAGACAACAGTGAGTTTACATCTGGAACTCCATTATGCAGTGGCTTTTCCAACAAAGCTCTGAGACAATGGACTCCCTAAACACTTGAACCATGTGTAATACTGACTGGGTCGTGCTCCCTAGCACCCGTGCAGCAGTACATACCAGAATGGCACTAAGTCACCATCTCCCGTACCAAATATGTGAGCTCCCGCCACATCCAGACCCAATGTGCAAAGTCCCTTATATCCACTCAATACCAATAATACTTGATTAAATCAGTACTTTAACCGTGTGTAATACTAAATGTGCCCCCGTTAAGCCCCTTATATCCAGTCAATATCAATTAATATTAGATTAAATCAGTACTTTAACCATGTGTGTTACTGAATGTGCCCCCTGTTTGCTCGATCTCTGTTAAAAATGTCCCATTGCAAGTCATGAAGCCAATCAGTAGTATTATTAATAAATCAAACCTACCTGCATTTTTTGTGTTCAATATTACTGAATATATCATTGATTAATTTCAGAGAATATTGCCAGGTAGGTCATCGGCTACTAACTTTGATCTCATTTTCATTCCTTAGACAAACGCTATGTAAACATCAAACGGATAGGAGTCATGAGTTTACATACCTGTAAAAACTAAACAGACTGCATTGACTCAGGGTGCGGCTGTGAATTTGAACACACACTCACGTAAGTCGGGAGTGTCTTTCAGGATATTTCCTCTTCTCACCTAAATTTAACCCGAACACCAAGTGTTCCTTATGATGGCTTTTACAATCCTTTGGGTCTTATCAATTATAATAAAACATGTACACGCACACAAACACAGTCTCAGGCACAGGCACAGACACAGGCAAACGCACACAGTCACATTAACACACACTCACACACAAACACACACAGTAGCATGCACAAACACTAACACAAACACACACAGTTGCATTAACACACACTAACACAAACACACACAGTTGCATGCACACACACTCACCCGAACACACACATTCACATGCACAAACACACACACACACTCAGACAAACACTCACACAAACATACACACTCACACAAACACACACACAAACACACACTCACACAAAGTCTCATGCACAAACACTTACACAAACACACACAGTTGCATTCACAAACACTCACACAAACACACACAATCACACAAACACAGACAGTCTCAGGCACACACACACACGCACAAACACACACAGTCTCAGGCACACAAACACTCACACAAACACTCACACAAACACTGACACAAACACACACAGTCTCAGGCACACACACACACGCACAAACACACACAGTCTCAGGCACTCACACACTCACACAAACACACACAGTCTCAGGCACACAAACACAGACAGTCTCAGGCACACACACACACACACACACACAAACACAGACAGTCTCAGGCACACACACACGCACAAACACACACAGTCTCAGGCACACAAACACAGCCAGTCTCAGGCACACACACAC
Organism: Dallia pectoralis; assembly: GCA_029465975.1. Classification (NCBI taxonomy): domain Eukaryota; kingdom Metazoa; phylum Chordata; class Actinopteri; order Esociformes; family Umbridae; genus Dallia; species Dallia pectoralis. Next base: position 7,626,543 of record CM055745.1, on the reverse strand, counting down.
GGACAAACACACACAGTCTCAGGCACACACACTCACACAAACACTCACAGTCTCAGGCACACACACACGCACAAACACACACAGTCTCAGGCACACAAACACAGACCGTCTCAGGCACACACACACGGACAAACACACACAGTCTCAGGCACACACACACGGACAAACACACACAGTCTCAGGCACACAAACACAGCCAGTCTCAGGCACACACACACACAGTCTCAGGCACACACACTCACACAAACACTCACAGTCTCAGGCACACAAACACAGACAGTCTCAGGCACACACACACACACACACACACACAGTCTCAGACACACACTCACACAAACACTCACACAAACACACACAGTCTCAGGCACACAAACACAGACAGTCTCAGGCACACACACACGCACAAACACACACAGTCTCAGGCACACACACTCACACAAACACTCACACAAACACAGACAGTCTCAGGCACACACACACGCACAAACACACACAGTCTCAGGCACACAAACACAGCCAGTCTCAGACACACACACACGGACAAACACACACAGTCTCAGGCACACACACTCACACAAACACTCACAGTCTCAGGCACACACACACGCACAAACACACACAGTCTCAGGCACACTCACACACTCACACAAACACACGCACAAACACACACAGTCTCAGGCACACTCACACAAACACACCGACCCTCTCCCTTCTAAACAGCAGTGGTGTTTGTCGGGGTCGCCCATTCCCCTGGTCCTTCTGTCTCTCTCACACCAACCCCCTGTACACTTGGTTCACATTGCGTCCGACTTAAACAGGTCATGTTTCCCTCCCCATCCGTCTCCAGTTCATTAGAGCAAACTCCAAGCCTGCTACCGGCACCCGCTGTGGAGAGTGGGAGAAGGTCAGTGGGGCGTAGACACGTACAACGACAGCCGCGGTTCATTGAGAAATCGGCAGGAATCCCAGTAATGTGCCGTACGTGTTCTCCTCGGTTCCGTGTCCTCTGTTGATAGTGTGTTGCAATGTCCAAACACTGTCGGACTGATACGTTCTGTGTGTACTGGACGACAATAGCGGCATAGAAATGCGGCGCACTCTGTGGCGTCTCCGCGGAATAGCGGTGTGTACCGTACCAGGTCAAGTACGTTCAAATAGCCGCCGGTATTGAATGAAGGTGGGCTCGTTTCAGCCGAGGTTTACACTCGTTCACCTCGCTCTCTCCCCTCTCAGTTTAGCATGTTTTGTCCATTGTTTATTCTCAGTTTTTTTGTTTCACGTTACATTTGGCAGGGTTTTTTTAACGTCTAATTCCAACGCGTCTGATTATCTTTAGCTATAAGAATGTGCGGTTTCGTTTCTTGGCACCGTCACAAGGTGCCTTCATACGCAGTGATAACATCAAACGTACAGCCCTAATATCCCAGCAGGCCTTTGTTATTTCCTCACATGTCTATTGTCGTGTTAGCCGTGAGGCAACCGCGTCTGTGAGTATCGGACTAATGTATTACCGCGCTGTTGTGAAAGCACAACCAGTATTTCCTGACTTAGCCAACGCTACCCTGAAAACACGGGTGCATTACATTGCGCCGTTCACCAAGTCAACTTCTGAAAAAAAAAACATTTCTCATGATCCAATCCAGCTCCCATGTTATACTATTGCCACACTGCACACAGGTTATAACCTGTAACCAAATGGTGCGCGCGTGGGGAAAACGGGCAGGACAGAACTCCGACTCTCATGCTTAGCCATGGCGCTGTGTTGTAACGCCATCTGAGTGTCGGCACTGTGATCCGATCAACGGTATTGGCTGAGGTGGTTGTCCCGTCCTTTCTGCAGCTCTAGGGTGTCCCGGTGTGTGTCCCGGGACCTTACGGCGGTGTCCTGCGCTACCTCAGGTTTGGCACGGTGCTACCTGTCAAACACAGGTGCCCTTTGTTGTCTCCGTCTCAGGCCAGGAGAGTATCGCTGCCTCCGCTGGGCCTCACACACACAGAGGAATGTTTAGCAGGATACATTACACACAGCCTGCTTGTTTGTCTGAGAGCTCACAACAGTAACCCGACGACAACCCCGGCCAGGGCCACGGAAAGACCCTAACCTCTAACAGTCCAGTGAATGCTACACTTTTGTCACAGGGCTTTGTGTTTAGCTTGGGGAGATGACCTAGAAATGCCGGTGTCTTGCGGCTACCATTTTTATTCACACCGCACACTATTTTCCGGGGCCCTGGCTCTTACAGCTGGCCCGTGCGCAACCCCGCGTCCCTCTCTCGGTGTCTGTTAGTCGATGAAAAGCTGCTTTGTTGTGTTTCGGTAATAGCGCGTTCTATTGAGCTTGACTTCCTCACAGAAATGACTGTTATTTAAACTTCAACCAGTTTGGCTTCCTGCGGTTTGTCTGTCTTTCCCCGTCTCCGTGTCCTCCTCTCCTCCTCTGTACTCCGGCTCTGGTATGCCCTTTACCCGTGTGAGACGGAGGCTTGGAAGTGAACAGAAGAATGGATGAGTGACAGTCACCATGGGCGACCCAGACAGCCCGGCGGAAACGTTAAACTCTGGTGGTTTCTGGTGAGAGAAGGTCAAGGGGTACATTTGCGTTCTGTTGTTGGAGTTTGTCTGTGGTCGCCGCGATGACTCCACTCCGCTCGTATCTTCTCCTCCTCGGTTAGTTAGAAACGTTTTTCTGTTTGCCGTATCCGTCTTGTATTTCCCCGGTGTGTGTGTGTGTGTGTGGCCTCGGTGACAACAGCACAGAGGGACTCTGTAAAGGACACATCTTCGGGACTTTGCTGCAGCCATTACCTCAGCATTGTCAGAAATGACAATGACATTTTCAGCCAAAGCATAACCCAGCTATAAACTGAAACAGTTCGACATGAAAGGCTTCCATTTGTTTTTTTCATTTCACTGTGGTACATGAGTTCACGTCAACTGTTTTCTTTGAGAATTAACGGGACAGCTTTGTCTGTAGGCCTGGTCTTTCAATAATTAGTTAGACGCGACGTTAAAGTGTAAAACCGGCCTTGATCCGCACTTTTCAAGCATGACAGGGAATCAAGATGCCATACACTGTTTAGTGGTAGGCCTATGTCCACGTGGAATAAGATTTCAAACACTCTTAGTGGTAGGTCTATGTCCATATGGAATAAGATTTCAAACACTCTTAGTGGTAGGTCTATGTCCATATGGAATAAGATTTCAAACAGTGTATGTGGTAGGCCTATGTCCATATGGAATAAGATTTCAAACACTCTTAGTGGTAGGTCTATGTCCATATGGAATAAGATTTCAAACACTCTTAGTGGTAGGTCTATGTCCATATGGAATAAGATTTCAAACACTCTTAGTGGTAGGTCTATGTCCATATGGAATAAGATTTCAAACACTCTTAGTGGTAGGTCTATGTCCATATGGAATAAGATTTCAAACACTCTTAGTGGTAGGTCTATGTCCATATGGAATACGATTTCAAACAGTGTATGTGGTAGGTCTATGTCCATATGGAATAAGATTTCAAACAGTGTATGTGGTAGGTCTATGTCCACGTGGAATACGATTTCAAACAGTGTATGTGGTAGGCCTATGTCCACGTGGAATACGATTTCAAACAGTGTATGTGGTAGGCCTATGTCCACGTGGAATAAGATGTCTTACAGTCTTAGTGGTAGGCCTATGTCCATGTGCAATAAGATTTCAAACAGTGTATGGTCTATGTCCAGCTGGAATAATATGTCGTAGAGTGTTATTTGTACGCCTATGTGCATGTGGAATATGTTTCTTTATTTCTAAATCTATTAAGGTTCTTTGCTGCAGGAACTTGAGTTTATTCCGGCTCCATCTGGAAATACTCATTAGTTGATTTAGTATAAACACCCATAACTACATATGCCTTAACCGTTTCAAACCTGGGGGTGCTAAAGAAAGCTAAAAAACGATTTGTTTAGATTATACCTAACTTAGTCTCTGTTGAAATGAATAAATAAATCCCTGAACACATATTGTATGAGGTGACCACCAGGAACTGAGGTTAGAAACACCAGTGGCTCCAAACGTACACTTCCTTGGGAATTTATTTCTTCTTCACTGAATTTATTTCCTTTATGGTCAAATCGGCCACCTCTGTATCTGCAGAAGCCAATGTTTCACCAGGGAGTGGTTAGCTATGAGTGGATTAAGCCTTTTCCATTGACCAGCGGTTAACAGAGGTTATAATCTTGGTCCCCATCGAGTGATTTCCCGTTAAGACCAGGAAAGCTGTCTAATGTTACTTACTGGAATTCAGTAAAATTTGTAGCTAGCGTTGAATTTTGGCAATGGCAAGCATGGATACAAAGCTCACAGGAAGTGGCAAATAGGACTGTCTGTGGACAATGAGGTTCTTTTTAACACAGTACAAAAGAAAAGCAATAAACTTGTATTTCTTTTATCCTAATTGTGACTGTAAACATATTTGTAATGGTTCCCCAATGTACACAGGGCTGGCGCCTAGTTCTGCCAGAGCGATAAATTATTTCCTCGCCAAGTGCTAAAATTATTTGAGTGATATATTGAATCTAGTGGGGTTGTCTAATAGTGTATGGTATGCTATTGTCCTATTTCATGAAAGACTATGTCATGTAAGACTATGTCATGTCAGACTATGTCATGTCAGACTATGTCATGTAAGACTATGTCATGTAAGACAATGTCAGGTAAGACCATGTCATATATGACAATGTCATGTAAGACTATGTCATGTAAGACTATGTCATGTAAGACTATGTCATATAAGACAATGTCATGTAAGACTATGTCATGTAAGACTATGTCATGTAAGACTATGTCATGAAGACTATGTCATATAAGACTATGTCATGTAAGACTAAGTCATGTAAGACTATGTCATGTAAGACTGTGTCATGTAAGACTATGTCATGTAGGACCATGTCATGTAAGACTATGTCATGTAGGACTATGTCATTTAAGACTATGTCATGTAGGACTATGTCATGTAAGACTATGTCATGTAGGACTATGTCATTTAAGACAACATGTATGTTTTATATTCTGTCCAAATGTATGTTTGAAATCTATGGATCTTGTGTCATGGTTAAACAGAGAACATGAGCTTGTCAAATAACTTGATGACAAACAGAATTTCTGAATGATCTCAGTAGATGGAGACAAAGCAAACACAAGTCTAAAGTAGACTTTACACAAAATCCCCAGATAAAATATTCTGATATGTAATGTGGAGATACACATCAGGCACAGGGCTAATATTCTGGCACATTGGTAAGCAAGTCTGCCAGAATTAAAAATAAATAAATAAATGCATCAGTACAAGTATTTTACATCAAAATATACATTAAAAAATTAATTATAGATTTTTTTTTATCTGTCGGTTGTGGAAATACAGAAATAAATATATACGGAAATAAATGTAAACGGAAATAAATATAAACGGAAATAAATACTTACAGAAATAAAAACTTACAGAAATAAATAATTACAGAAATAAATGATTGTGGAAATAAATAAATAGGAGAAAACGACAGATTAAAAAAAATTATAATTAATTTTTTTAACGTATATGTTGATGTAAAATACTTTTACTGATGCATTTATTTATTTATTAATTTATTTTTAATTCTGGCAGACTTGGTCCTCCATAATTTTACAGACAGCAGGAAAACAAAAGCAAAACTTCCCCTGCCACCAGGGTTGGATTTTTCCGGTCCCTTTCTCCAGACAAAACCTCATTGGGGGTGAGTCTGCCTTGTCAGGGGGTGTCAGCTGAGCTGGGTTCAAGGGCCCTGTTTGATCGCAAAGGGAAAAACCAGCTGGGTCACAGACATTAATGCCTCACTTCCAGACAAGCTAAACCTTATTTGAACGTCTAGAGGAAAGCAACACAGAGACTACGGTAAACACCCCCCTGTGCTGATGTGGACAGTTGACTCATGTTCTCTGTGGACACCGTGAATCTGACTTTAATCAATGTTGTAACCATCACACGGCTGGTGGCCCTGCTTGTGTCCTCAGAGGATGTGCAAACCTAACTAGAAACCATCACACGGCTGGTGGCCCTGCTTGTGTCCTCAGAGGATGTGCAAACCTAACTAGAAACCATCACACGGCTGGTGGCCCTGCTTGTGTCTTCAGAGGATGTGCAAACTTAACTAGAATGTTTTCAATCATATTGAAGTTCTCTCCCTGATTTAGGAAAAAAATATTATAAATCACAATTAAACCTTTCTCAAATTTACAATACATCTGTCCGTTGTATAGTATTTATTATTTTTCAACTTTTTTAATAGAGTCTGGATGTTTTACTAACGAATCCACCATTTGCATTCAATTTTTTAAAATAAATTTATTCCAGCCGCAGATTTCACGAGTTAATTCCTCATGCTGTGTTTACAATAAGAAATATTCAAACATTGACAGCTCTAGCCTTTTTCAGGCCCTAAGCAAAATGTGATTGAGGGCCCCCTCAATGACATTATATATAAAGGGCCCCCTCAATCACATTATATATAAAGGGCCCCCTCAATCACATTATATATATATGGCCCCCTCAATCACAATCTTGTATGTAGAGGGCCCCCTCAATCACATTATATATATATATATATATATATATATCTCATCATCTCATCTTCAACCGCTTATCCGGGGTCGGGTCGCGGGGGTAGCAGCTCTAGCAGGGGACCCCAAACTTCCCTTTCCCGGGCAACGTTAGCCAGCTCTGACTGGGGAATCCCGAGGCGTTCCCAGGCCAGTGTGGAGATATAATCTCTCCACCTAGTCCTGGTCTTCCCCGAGGTCTCCTCCCAGCTGGACGTGCCTGGAATACCACTCTAGGGAGGCGCCCAGGTGGCATTCGTACAAGATGCCCGAACCACCTCAACTGGCTCCTTTCTACGCAAAGGAGCAGCGGCTCTACTCCGAGTTCCTCTCGGATGACTGAGCTTCTCACCCTATCTCTAAGGAAGAGACCAGCCACCTTCCTGAGAAAACCCATTTCGGCCGCTTGTACCCGCGATCTTGTTCTTTCGGTCATGACCCAGCTTTCAAGACCATAGGTGAGAGTAGGAACAAAGATTGACCGGTAGGTCGAGAGCTCACACGCGAACAAGACCCCGAGGTACTGAAACTCCCTCACTTGGGGTAAGGACTCACTCCCTACCCGGAGTAGGCATTCCACCGGTTTCCTACTGAGAGTCATGGCCTCAGATTTAGAGGTGCTAACGTAATGTATATATATATATTTATATATATATATATATAGTCTAATATAGTCTAAATTATTAGGCTGTTCATGCTTTATTCTGTCGATGTTTGCGTTCCTCCCGTAGCCATCATTAACATTGACTTGTGCCACAGTAGACCTTCACAGTAGACCTTCACAGTAGACCTTCACAGTAGACCTTCACAGTAGACCTTCACAGTAGACCTTCACAGTAGACCTTCACAGTAGACCTTCTGTCAGTTCAGATGTTTTCCAGATTCCAGCAGGATTCACAGTACTAGTTGCTTGATATTAGAGCTTGATTTTAGAGCTTGATTTTAGAGCTTGATTTTAGAGCTTGATATTAGAGCTTGATATTAGAGCTTGATTTTAGAGCTTGATATTAGAGCTTGATTTTAGAGCTTGATATTAGAGCTTGATATTAGAGCTTGATTTTAGAGCTTGATATTAGAGCTTGATATTAGAGCATGATTTTAGAGCTTGATATTAGAGCTTCATTTTAGAGCTTGATATTAGAGCTTGATATTAGAGCTTGATATTAGAGCTTTATTTTAGAGCTTGACTTTAGAGCTTGATATTAGAGCTTGATATTAGAGCTTGATATAAGAGCTTGATATTAGAGCTTGATATTAGAGCTTGATATTAGAGGTTGATTTTAGAGCTTGATATTAGAGCTTGATTTTAGAGCTTGATATTAGAGCTTGATATTAGAGCTTGATTTTAGAGCTTGATATTAGAGCTTGATATGTGGCATAATTCGAATACATTTCAAACTGTCAAACTTAGACTAATTTGAATCGCTTTCATACATATATTAAGTCAATGCAAATACTAAAAATACAATTTCAAAATGTGTTCGATTTGCACTTTTTTTGTCAGATTTTGGTTTTGTTCATCGCAGGGCCTCACTCTGGTACAACTGTGGATTTAGGCTGGTCAACTTTATGCATTTACGCACATTTTGCGAAAGGTGTACGAAGAAACATTTTACATGTTTGAGTCTGGAGTTATGAGACTATTCATTTTGTTTCTTTGTTTTTAAATCAGATTTTCTGTAATTCTAAACATTTTGACCTAATATCAGGTTCAGGGAGCTGACCCTAAGTTTAAATAAATAAAAAAAATATGTGTCCAGCGCATCCAGGAATTATTATCTACCAGGTGTCAGCCAGGTAGGTTGTATCTTCTTATCCAGCTATGTTGTAATCTAATGCACTCGCAGACATATTGGTTTTCTAGGATTTTACAATGGACAATATTTTGAAATATCAAAGACAACCCAATAACATGATTGTAGAACATCACCTCCTAACTTGAATTTAAATTGTTTTTAAACACCTTCAATTCATAATGATCATGTTTTATCAACAGGTGCCACTAGAGGGAGCTATTAGATAAGTGTACACAGTGAGTGAGTTAACGCCTCAAACACGCTCATTTGTTTGGGGTATCAGACTGTTCTCTAGTTATTCCGCCATCTTAATTGTTTCCAACTCATATTCTCCAACCAATCGGCTTCTGCGGTTGGGCCCCGGAAGCTGATTGGTTGCATCCAGAGCCTGAACACAACTGCGTGAAAATACATTTAGAAAATGATTTGATTGGCTTGGATACTCTGATTGGTTAGTGACGAACCAATTGCTTATGGCATTGATTTGTACACCGTCGCATCTCTCGAGGTCTGTGGGGGTGCAGCCCAGGTTTGTTGAGACACAGGGCCTGATGTTTCATGTCCCAGAGTCTGGTGAAAGGCCTTATCCAGGGTTTGCACGGTACCACAGACCCGGGGTTGATTACGGTACCACAGACCCGGGGTTTATTACGGTACCACAGACCCGGGGTTTACACGGTACCACAGACCCAGGGTTTATTACGGTACCACAGACCCGGGGTTTATTACGGTACCACAGACCCAGGGTTTAATACGGTACCACAGATCCAGGGTTTAATACGGTACCACAGACCCGGGGTTTAATACGGTACCACAGACCCAGGGTTTATTACGGTACCACAGACCCAGGGTTTATTATGGTACCACAGACCCAGGGTTTATTATGGTACCACAGACCCGGGGTTTATTACGGTACCACAGACCCAGGGTTTATTACGGTACCACAGACCCAGGGTTTAATACGGTACCACAGACCCGGGGTTTAATACGGTACCACAGACCTAGGGTTTATTATGGTACCACAGACCCAGGGTTTATTATGGTACCACAGACCCGGGGTTTAATACGGTACCACAGACCCAGGGTTTAATACGGTACCACAGACCCGGGGTTTATTATGGTACCACAGACCCAGGGTTTATTACGGTACCACAGACCCAGGGTTTATTACGGTACCACAGACCCAGGGTTTATTACGGTACCACAGACCCAGGGTTTACCTGGTACCAGTTAATTAGCATCCTGACCTTGCTTGGGAAACAGTGTGTCTGTGTTTTATCGCTCTATTTGTGTACGCTCTGACATATATTTAACATATATTGTACTGTATATTGGGAGGGACATATTGGTATTTTCTGGTATGGGTGGGCATGACTTGACAGGCCAGACAGGGACATGCTCTGGAGTTACAGATGATCAAGTGAGAAATGAGAAACTAAACTATATTGCTGTTTATATGTCCTGACTTTGTAAACCCACTTGACAGTTGAAATCTAGATAAATAGAAGACTTAGTGAGGCACTACAGGTAACTGCTTTGTAGACTTAAGCTTGCTAAACAGCTTGATAACATTGGTTTTAAATACCTTTCCATCTACGGGCCTGGCTGCCTTGTCAGTAGGAGATGGTTAGAAGCAGGTCTGGTGACCACTCCAAACTATCATAGATTTTTTGTAGTTTTTGCATTGTTTTTTTAAAGTTAAATAAATGAGGTAAATATTAACCTAACTCGTATAGTTTTCACTATATCTTATCTTGGCCTAAAAAGTCTATCACGGTATAATTTGAAGCATGGACAGTAACAGTAAATTTTCACAGTAAGTTTGTTTTTCTTTACATTTCTCTATAAATGCATCTAAAGGGATAAAGCACTGGTATGGCAATTACATAGCAGATATTACTGTAATGTTAACTGCATTAATAGGACACAGTTCACATTACAGAGGGTTTTAAAGTACATATTACTGTAATGTTAACTGCATTAATAGGACACATTTCACATAGTACAGAGGGTTTTGAAGTACATATTACTGTAATGTTAACTGCATTAATAGGACACATTTCACATAGTACAGAGGGTTTTAAAGTACATATTACTGTAATGTTAACTGCATTAATAGGACACATTTCACATAGTACAGAGGGTTTTAATGTACATATTACTGTAATGTTAACTGCATTAATAGGACACATTTCACATAGTACAGAGGGTTTTAATGTACATATTACTGTAATGTTAACTGCATTAATAGGACACATTTCACATAGTACAGAGGGTTTTAATGTACATATTACTGTAATGTTAACTGCATTAATAGGACACATTTCACATAGTACAGAGGGTTTTAATGTACATATTACTGTAATGTTAACTGCATTAATAGGACACATTTCACATAGTACAGAGGGTTTTAATGTACATATTACTGTAATGTTAACTGCATTAATAGGACACATTTAACATAATACAGAGGGATTTAAAGTACATATTACTGTAATGTTAACTGCATTAATAGGACACATTTCACATAGTACAGAGGGTTTTAATGTACATATTACTGTAATGTTAACTGCATTAATAGGACACATTTCACATACAGAGGGATTTAAAGTACATATTACTGTAATGTTAACTGCATTAATAGGACACATTTCACATACAGAGAGATTTAAAGTACATATTACTGTGATGTAAACTGCATTAATAGAACACATTTCACATAGTACAGAGGGTTTTAAAGTACATATTACTGTAATGTTAACTGCATTTATAGGACACATTTCACATACAGAGGGATTTAAAGTACATATTACTGTAATGTTAACTGCATTAATAGGACACATTTCACATACAGAGAGATTTAAAGTACATATTACTGTGATGTAAACTGCATTAATAGGACACATTTCACATGGTACAGAGGGATTTAAAGTACATATTACTGTAATGTTAACTGCATTAATAGGACACATTTCACATAGAGGGTTTTAAAGTACATATTACTGTAATGTTAACTGCATTAACACATTTCACATACAGAGGGTTTTAAAGTACATATTACTGTAATGTTAACTGCATTAACACATTTCACATAGTACAGAGGGATTTTCAGTGCATTTATTAAAACTAACTTCAAGTACAGCAGAACAGGAGGTTTCTTTCCCCCAACCAGTTTAATAACAAGGAAACTCAACATACTGCATATGTACTGTACACAGACAATTACAGCTCTTTTGCAGCCACTCAACTACAACAACAACAGAGTTTGCCCAAGTTACAGAAAGTCGTCCACTTTGTCGCTCGCAAGATCACATATTTTTCTATGGATTTTTTGTATCGACTGTACAGCACCCTCACCAAGACCCCTGTCTCCGTCGCGTTTACGTCCTTGTCTCCGTCACGTTTACGCCCTTGTCTCCGTCACGTTTACGCCCTTGTCTCCGTCACGTTTACGCCCTTGTCTCCGTCACGTTTACGCCCTTCTCTCCGTCACGTTTACGCCCTTGTCTTCGTCACGTTTACGCCCTTGTCTCCGTCACGTTTACACCCTTGTCTCCGTCACGTTTACGCCCTTGTCTCCGTCAGGTTTACGCCCATGTCTCCGTCCCGTTTACGCCCTTGTCTCCGTCACGTTTACGCCCTTGTCTCCGTCACGTTTACACCCTTGTCTCCGTCAGGTTTACGCCCATGTCTCTGTCACGTTTACGCCCTTGTCTCCGTCAAGTTTACGCCCTTGTCTCCGTCACATTTACGGCCTTGTCTCCGTCACGTTTACGCCCTTGTCTCCGTCACGTTTATGCCCATGTCTCCGTCACGTTTACGCCCTTGTCTCCGTCAAGTTTGCGCCCTTGTCTCCGTCACGTTTACGCCCTTGTCTCCGTCACGTTTACGCCCTTGTCTCCGTCACGTTTACGCCCCCTTGTCTCCGTCACGTTTACGCCCTTGTCTCCGTCACGTTTACGCCCTTGTCTCCGTCACGTTTACGCCCTTGTCTCCGTCACGTTTACGCCCTTGTCTCCGTCACGTTTACGCCCTTGTGTCCGTCACGTTTACGCCCTTGCCCGCTCGTGGATGAGTGCGGTTCCTCTGTATGCATCCACCCGTTGGGGTTTCCGTGAACAGGAATGTCTTCCCGTTGCATTGGTTCACTGTGTGGAGGACAAGGTATTGTTTGGGCTTGGTGCCGTTCCCTTTCAGCAGACAGGGGTCCAAAGACTTTAAACTAATCAAAGACCACCGCATGCAGACTGAACAGATTATAACCGGTCGTTAAGTACGATTTTCTCATTTGCTCTATCCCATGAACGCACACGTACAGTATATGTGCGGCGGAAGGGTTTCGGTTTGAAAGGAAAATGTGTTTTTTCTTTTTACATAATTACTCACTTCGTCGTGAGAAATCCGGGGAGAGCCGGTGGTGGGGGGCGCTCCAAGTCAAACAAAAACCTGATCTCCATCTAGAGATAATCAACTGTTTTAGGACAACAACCAAGACGTTAGCTAGCCTTTGTTATATTTGGAAGTCAACATGGAAAACGGACAATTCACGTGAATTGCATAATTCATCATCGTTTTTCCGTATGACAAACGTTTTTCCGTATGACGTTGTAATCCGTGACTGCTAATGTTTGTCCAGTTCCACACGAGTCTTTGCATGTTCCAACACCCCAACACAACCGGGGATGAGGGCCGTGGTCACAGCACGGACGCGCCTGTTTTCATGGAAACCCCAGTGCAATAAGTGTTAGGTGCTTTGCTCAAGGGCAGAATGAAGAATACCGGATTATCCTTTCATAGACTGGACCAACGCCTGGGCTCCACTGTCGGCCAGCCAAGGCATGAAACACTACTGGCCCTCAATGATGTCTTCATACAAGGTTATCAATGATCTGAAACTAAAGTGGAAAATTAGTCTTACTGTACTTTCACTGCATAGGGGGACCATGTATTCTAACTCTACACTGCAATACCTGAACATAGACCTCATCCTCTTATACTCAATCACTTATTGATATATTTTAGCCTGGCCCACAACCTAGTCAACCTCATTATTTACAGTAGGTGTGTTAGCCCGACCACAACCTAGTCAACCCCATTATTTACAGTAGTTGTGTTAGCCCGACCACAACCTAGTCAACCCCATTATTTACAGTAGGTGTGTTAGCCCGACCACAACCTAGTCAACCCCATTATTTACAGTAGTTGTGTTAGCCCGACCACAACCTAGTCAACCCCATTATTTACAGTAGGTGTGTTAGCCCGACCACAACCTAGTCAACCCCATTATTTACAGTAGGTGTGTTAGCCCGACCACAACCTAGTCAACCCCATTATTTACAGTAGGTGTGTTAGCCCGACCACAACCTAGTCAACCCCATTATTTACAGTAGGTGTGTTAGCCCGACCACAACCTAGTCAACCCCATTATTTACAGTAGTTGTGTTAGCCCGACCACAACCTAGTCAACCCCATTATTTACAGTAGGTGTGTTAGCCCGACCACAACCTAGTCAACCCCATTATTTACAGTAGGTGTGTTAGCCCGACCACAACCTAGTCAACCCCATTATTTACAGTAGGTGTATTAGCCCGACCACAACCTAGTCAACCCCATTATTTACAGTAGTTGTGTTAGCCCGACCACAACCTAGTCAACCCCATTATTTACAGTAGGTGTGTTAGCCCGACCACAACCTAGTCAACCCCATTATTTACAGTAGGTGTGTTAGCCCGACCACAACCTAGTCAACCCCATTATTTACAGTAGTTGTGTTAGCCCGACCACAACCTAGTCAACCCCATTATTTACAGTAGTTGTGTTAGCCCGACCACAACCTAGTCAACCCCATTATTTACAGTAGGTGTGTTAGCCCGACCACAACCTAGTCAACCCCATTATTTACAGTAGGTGTGTTAGCCCGACCACAACCTAGTCAACCCCATTATTTACAGTAGGTGTGTTAGCCCGACCACAACCTAGTCAACCCCATTATTTACAGTAGGTGTGTTAGCCCGACCACAACCTAGTCAACCCCATTATTTACAGTAGGTGTGTTAGCCCGACCACAACCTAGTCAACCCCATTATTTACAGTAGGTGTGTTAGCCCGACCACAACCTAGTCAACCCCATTATTTACAGTAGGTGTGTTAGCCCGACCACAACCTAGTCAACCCCATTATTTACAGTAGTTGTGTTAGCCCGACCACAACCTAGTCAACCCCATTATTTACAGTAGTTGTGTTAGCCCGACCACAACCTAGTCAACCCCATTATTTACAGTAGGTGTGTTAGCCCGACCACAACCTAGTCAACCCCATTATTTACAGTAGGTGTGTTAGCCCGACCACAACCTAGTCAACCCCATTATTTACAGTAGGTGTGTTAGCCCGACCACAACCTAGTCAACCCCATTATTTACAGTAGGTGTGTTAGCCCGACCACAACCTAGTCAACCCCATTATTTACAGTAGTTGTGTTAGCCCGACCACAACCTAGTCAACCCCATTATTTACAGTAGTTGTGTTAGCCCGACCACAACCTAGTCAACCCCATTATTTACAGTAGGTGTGTTAGCCCGACCACAACCTAGTCAACCCCATTATTTACAGTAGGTGTGTTAGCCCGACCACAACCTAGTCAACCCCATTATTTACAGTAGGTGTGTTAGCCCGACCACAACCTAGTCAACCCCATTATTTACAGTAGGTGTGTTAGCCCGACCACAACCTAGTCAACCCCATTATTTACAGTAGGTGTGTTAGCCCGACCACAACCTAGTCAACCCCATTATTTACAGTAGGTGTGTTAGCCCGACCACAACCTAGTCAACCCCATTATTTACAGTAGGTGTGTTAGCCCGACCACAACCTAGTCAACCCCATTATTTACAGTAGGTGTGTTAGCCCGACCACAACCTAGTCAACCCCATTATTTACAGTAGGTGTGTTAGCCCGACCACAACCTAGTCAACCCCATTATTTACAGTAGGTGTGTTAGCCCGGTCAATCATATGCTTAAGCTGGTGGTTCAAACTCCAGTCAATTGTACATTTGACAAGTTTGATTGATGATGTCTTTCTCTTGTTCTGTGGCGGCATTCCAACATGCCGGTTGAGATCAAACACCCTGAATATATATTCATAATTCAGATACCGGCGTCGGTGTTGTAGCCTGGATGTGCGACAAAAGGAGTGGGTCATCTGTATATGTTACATTTAAACTGTGCAGAGAGACATTTGGTTTGTGGCTGTAGTTAATTTTTCTATTGTTTTGCATGGAGATGGATGGAGGGTGGGAGGGTGGAGATGGATGGAGGGTGGGAGGGTGGAGATGGATGGAGGGTGGGAGGGTTGAGATGGATGGAGGGTGGGAGGGTTGAGATGGATGGAGGGTGGGAGGGTGGAGATGGATGGAGGGTGGGAGGGTTGAGATGGATGGAGGGTGGGAGGGGTGAGATGGATGGAGGGTGGGAGGGTGGAGATGGATGGAGGTTGGGAGGGTTGAGATGGATGGAGGGTGGGAGGGTGGAGATGGATGGAGGGTGGGAGGGTGGAGATGGATGGAGGGTGGGAGGGTTGGAGGGTGGGAGGGTGGGATGTGGAGATGGATGGAGGGTGGGAGGGTGGAGGGTGGGAGGGTGGGATGTGGAGATGGATGGAGGGTGGGAGGGTGGAGATGGATGGAGGGTGGGAGGGTGTCGATGGATGGAGGGTGGGAGGGTGGAGATGGATGGAGGGTGGGAGGGTTGGAGGGTGGGAGGGTGGGATGTGGAGATGGATGGAGGGTGGGAGGGTGGAGATGGATGGAGGGTGGGAGGGTTGGAGGGTGGGAGGGTGGGATGTGGAGATGGATGGAGGGTGGGAGGGTGGAGATGGATGGAGGGTGGGAGGGTGGAGATGGATGGAGGGTGGGAGGGTGGAGATGGATGGAGGGTGGAGATGGATGGAGGGTGGGAGGGTGGAGATGGATGGAGGGTGGGAGGGTGGAGATGGATGGAGGGTGGGAGGGTGGAGATGGATGGAGGGTGGGAGGGTTGGATGTGGAGATGGATGGAGGGCGGGAGGGTTGAGATGGATGGAGGGTGGGAGGGTGGAGATGGATGGAGGGTGGGAGGGTGGAGATGGATGGAGGGTGGGAGGGTGGAGATGGATGGAGGGTGGGAGGGTGGAGATGGATGGAGGGTGGGAGGGTTGGATGTGGAGATGGATGGAGGGTGGGAGGGTGGAGATGGATGGAGGGTGGGAGGGTTGAGATGGATGGAGGGTGGGAGGGTGGAGATGGATGGAGGGTGGGAGGGTGGAGATGGATGGAGGGTGGGAGGGGTGAGATGGATGGAGGGTGGGAGGGTGGAGATGGATGGAGGGTGGGAGGGTGGAGATGGATGGAGGGTGGGAGGGTTGAGATGGATGGAGGGTGGGAGGGTGGAGATGGATGGAGGGTGGGAGGGTGGAGATGGATGGAGGGTGGGAGGGTGGAGATGGATGGAGGGTGGAACGTGGGGGTGGTTGGTGGGTGGGTGCGAGGGGATATGGGTAGGGAGGGAATGGGATGGAACATGGAACGTGCGCGAGTGAGAAAACACGAAAAATAATGATTACAGCCACCGCTCTCTGCAATAGAACCCCCTACCTAACATGAGCTCTAGAGAAAAAGGTATAAAAATGAATACAAATAAATATGAAAGTACAAGTTCAACTTGGTTGTTGAAATGCATCAGAAACCCCTATATACAGCCAGTTAGGTATTGGTAAAAATAGATTTTTATTCCTTTAATATATTTTTTTCTGCAAAATTAATTGTATTGCCTTGGATTTACCCTCCGCTACGTCACCAGTCATGGTCGTGTTTATCATTAAACAAATTCTCCTGACAGTCCAGATTTATGATTTTGTTGATACGATTGAATACCTCGAAGCTCTTAAAAGTTCCCTGACCTTGCTCTAGACGTGTTCAGAGCACAAACGAAGAATTGTTGTGGTCCTGCACTTGGACAATGCATGTTTGTCATCTCTGAGTGCAGAGCGGGGGTTTATGGGACATACGGCCGTGTGTTTGTGTGCCCATGGGCGTGTCTGGATCCGTACAGTAAGTTCAACGAGGTCACTTACTTCGGAGTGAGAAGGACATCTGCGATCAACATCCTGCGGTTCTCTTCAAACCGTCGCGCCATTGTCTTGCTGTTCGTTAGACCGGCGCGTTTCACCGTTAGTATACAGGCAAGGACACTACAACAATGGTCCGGTAAATCCGTTCAAATCAGATATTTGATATTTCTAACAAAACGGTTTGCATGAATTATGAATAAAAGTTAATTACACAGAGGAACCACAAAGCTTGGTATTTGTATGAAAGGTCTTTGACAGCTCACAACAATGTGTGACAAATGAGTCCGACGCCCCAACGTCCCCGGAAAGAGGCCAACATGTAACTGGAAACAACAAATAGAGGTTGTTTAAGTTGAACAACAACATATGCCAAACACACATGCATGAACACACACACACACACACATGCATACAAAACCCTCATACGCTGGAAAAGAGATCCCTCGAGCACAAGTCTTGAATCAGGTGATAAATATTTGCTTTCGTTCTTGGCTTTTATTGGAGTGATGTTTACGAATGTCTCCACTCTGCACAATCCACCGGTGTTGTTGAACCGAACACTGTGTACAGCCGCGGCCCTCTAGACCTGAGCTCCGGTTCGTTCGGGAGGATTTGTTTGCCTTTATGGAACTTCCAGGACGTCAGATCACCCCGCCCTGTTGCTTCCCGGGGGTGAGGGAGTTCACCGAGTCCTGCGGTGACCTGTGACGTGTCTGTGAGCCGGTCCTTGATAACAAATCAACTCGGTGAGTTATTTGTGTGTCCTGTATTGTCAGCCCGAGCTCTAATGTTAGCCTCCCCCCTCCCACAACACAGTGGGCCAAGTTCTGCAACACGGTTAGCTGAGCCGCCCCCTCTGGGAGTTGACATTATCTCTGTTTTACCTGGGTTAACCCCACTGCAGGGCGATACGTGACTCATAGATGGGTGTCTCTATTGTGTGAGGTCTTTAACCTTTATGATAAGGACGATACTTTAATCTGAGCCACCTCAGGACTCAACCCGCCCGAGTGGTGTTGTGAGTTCGGCCTGTAGAAGCTATGGGCATATTACTATATGCATGGTGGCCAGGTCGCAATCTGTCTCCGGGTGTTGTGGTTGTCTTATGCACAACTAATCCTGACTTCTGTGAGGCCATGATCACGAAACCTTTGCTGTACTCTGGCTGGCCACGTCGCTTGCCGGTGTGATAGTGAATGTGAATCTGTAAGGTCACGGTCAAAGCTGATTTTCCTTTTTGTCTGTTTTCCAAAGCTGGTGTCTGCCTCGTTGTCTGTCATTAAGCGGACCTTGCATACAAGGACACGTGACAAAATATATAAATCAACGATTTTATTCTACATTATTATATATATCTCATCTCATCTCCAACCGCTTATCCGGGGTCGGGTCGCGGGGGTAGCAGCTCTAGCAGGGGACCCCAAACTTCCCTTTCCCGGGCAACATTAGCCAGCTCTGACTGGGGAATCCCGAGGCGTTCCCAGGCCAGTGTGGAGATATAATCTCTCCACCTAGTCCTGGGTCTTCCCCGAGGTCTCCTCCCAGCTGGACGTGCCTGGAACACCTCTCTAGGGAGGCGCCCAGGTGGCATTCGTACAAGATGCCCGAACCACCTCAACTGGCTCCTTTCTATGCAAAGGAGCAGCGGCTCTACTCCGAGTTCCTCTCGGATGACTGAGCTTCTCACCCTATCCCTAAGGGAGAGGCCAGCCACCTTTCTGAGAAAACCCATTTCGGCCGCTTGTACCCGCTTGTATTATATATATATATTATTGTATTATATGTATTATTATGTATATCAAAATATAAAAAATATTATTAAAGCTGACAAACTCAAAGTGCCTGCGTGGAGAACCAAAATAACAACTAAATGGTCACTATGGTTACCATGGTTACTATGGTTACCATGGTTAGGCTTTTGATGATCAATGTATAAGATGAGGTGAATTCATGTAAGGTGACCGTTTGTCTACTTTCATCTTGTGACTAAACGAATGCTCTTGATTCATATATTTTTTAAGGGAAAAAGTCATGTAATATGTGTCACAAACTCAGATCTTCCTTTGAATGAGTAGATTCTTCTTTTTGATTGCTTTGAGCTTCCTTCCAAAAGCACGATTGTATTTGGTTACTGAGTATTCATATTTAAGGTTTTTTTCAGATTTATTTTTTACAGATTTACTAAGAAAGATGACAACCGATCAATTAAAGCAGAGCCACAACCCCTAAGATTTTCCTACATTGCCGTGTGGTCAGGAGATTCACATTGTTTTTGTCCCAGCGAGGAAACACAATGCCTACACTAAGTTTTCCACAACTTCTGATCACGGCCTTATGTGTTTGTTTGTGACGCATTCTATCTATTGCACTACAGGGAATACAGTGCAATTCAGGACATCGTCATTGACTAATCATTTGTTTCTCCAGTGGTGACGGAAACCCTATATTCCCCCCTGAAATGAAATGATCAGTTTGCATTAGGTAGTTCCGAATGAAACATCGGACAAATAGTTATACCATCAAAGCTCATGCCATGTGTGAAGCTGTGAGACGTTAAGAGAAACATTGTGTTCTAGTCCAAACGCTTATTCGTTCCAGAACCAACATCCTTTTAACATTCGAACCCCTAGAACACGAGAAGCCTGTTGAAAAACTGGTTATTAATATGATTAAGTTAGAGGATTTCTGTGCACTCCAAAGCCTGACAAATAGTAGAGGAATGGACAAGTGCAAGGCTTAGAGCCAATGTTACTAGACAACGTTACCATGATATGTTACCAGCCAATATTAACATACAATGTTACCATAAAATGTTACCAGTAAATGTTGTAATTCAATGTTACCAGACAATGTAACCAGACAATGTTACCCTAAAATGTTACAATAAAAAGTTACCAGACAATCCTACCATACAATCTTAACATACAATCTTACCATAAAATGTTACCATACAATTTAACAGACAATGTTACCAGAGTATTATTACCAGACAATCTCACCAGACAATGTTACTAGACAATTTTACCATAGAACGTTACCATAGAATGTTACCATACAGTGTTACCATAGAATGTTACCATAGAACTTTACCATAGAATGTTACCATAGAATGTTACCATAGAACGTTACCATAGAATGTTACCATAGAATGTTACCATAGAATGTTACCATACAGTGTTACCATAGAATGTTACCATAGAACTTTACCATAGAATGTTACCATAGAATGTTACCATAGAACGTTACCATAGAACGTTACCATAGAATGTTGCCATAGAATGTTACCATAGAATGTTACCATAGAATGTTACCATAGAATGTTACCATAGAATGTTACCATAAAATGTTACCATAGAACGTTACCATAGAATGTTACCATAGAATGTTACCATACAATGTTACCATAGAATGTTACCATAGAACTTTACCGTAGAATGTTACCATAGAATGTTACCATACAATGTTACCATAGAATGTTACCATAGAATGTTACCATAGAATGGTGCCATAGAATGTTACCATAGAATGTTACCATATAATGTTACCATAGAACGTTACCATAGAATGTTACCATAGAATGTTACCATAGAATGTTAACATACAGTGTTACCATAGAATGTTACCATAGAATGTTACCATAGAATGTTACCATAGAACCATAGAATGTTACCATAGAATGTTACCATAGAATGTTACCATAGAATGTTACCATACAATGTTACCATAGAATGTTACCATACAATGTTACCATACAATGTTACCATACAATGTTACCATAGAATGTTACCATAGAATGTTACCATACAATGTTACCATAGAATGTTACCATAGAATGTTACCATAGAATGTTACCATAGAACGTTATCATAGAACGTTACCATAGAATGTTGCCATAGAATGTTACCATAGAATGTTACCATAGATTGTTACCATAGAATGTTACCAGAAAATGTTACCAGGACATTGACACTAGAAAATTAAGAGTTTAGCTAATATCAGGTTGTCTTAACAGCTGACAAGAGAGGTTAAAGCCCAAATGTCAACATCCCAAATATCCTTAGCACACCTAAACTAGCTAAGATCGCTGAGATAGCTACGATCGCTTATGTTCAAAGCTGTCAGCTTTCCTCCTGCATCTCACTCTAACGCAGTGTATTTGTGAGTGCCTATGCTGTAGTGTAGAGCCATGGGGAAAGGTAGGTATGGGTCAAAATTCACCTGACGTGAATTAAACTAATTGGAAATGATTGTTTGGGAGTATGTCCTCACCAGCAAACAATCCCTACTGGATAGAGGGCGGATCACCGGGACGGATTTCCCACCATGGACACACACACACACACACACACACACACACACACACACTAACAGGAGACACTGTTCGATGGATAGCTTGGTAACTGCCTCCGAGGGCATATTGTGTGAGGGGGTCTGGAGCTGATGGAGAAGGCACTCAAACTGAAGAGAGGACACTTGAACTGGGACCGTAATGGGGGAGGGTTGGCGAGTGTTTATGGGAGGGGTCATGGGAGAGAATGATTGCCCCCAACCCCCCCACACCTCACCAGCTATGGAGAACTGGAACAATGAGATTTGGTTTAGTCTGCGAGCAGCGTTGGCTTTGCCCCAAAGTTGTCCATTGTGTCTCCGGTTCTTTCTTCGGACCGCTGCAAGTCGACAAATCCAGACGCCCGGGCATCTGTGAGCACGTTTGCGTGAGACGGTATTTTCACGAGTTGACAGACACGCCCATGACGCGCCTATCGGTTCGAGTAAAGAGGCGACAAGCAAAGAATTTCAGAACTCGTATTGCGGTCGCTGATTCACGATCCAGTTAGTCTGCAGTGTCACGTACGAACTCCAACCGAAGAGTTTGTGGAAAGCAACCACAGACGGATTGTTCAGGTGAAACCCTGTGGTGCTTCTTATGCAACCTTTTGTGTTCAGAGGACATTCCCACCAATTACATATAACAGGCAGTGGCCATGAAGCCAAAATTAGATGACGAATGGTAGCTTTGTAGTGGCCCTATTATATGTAACGAAGGGAGAAGCCATTGACGGTTCTGTTTACCAATAACCATAGCTCAGTGTGACTGTGTATACCGTGAATAGAGTCTCTACACAAGAGTTCACCTGATTCAAATAGCTAAATATCTAGCGGTTTGGTATTTGCATCTGTTACCTGTAACAGTGTTGCCTGGCCTGTTAAAAAGGCATCAGAAGCTCATTGTCTCTAGGTGAACTGCACACATATGACAATTATCCAAGATATTCACATAGAAACAGGAAATGTGAATCATCATCAAGTTATCAGGAGGGCGGCGCAATTAGCCAGCACCGCCTGGGTTTGGGAAACCTCCTTTTTGGCCTTCTGGAGAGATAAGACCCAGACTGAGACTGTCGAGAGTATCTGCGATGACGAGGAGCCTTAACTATGAGTTTGCTATCCCAGAGTTAGCATGAACGAAGATAAAGTGAGAGATAAACACCCAGATGGGTGCTACAAATGTCAAATGAACCGCAGAAACTGCCTCCTGTTGGGAGGTATGTGTCAGAGGTCTGTAGAAACATGCTTTCTTCTCTCTAGACTGTTGTGCCGTCAGGTTGACCAAAACAGATACTGTATGTAGAGGACATCAATTTGACATCAATTTGACCTCAGGCCCTGCCCTTTCGATCATTGTGACGAGTGATTTACACGGACTAACAGCGGTGCATGTGTCTAACTGGACGCTCCACGGTTGAGCTGTTTGGGCGAATGGTGATGCAAACAAGCCTTGTGGAGCTTCCAAAGTTGACTTTCCCAGAATAATGTGTCAGGAGACCGAACATCCACTGATTCTATTGCCACATCTGGCTAAGACTCAGTTGAAGCTCAGGTTTTAGGGCCACACTCTCATCAACCCAACCAGTTAAAGCTCAGGTTTTAGGGCCACACTCTCATCAACCTGACCAGTTAAAGCTCAGGTTTTAGGGCCACACTCTCATCAACCTGACCAGTTAAAGCTCAGGTTTTAGGGCCACACTCTCATCAACCTGAGCAGTTAAGGCTCAGGTTTTAGGGCCACACTCTCATCAACCTGACCAGTTAAAGCTCAGATTTTAGGGTCACATTCTCATCAACCCAACCAGTTAAAGCTCAGGTTTTAGGGCCACATTCTCACCAACCCAACCAGTTAAAGCTCAGGTTTTAGGGCCACACTCTCATCAACCCAACCAGTTAAAGCTCAGGTTTTAGGGCCACACTCTCATCAACCTGACCAGTTAAAGCTCAGCTATTAGGGCCACACTCTCATCAACCTGACCAGTTAAAGCTCAGGTTTTAGGGCCACACTCTCATCATCCAGACCAGTTAAAGCTCAGGTTTCAGGGCCACACTCTCATCATCCTGACCAGTTAAAGCTCAGGTTTTAGGGCCACACTCTCATCATCCTGACCAGTTAATGCTCAGGTTTTAGGGCCACACTCTCATCAACCTGACCAGTTAAAGCTCAGGTTTCAGGGCTACACTCTCATCAACCCAACCAGTTAAAGCTCAGGTTTTAGGGCCACACTCTCATCAACCTGACCATTTAAAGCTCAGGTTTTAGGGCCACACTCTCATCAACCTGACCAGTTAAAGCTCAGGTTTTAGGGCCACACACTCATCATCCTGACCAGTTAAAGCTCAGGTTTTAGGGCCACACTCACATCATCCTGACCAGTTAAAGCTCAGGTTTTAGGGCCACACTCTCATCAACCCAACCAGTTAAAGCTCAGGTTTTAGGGCCACACTCTCATCATCCTGACCAGTTAAAGCTCAGGTTTTAGGGCCACACTCTCATCAACCCAACCAGTTAAAGCTCAGGTTTTAGGGCCACACTCTCAACATCCTGACCAGCGATGACATAACAGCTTCATTCTGCTGCCACTGTTTTAACACCGTCCCTACAGCAAGACCCCCTCCCCTTACCCCCTACTTAAGACACATTAGGACACACTCACACAGTTCTGAGAAACATAAGCAACGCAATCAACAAAGTATTCGGGGATCGAGGCAGGAGAGCGATGCTGAAGCTGCGGCAGGCCGGCGTTTAATTCCCATGTATTGTAGTTTCATTGGAAACACAGAGACAGCACGTTCCTTTCAGAATAGAACAAGGTCAGGAATCTCGATTCTCTCCCTACAGTAATATCTCTGTTCCTTCTTTCTCAGAGCACATGTAACTCCCGCTCAGAGTCCCCAGGCTGGGCGAACCCGATCACCCCGGCCTGTCAAGTAATCCCCCGCTCCTAACCTCAGTGCTCTCGTCACATGACCACGGGGCCTGAGCGGCTGTGGCTGTGTGCGCAATCTGGAGAAAAGATGTCACCAACAGCCAGGCACACTCGGCTTGGGTAATCGCATTAAACCCTGTCTCTCTATGTCACTGCTCGGGTCACCAGGGTTGTTGTGTGTCCTGCCCGGCTGGAACCTCTGTACGGCCTGCCGGATTAGAACGATACCGCATCTGAGTTGCAAGAACATGTCAGTTTACAGGGTCTGGGATGAATATTATTAATCGCAGGAGGGAGGGGGGGAGGGGGTTTATGTGCAGGGGTTTCGTTCTGTACTGGAGGAGGGGTTTGACAATATACAGGAGAAACATATTTGGTTATATACAGGGGAAACATATTTGGTTATATACAGGAGAAACATATTTGGTTATATACAGGGTAAACATATTTGGTTATATACAGGGGAAACATATTTGGTTATATACAGGGGAAATATATTTGGTTATATACAGGGGAAACATATTTGGTTATATACAGGGGAAACATATTTGGTTATATACAGGGTAAACATATTTGGTTATATACAGGGTAAACATATTTGGTTATATACAGGAGAAACATATTTGGTTATATACAGGGTAAACATATTTGGTTATATACAGGGGAAACATATTTGGTTATATACAGGGGAAATATAATTGGTTATATACAGGGGAAACATATTTGGTTATATACAGGGTAAACATATTTGGTTATATACAGGGGAAACATATTTGGTTATATACAGGGGAAACATATTTGGTTATATACAGGGGAAACATATTTGGTTATATACAGGGGAAACATATTTGGTTATATACATGGGGAACATATTTGGTTATATACAGGGGAAACATATTTGGTTATATACAGGGGGAAACACATTTGGTTATATACAGGGGAAACATATTTGGTTATATACAGGGGGAAACATATTTGGTTATATACATGGGAAACATATTTGGTTATATACAGGGGAAACATATTTGGTTATATACAGGGGGAAACATATTTGGTTATATACAGGGGAAACATATTTGGTTATATACAGGAGAAACACATTTGGTTATATACAGGGGAAACATATTTGGTTATATACAGGAGAAACATATTTGGTTATATACAGGGTAAACATATTTGGTTATATACAGGAGAAACATATTTGGTTATATACAGGGGAAATATATTTGGTTATATACAGGGGAAACATATTTGGTTATATACAGGGGAAACATATTTGGTTATATACAGGAGAAACATATTTGGTTATATACAAGGTAAACATATTTGGTTATATACAGGGGAAACATATTTGGTTATATACAGGGGAAACATAATTGGTTATATACAGGGGAAACATATTTGGTTATATACAGGGGAAACATATTTGGTTATATACAGGGTAAACATATTTGGTTATATACAGGGTAAACATATTTGGTTATATACAGGGGAAACATATTTGGTTATATACAGGGGAAACATATTTGGTTATATACAGGGGAAATATATTTGGTTATATACAGGGTAAACATATTTGGTTATATACAGGGGAAACATATTTGGTTATATACAGGGGAAACATATTTGGTTATATACAGGGGGAAACATATTTGGTTATATACAGGGGAAACATATTTGGTTATATACATGGGGAACATATTTGGTTATATACAGGGGAAACATATTTGGTTATATACAGGGGGAAACACATTTGGTTATATACAGGGGAAACATATTTGGTTATATACAGGGGGAAACATATTTGGTTATATACAGGGGAAACATATTTGGTTATATACAGGGGAAACATATTTGGTTATATACAGGGGGAAACATATTTGGTTATATACAGGGAAACATATTTGGTTATATACAGGGGAAACATATTTGGTTATATACAGGGGAAACATATTTGGTTATATACAGGGGAAACATATTTGGTTATATACATGGGGAAACATATTTGGTTATATACAGGAGAAACATATTTGGTTATATACAGGGGAAACATATTTGGTTATATACAGGGGAAACACATATGGTTATATACAGGGTAAACATATTTGGTTATATACAGGGGAAACATATTTGGTTATATACAGGGGAAACATATTTGGTTATATACAGGGGAAACATATTTGGTTATATACAGGGTAAACATATTTGGTTATATACAGGGAAACATATTTGGTTATATACAGGGGGAAACATATTTGGTTATATACAGGGGAAATATATTTGGTTATATACAGGGGAAACATATTTGGTTATATACAGGGGGAAACATATTTGGTTATATACAGGGAAACATATTTGGTTATATACAGGGTAAACATATTTGGTTATATACAGGGGAAACATATTTGGTTATATACAAGGGAAACATATTTGGTTAAATACAGGGGAAACATATTTGGTTATATACAGGGTAAACATATTTGGTTATATACAGGGGGAAACATATTTGGTTATATACAGGAGAAACATATTTGGTTATATACAGGGTAAACATATTTGGTTATATACAGGGGAAACATATTTGGTTATATACAGGGGGAAACATATTTGGTTATATACAGGGGAAACATATTTGGTTATATACAGGGGAAACATATTTGGTTATATACAGGGGAAACATATTTGGTTATATACAGGGGGAAACACATTTGGTTATATACAGGGGAAACACATTTGGTTATATACAGGAGAAACATATTTGGTTATATACAGGGGAAACATATTTGGTTATATACAGGGGAAACACATTTGGTTATATACAGGGTAAACATATTTGGTTATATACAGGGGAAACATATTTGGTTATATACAGGGTAAACATATTTGGTTATATACAGGGGAAACATATTTGGTTATATACAGGGTAAACATATTTGGTTATATACAGGGAAACATATTTGGTTATATACAGGGGGAAACATATTTGGTTATATACAGGGGAAATATATTTGGTTATATACAGGGGAAACATATTTGGTTATATACAGGGGGAAACATATTTGGTTATATACAGGGAAACATATTTGGTTATATACAGGGTAAACATATTTGGTTATATACAGGGGAAACACATTTGGTTATATACAGGAGAAACATATTTGGTTATATACAGGGGAAACATATTTTGTTATATACAGGGTAAATATATTTGGTTATATACAGGGGGAAACATATTTGGTTATATACAGGAGAAACATATTTGGTTATATACAGGGTAAACATATTTGGTTATATACAGGGGAAACATATTTGGTTATATACAGGGGGAAACATATTTGGTTATATACAGGGGAAACATATTTGGTTATATACAGGGTAAATATATTTGGTTATATACAGGGTAAACATATTTGGTTATATACAGGGGAAACATATTTGGTTATATACAGGGAAACATATTTGGTTATATACAGGGGGAAACATATTTGGTTATATACAGGGGAAATATATTTGGTTATATACAGGGTAAACATATTTGGTTATATACAGGGGAAACATATTTGGTTATATACAGGGTAAACATATTTGGTTATATACAGGGTAAACATATTTGGTTATATACAGGGGAAACATATTTGGTTATATACAGGGGAAACATATTTGGTTATATACAGGGGAAATATATTTGGTTATATACAGGGTAAACATATTTGGTTATATACAGGGGAAACATATTTGGTTATATACAGGGGAAACATATTTGGTTATATACAGGGGGAAACATATTTGGTTATATACAGGGGAAACATATTTGGTTATATACATGGGGAACATATTTGGTTATATACAGGGGAAACATATTTGGTTATATACAGGGGGAAACACATTTGGTTATATACAGGGGAAACATATTTGGTTATATACAGGGGGAAACATATTTGGTTATATACAGGGGAAACATATTTGGTTATATACAGGGGAAACATATTTGGTTATATACAGGGGGAAACATATTTGGTTATATACAGGGGAAACATATTTGGTTATATACAGGGGAAACATATTTGGTTATATACAGGGGAAACATATTTGGTTATATACAGGGGAAACATATTTGGTTATATACATGGGGAAACATATTTGGTTATATACAGGAGAAACATATTTGGTTATATACAGGGGAAACATATTTGGTTATATACAGGGGAAACACATATGGTTATATACAGGGTAAACATATTTGGTTATATACAGGGGAAACATATTTGGTTATATACAGGGGAAACATATTTGGTTATATACAGGGGAAACATATTTGGTTATATACAGGGTAAACATATTTGGTTATATACAGGGTAAACATATTTGGTTATAACAAACATATTTGGTTATATACAGGGGAAACATATTTGGTTATATACAGGGGAAATATATTTGGTTATATACAGGGGAAACATATTTGGTTATATACAGGGGGAAACATATTTGGTTATATACAGGGAAACATATTTGGTTATATACAGGGTAAACATATTTGGTTATATACAGGGGAAACATATTTGGTTATATACAAGGGAAACATATTTGGTTAAATACAGGGGAAACATATTTGGTTATATACAGGGTAAACATATTTGGTTATATACAGGGGGAAACATATTTGGTTATATACAGGAGAAACATATTTGGTTATATACAGGGTAAACATATTTGGTTATATACAGGGGAAACATATTTGGTTATATACAGGGGGAAACATATTTGGTTATATACAGGGGAAACATATTTGGTTATATACAGGGGAAACATATTTGGTTATATACAGGGGAAACATATTTGGTTATATACAGGGGAAACACATTTGGTTATATACAGGGGAAACACATTTGGTTATATACAGGAGAAACATATTTGGTTATATACAGGGGAAACATATTTGGTTATATACAGGGGAAACACATTTGGTTATATACAGGGTAAACATATTTGGTTATATACAGGGGAAACATATTTGGTTATATACAGGGTAAACATATTTGGTTATATACAGGGGAAACATATTTGGTTATATACAGGGTAAACATATTTGGTTATATACAGGGAAACATATTTGGTTATATACAGGGGGAAACATATTTGGTTATATACAGGGGAAATATATTTGGTTATATACAGGGGAAACATATTTGGTTATATACAGGGGGAAACATATTTGGTTATATACAGGGAAACATATTTGGTTATATACAGGGTAAACATATTTGGTTATATACAGGGGAAACACATTTGGTTATATACAGGAGAAACATATTTGGTTATATACAGGGGAAACATATTTTGTTATATACAGGGTAAATATATTTGGTTATATACAGGGGGAAACATATTTGGTTATATACAGGAGAAACATATTTGGTTATATACAGGGTAAACATATTTGGTTATATACAGGGGAAACATATTTGGTTATATACAGGGGGAAACATATTTGGTTATATACAGGGTAAACATATTTGGTTATATACAGGGAAACATATTTGGTTATATACAGGGAAACATATTTGGTTATATACAGGGAAACATATTTGGTTATATACAGGGGAAACATATTTGGTTATATACAGGGTAAACATATTTGGTTATATACAGGGAAACATATTTGGTTATATACAGGGAAACATATTTGGTTATATACAGGGGAAACATATTTGGTTATATACAGGGAAACATATTTGGTTATATACAGGGGGAAACATATTTGGTTATATACAGGGTAAACATATTTGGTTATATACAGGGTAAACATATTTGGTTATATACAGGGGAAACATATTTGGTTATATACAGGGGAAACATATTTGGTTATATACAGGGGAAACATATTTGGTTATATACAGGGGAAACATATTTGGTTATATACAGGGTAAACATATTTGGTTATATACAGGGGAAACATATTTGGTTATATACAGGGGAAACATATTTGGTTATATACAGGGGAAACATATTTGGTTATATACAGGGAAACATATTTGGTTATATACAGGGGAAACATATTTGGTTATATACAGGGAAACATATTTGGTTATATACAGGGAAACATATTTGGTTATATACAGGGAAACATATTTGGTTATATACAGGGGAAACATATTTGGTTATATACAGGGGAAACATATTTGGTTATATACAGGGGAAACATATTTGGTTATAAAAACATATTTGGTTATATACAGGGAAACATATTTGGTTATATACAGGGAAACATATTTGGTTATATACAGGGAAACATTTTGGTTATATACAGGGAAACATATTTGGTTATATACAGGGAAACATATTTGGTTATATACAGGGAAACATATTTGGTTATATACAGGGGAAACATATTTGGTTATATACAGGGGAAACATATTTGGTTATATACAGGGGAAACACATTTGGTTATATACAGGGGAAACATATTTGGTTATATACAGGGGAAACATATTTGGTTATATACAGGGGAAACATTCTTTGGTTATATACAGGGGAAACATATTTGGTTATATACAGGGGAAACATATTTGGTTATATACAGGGGAAACACATTTGGTTATATACATGGGGAAACATATTTGGTTATATACAGGGGAAACATATTTGGTTATATACAGGGGAAACATATTTGGTTATATACATGGGGAAACATATTTGGTTATATACAGGGGAAACATATTTGGTTATATACAGGGGAAATATATTTGGTTATATACATGGGGAAACATATTTGGTTATATACAGGGGAAATATATTTGGTTATATACAGGGGAAATATATTTGGTTATATACATGGGGAAACATATTTGGTTATATACATGGGGAAACATATTTGGTTATATACAGGGAAACATATTTGGTTATATACATGGGGAAACATATTTGGTTATATACATGGGGAAACATATTTGGTTATATACAGGGAAACATATTTGGTTTTATACATGGGGAAACATATTTGGTTATATACAGGGGAAACACATTTGGTTATATACAGGGGAAACATATTTGGTTATATACAGGGGAAACATATTTGGTTATATACATGGGGAAACATATTTGGTTATGTACAGGGAAACATATTTGGTTATATACAGGGGAAATATATTTGGTTATATACAGGGGAAATATATTTGGTTATATACAGGGGAAACATATTTGGTTATATACAGGGGGAAATATATTTGGTTATATACATGGGGAAACATATTTGGTTATATACAGGGGAAATATTTTTGGTTATAAACAGGAGAAACATATTTGGTTATATACAGGGGAAACACATTTGGTTATATACAGGGGAAACACATTTGGTTATATACAGGGAAACATATTTGGTTATATACAGGGGAAACATATTTGGTTATATACAGGGGTAAACATATTTGTTTATATACAGGGGAAACATATTTGGTTATATACAGGGGGAAACATATTTGGTTATATACAGGGGAAACATATTTGGTTATATACATGGGGAAACATATTTGGTTATATACATGGGGAAACATATTTGGTTATATACAGGGGAAACATATTTGGTTATATACATGGGGAAACATATTTGGTTAAATACAGGGGAAACATATTTGGTTATATACAGGGAAACATATTTGGTTATATACAGGGGGAAACATATTTGGTTATATACATGGGAAACATATTTGGTTATATACAGAGGAAACATATTTGGTTATATACAGGGGAAACATATTTGGTTATATACAGGGGAAACACATTTGGTTATATACAGGGCAAACACATTTGTTATGTAGATAGAGACAGCGTTTGATTATGCAAAAGAGCAAAAACCTTTGGTTGCGTCAATGGGGTACATGTTTGGTCATGTATAAAGAGGAAAGTTATTAGTGGAACTGGCGTATACATTGCATAAAATGACTCCCTTGCTGCTGACAGATATCGAACAGTAGTTTTTCAGTACCATTCAGGTGTGAACTCTTTGTCCAAGAGAAGTTCGATGGGCTGTTTCCTTATGCAGCACCAACAGTGTTGGTTACTGTAGCCAAGTTGCGAAGAATTGAGGAAAACCTATTCAAGGAAAGACAGCTCAGTCTTTCTTTGAAGTTGCCTTGTTCACTGACGAGGCCCCCTCATTTGTCACGGAGTGTATACATTGAAAGGAAATCATTGAGTGTATTGTGTGATTGATTTACACTGCCAGAATTATTTAAAATAAATCAATACGGGTAAAATTATTGGTAAAATATAATTCAAGCAAACAACTTGAATTCTTGTAAATAGTATTCACATTTTAAGTATACCGAATAATACATTTTTGACATGCTACTATAACTGCAATAATATTGACTTATTTATTTTTTTAAATATTTGGGAATAATTAGTTCACTGTAGCTTAATGTTCTCAGTAAAACAGTTGATTAATATTATAGCTACCAATTCACTGTCATTCTGCTGTATCTTCTGGTTGAGGTTTGTGTATACTGTCTACTTTTAAAGGGAGATTTAGGTAATAAAATATTGTCCACTTTTTATAAAACATTTGCGTATAACATACGTGTACTGTATTTGTGTCTCTTTTTTAACATCAATCTACAACATTAGCATTATGTTTTTGCCAACTACAGTCATTTTGTTTGAATCAAATTAAGAAAAAGGGTATCTAGAAAATGTTATAGCTCTAGAGAGTACACAGAGTGTTCCTGGTCAACATCTACCAAACCAGTTGAAACAGAATCAGTAATAAAAATTATTGTATCAATAGTAGTTAGATTATGAATATCTTCAGAATAATTTTCCGTCATAACCCTATAGTGAAATTTAAAATACAACTCATGACCCATGAGTCTTTATTCAAGATGCGTTTCTAGCATATAAGTTTTAAACAGAAGAACACGGACAGGACAAATATAGTCTGGACTTTGATATAACAGACACATATTGTGTAGACATTGATATAACAGACACATATTGTGTAGACATTGATATAACAGACACATATTGTGTAGACATTGATATAACAGACACATATTGTGTAGATATTGATATAACAGTTACAGACACATATTGTCTGACATTGATATTACAGTTACAGACACATATTGTCTAGATATTGAGATAACAGACAGATATTGTGTAGACATTGATATAACAGTTACAGACACATATTGTCTAGACATTGATATACCAGGCAGTTGTATTGCATACTCGTCTGCCTACATCACATGGAAAACACGTTCTGTGGGAATCAGGTTCTACAAACAGGTGCTGTACTTTCGTTGATCACATTCACATGTAGAACATTGTTCGCAGACATACACTTACCGTTATGTGTGTGTGTGTGTGTGTGTGTGTGTGTGTGTGTGTGTGTGTGTGTGTGTGTGTGTGTGTGTGTGTGTGAGTGTGTGTGTGTGTGTTTGTGTGTGTGTGTGTGTGTGTGTGTGTGTTTGATTCAACAGCCTACATGTGCACAACCTTAATGACTTTCGGCTGCATCCCTGTATTGTTACATAGTCGTGCACAGGTACCCGACTTTTCGCCTGGTTGTCTGCATGCAGTAAAACCATCCAGCTTTCTTATAATCTCAGTTATCAGAGACTATGTGCGCAGGCAGTGATGTCGCAGTTTCATCCTGTGTTCCCGTTTCGCTTTTGCACCAGCATGATGCCCTTACTAACTCAACTCAACCCGTGGGCTGTTACTCGTAGGCAAGTCCCTTATAGTGAACACGGACGGGGATTGGAACAGCAAAGAAAAAGCTTTGCACCGGATTAAATAAAACCCCGTCATCCAGTCCAGAGTCGGGACAATTTGATCCTCGCTCCGGATCACTTTCATTGTGCATAGGACCTGCCATGTCGCGGCAACCATGTCGCGATAACGCCACGACAGGGTGGTATTATGAGGGGGTTTCGATTCTCTCCTCTAAATAAGGCAAACGTGACATGCCTGAAGCCACCGATGTGTTGGGTTCGAGGTCCACGCGGGCTTATTGGAAGCCGACGGTGTCACGGAAACCACGACGGACACACACACACACTGTAAGTGGTTTCACTTGTCATCATAATGCATTGACAGCCTATAGTATGCCAGTGTTTTCACTGATGCTTAAATCACTCATGTCAATGATTCAGAGTATTACATTGTAGCCATAATGTATTAACGCATTCTAGCTAATGTAGCTTGTATAATTCCCTTGTATCCTTAGTTAAGTAGTTGTATAAGACAATTATATGGCAACATTTCAAATATATATATATGTAGCATATAAGTAACATAATGTTTTCTGTTCATTTTGGTGCGAACTGAGATTTAGATTTTCTGTGTATCTTAACATGCTAAAGTTGTTGTGCTTCAAGTGTAAACTAATGTGTATGTACTAGGTAGTAGGGTATTCTGTAATATGTGCTAGTCACTAGGGCTTGTACTATAGGATATTCTGTAATGTGCTAGTCACTAGGGCATGTAGGCCTACTAGGGTATTCTGTAATATGTGCTAGTCACTAGGGCATGTACTAGGGTATTCTGTAATATGTACTAGGGTATTCTGTAATATCTACTAGGGTATTCTGTAATATCTACTAGGGTATTCTGTAATATGTACTAGGGTATTCTGTAATATGTACAAGGGTATTCTGTAATATGTACTAGGGTATTCTTTAATATTTGGTAGGGTATTCTGTAATATGTACTAGGGTATTCTGTAATATGTACTAGGGTATTCTTTAATATGTGGTAGGGTATTCTGTAATATGTGGTAGGGTATTCTGTAATATGTAGTAGGTCATTCTGTAATATGTGGTAGGGTATTCTGTAATATGTAGTAGGTCATTCTGTAATATGTGGTAGGGTATTCTGTAATATGTGGTAGGGTATTCTGTAATATGTGGTAGGGTATTCTGTAATATATGGTACAGTATTCTGTAATATGTGGTAGGGTATTCTGTGGTAGGGTATTCTGTAATATCTGGTAGGGTATTCTGTAATATGTGGTAAGGTATTCTGTAAAATGTACTAGGGTATTCTGTAATATGTGGTAGGGTATTCTGTAATATGTGGTAGGGTATTCTGTAATATGTTGTAGGATATTCTGTAATATGTGGTAGGGTGTTCTGTAATATGTGGTAGGGTATTCTGTAATATGTGGTAGGCTATTCTGTAATATGTGGTAGGGTATTCTGTAATATGTGGTAGGGTATTCTGTAATATGTGGTAGGGTATTCTGTAATATCTGGTAGGGTATTCTGTAATATGTGGTAAGGTATTCTGTAATATGTGGTACGGTATTCTGTAAAATGTACTAGGGTATTCTGTGGTAGGGTATTCTGTAATATGTGGTAGGGTATTCTGTAATATGTGGTAGGGTATTCTGTAATATGTGGTAGGGTATTCTGTATTATGTGGTAGGGTATTCTGTAATATGTGGTAGGGTATTCTGTACTATGTTGTAGGCTATTCTGTAATATGTGGTAGGGTATTTTGTAATATGTGGTAGGGTATTCTGTAATATGTGGTAGGGTATTCTGTAATATGTGGTAGGGTATTCTTTAATATATTGTAGGGTATTCTGTAGTATGTGGTAGGGTATTCTGTACTATGTGGTAGGGTATTCTGTAATATGTGGTAGGGTATTCTGTAATATGTGGTAGGGTATTCTGTAATATGTGGTAGGGTATTCTGTAATATGTGGTAGGGTATTCTGTAATATGTGGTAGGGTATTCTGTACTATGTTGTAGGGTATTCTGTAATATGTACAAAGGTAATCTGTTATATGTTGTAGGGTATTCTGTAATATGTACTAGGGTATTCCGTTATATGTTGTAGGGTATTCTGTAATATGTGGTAGGGTATTCTGTAATATGTGGTAGGGTATTCTGTGGTAGGGTATTCTGTAATATCTGGTAGGGTATTCTGTAATATGTGGTAAGGTATTCTGTAATATGTGGTACGGTATTCTGTAAAATGTACTAGGGTATTCTGTGGTAGGGTATTCTGTAATATGTGGTAGGGTATTCTGTAATATGTGGTAGGGTATTCTGTATTATGTGGTAGGGTATTCTGTAATATGTGGTTGGGTATTCTGTACTATGTTGTAGGCTATTCTGTAATATGTGGTAGGGTATTCTGTAATATGTGGTAGGGTATTCTGTAATATGTGGTAGGGTATTCTGTAATATGTGGTAGGGTATTTTGTAATATGTGGTAGGGTATTCTGTAGTATGTGGTAGGGTATTCTGTACTATGTGGTAGGGTATTCTGTAATATGTGGTAGGGTATTCTGTAATATGTGGTAGGGTATTCTGTAATATGTGGTAGGGTATTCTGTAATATGTGGTAGGGTATTCTGTAATATGTGGTAGGGTATTCTGTGGTAGGGTATTTCGTAATATGTACTAGGACATTCTGTAATATGTACTATGGTATTCTGTAATATGTACTAGGGTATTCTGTAATATGTGGTAGGGTATTCTGTAATATGTGGTAGGGTATTCTGTAATATGTGGTAGGGTATTCTGTACTATGCTGTAGGGTATTCTGTTATATGTACTAGGGTATTCTGTGCTATGTTGTACGGTATTCTGTTATATGTACTAGAGCATTCTGTAATATGTTGTATGATATTCTTTTATCATACATAAAGTATTTACTTGATTTACCCTCATATGATAAATCATAGGTATGATAAAGTTAGTGGAAGTGCCTGAAATTACGCGGACATATTTGTAATAAAAGCTTAAAAAATAAAAGTACCCTGATTTAGTAAAACGAAGGTGCATACTGGTGATTGCATTCTCCTCTGACACCTTGTTATAAAGGAAAGCTGTCCACTTTTGTATTTCTTTTCAGAATATGTATGTCTGCCAATACATTGTAATATCAATAGAGATATTAGCACAAACCTACTCACCATTCAATAGTTTGGGGTCACATAGCAATGTGTCAAAAAAGTTTTTTGTATCCATTAAAACAACATCAAATTGATCAGAAATACAGTGCAGACACCATTGTTAATGTTGTAAATGACTGTAAATGTAAATTGATTTTATATCTACACGGGCCCACAGAGGTCCTTTATCAGCAACCTCCAGTCCTGTGTTACAATGGCACGTTGTGTTTGCTAAGTTTATCATTCAGCCCTCTAAAGGCAAATTGATCATTCGAAAACCTTTCCAAAATTTTGTTAGCACAGTTGAACTGTTTTTAAATGAAAACTGCTGATTAATGGAACAATAAAACTGGCCTTATCTAACTAGTCGATTGTCTGGAGCATCTGCGTTTGTGAGTTCGATTACAAATCAAAATGGGTCAAAACAAATAACTTTCTTCTAAAACATCTCTGCCTATTCTTGTTCAGAGAAATTAAGGCAATTCCATGTGATGGAATGGCAAAGAAATTAAAAATCATCTACAACACTGTCTACTACTCCCGTCACAGAACAGCACAAACAATCTATAACCAGAATATAAATATATTAGAGTGTCTAGTTCGAGAAACAGGCATCTCACAGGTCCTTAAATGGCAGCTTCACTAAACTGTACCCGCAAACACCATAGTCACAACGTCAACCGTGAACAGGCAACTGTGGGATGCTGGCCTTTTTATGCAGACTTTATCCTCTGTCCAGTGAGTTATTTTGCACATTTTAATCATTTGTTTTTATAGGCCAGTGTGAGATATGCCTTTTTCTTCGCCACTCGGACTTGAAGGCCAGCATCCTGGAGTTGCCTTTTCACTGTTGACGTTGAGACAACATAAACAATGTCTAGATTGTATATCTGACAAAATTCCTGTTATTTAAAAAAGCAAAACAATCGCTTTTCATTTTAAAACCCGGACATT
This sequence comes from Dallia pectoralis, assembly GCA_029465975.1. Lineage (NCBI taxonomy): Eukaryota > Metazoa > Chordata > Actinopteri > Esociformes > Umbridae > Dallia > Dallia pectoralis. The sequence continues at coordinate 7,587,913 of CM055745.1, read as the reverse complement.
TCACAGTGACCCCAAACTTTCGACCGGTAATGACCGTACGTACAAGAAAGCCCACTTATGCATTTAAATTGAAGACGTTCTGTTTAAACTGCAACATTTTACGCATGTCCTCCTTGGTTCTGTAGCTTATAGCACAAGCAGCGTATTATAAAAAATATGATGCTCAGTGAATATAAAGTCAACAGAGACCAATCCCACCTAGAGAATTTTGCTTCTGCACATACATGTCTTGGGTGTTAGAAAGTTGTCACCTGTTGTCATAAGGTTCCTGGTTGACTAGTTCTAATATATCCAAAAAAGGTGTCTCTTTAATGTGTTTTTGGGTCACGTTATTCAATCCGTAGATCTATCTTTCTAAAGACATTCTATTGACATGCAGATTTTTGTAATTAATCTAGATGGATATTTGCCTTTTTTAATCAAAGTTGGCACAGCTGTAACACATTGGCCTCATCCAGGCCATTTTTACTGTTTATTAATTAGTCTGTTTGTGCTACTTGGGCTTTTTACGCAACATTACTGTTCCCATAAACTAGTGGTGTATCACAAAAATGTATCACTATCAATATAAGAAGTTGTAAATATAAATGTAGAAATACACATGTAATTAAATATGGAAATGACTTTGAAATGATAGTCCTCTTTTGTGGATTTGCACCCTATGTATTTATAAAAGCAGAGAGAGAGGATTGTGATTGGGTTCGATTACCCGCCATGCCAGTTTCTTTGTGGAGAATCTTTAATTACTAGATAGAAGCAGAGATCCCACTCTGGAACCAGATAATTATAACAGAACCATGATACCACACACACTGTTCTTTTGGGATGCTTATAGGCTGAGTGGGCAGAACCGAATATCCTATTGGGCAATATTGTAAATGCCTGGCGTCTCTAGTCACACCATCTGAACAAAAACAGCCTCGGAAAAGTTGCTGATGAGTTACATATTTACACGTGTGGGAACAGATTTATTTTATTGAGTGTTAAGTTTTTTCAGCAATGAGAACATGGCAAGAGTGACCAATTTTCTGTAGAAGCTCTAACTGGCTCTGGAGGTAACGGCCTCTACTCTCTTTGATGTGTGTGGAAATGACAACCTGGCACCTCAGATTCTGTTTCGATATCCATCTGTAATTTACTGCCAAAATTTTAATAGAGTTATAACAATCGAAATATTTGGAAAGATCTGCCATAGTTTACGTATATATAAAATATACATTCTTATATTTGATTTTATTCATGAATTAATGTATGATTGAATTCAATAAGGTCATATTTAGCAACGCTAAAAGATTATATGACACAAATGTTTGCTTTGTTCCATGTACAAATAAAACGTCACGCAGTCTTAACATGGTTAAGGCCAAAACTTTGCATTAAAAAAATCTTTCCAAATTAAAGAATGACATTTTCAATTAAACAATGCTTGAATTAAGCAAAAAATATCTGCTAATCGGGTGATACCCTTTTACTTGTAACAAGACAAAAAAACTGAAAACAAATAAATCCATACACATCGACATATCTGAACAAGCTTGATGTTCTTGTTTTCAAACTTTACACATACAGAATACCTTACCACATATTACAGAATACCCTACCACATATTACAGAATACCCTACCACATATTACAGAATACCCTACCACATATTAAAGAATACCCTAGTACATATTACAGAATACCCTACCAGATATTACAGAATACCCTACCACATATTACAGAATACCCTACCACATATTACAGAATACCCTACCACATATTACAGAATACCCTGCCACATATTACAGAATACCCTAGTACATATTACAGAATGCCCTACCACATATTACAGAATACCCTACCACATATTACAGAATACCCTACCACATATTACAGAATACCCTACCACATATTACAGAATACCCTACCAAATATTACAGAATACCCTACCACGTATTACAGAATACCCTACCACATATTACAGAATACCCTACCTATTACAGAATACCCTACCACATATTACAGAATGCCCTACCACATATTACAGAATACCCTACCAGATATTACAGAATACCCTACCACATATTACAGAATACCCTACCACATATTACAGAATACCCTACCACATATTACAGAATACCCTACAACATATAACAGAATACCCTAGTACATATTATAGAATACCCTACCACATATTACAGAATACCCTAGTACATATTACAGAATACCCTACAACATATAACAGAATACCCTACCACATATTACAGAATACCCTAGTACATATAACAGAATACCTTACCACATATTACAGAATACCCTACAACATATAACAGAATACCCTACCACATATTACAGTCTTGTTGCAATTAGCACAGCCTCAAACCGTAGTATTTTGCTTGATTCACAGATGTGTTTGTCACGTGAAGTTGTATTTAATATATTTTTGAAGAAGCATTTTTGCACTGTCTACCTTTCTTTCCGGTTAAACTTCGGATCAAAATGTTAATTTTAGATTGTTCAAAAATCCTTCCACAAGAGGAACATTTTATGGACATTTCCAAAGACCCAAGTTTATTTTGTTCTTGTTTCAAAAATAATGTCCAACCTGTTAAGAGTTAAGAGCTGGACTCTAAGAGCTGGACTTTAATATCTGGGCAATGTGATGTACTTTATAAAGTACTTTATTTTGTTTTTATTGTTATTTAGCTTTCATGCCGTTTACTGTCATTTTCAACAAGACAAATGTAAACTTTTTTCATTGCTGTCACTTCTCTTAATCACCTGGAAGTAGGTTATGTATAATTTACTGTATACTGTACTATACACTGTACTTTACAATGCATTTTTCTGTGTTGTTAAAAACACTGCTAGAATTATTTTGACTGTCTTTCTTCAGCCATGAGCACGTAGACAGACATGCAAACCAACAGGCAGCCTGGCCGACAGATAGACAGGCAGACATGCAGGTTAACAGACAGGCAGACAAGCAGACAGACAAGCAGACAGACAGACAGACAGGCAGAAAGACAGACAAACATGCAGACAGACAGACAAACAGACAGACAAGCAGACAGACAGGCAGACAGACAGACATGCAGACAGACAGACAGACAGGCAGACAGACATGCAGACAGACAGACAAACAAACATGCAGACAGACAGACAGACATGCAGACAGGCAGGCAGGCAGACATGCAGACAGACATGCTGATTAACAGTCAGACAGACATGCAGGCTAACAGACAGACAGACATGCAGACTGACAGACCGACAGACAGACATGCAGGCTAACAGACAGACAGACATACAGACTGACAGACCGACAGACTGACATGCAGGCTAACAGACAGACAGACATGCAGGCTAACAGACAGGCAGACAAACATGCAGGCTAACAGACAGACAGGCAGACATGCTGATTAACAGACAGACAGACAGACATGCAGTCTAACAGACAGGCAGACATACAGACTGACAGACCGACAGACAGACATGCAGGCTAACAGACAGGCAGACAGACATGCAGACTAACAGACAGGCAGACAGACATGCAGGCTAACAGACAGACAGGCATGAGGGCAGGAGAACAGGTAAGTAGTGTCAGTGTATGTTGCCAGGCACATAGACCAGACTTCGGTATTGACTAAAGCTAACTGGTGAGGTCACCCCCCAGTCCAGCCCTTTCTCCTTTCCCCAGCTATCTGTCTAAGTGTTGTGTCCGAGAAAATCACATGTAATAAGTGCAAGGTCAGCAGACACAGGATGACCAACTTGAGTTGAACAGCTGTAGATGTAGACATTTCTGTCAGGCTGGCCTTGTTTTGACTGTGTGTTTGTCATGCTGTTTTCCCATCACTTTGATACGTTGTGCACACTTATTTCTGAGTCTGTGTTTCAGCTCATGAAGTGATTCTGCGGAGTAAAGCCTCTGCAGTGAAGGCTTTCCCCTCTGTGTGTGTGTGCGTGCGTGTGTGTGTGTGTGTGCGTGCGTGCGTGCTTGCATGCGCGCGTGCGCATGTGTGTGTGTGTGTGTGTGTGTGTGTGCATGCGTGTGTGTTCGCATACAACCCCCCCCCTTTCTCTCTTCATCCTTCTCTCTCTCTCTCAACATTTCCTTGTAGGAGCTGACAGAGAGAGAGAGAGAGGGGGCGAGAGACGGAGAGAAAGAGAGAAAGAGAAGGAGGGGCGGAGGTTGTGGGGTTGGGGGAGGGGGGGGGCACACTAAGTTCATCTGAGGACAGGGAAATGCTTTTCTTTCCAGCATGAATCATTTTGGAAAAATGAGCTTCTGGACTGAGTTGCCCCAGTAATTTGGCACGTTTCTCCATTCTGCTTTATTGTCTATTTTGGCTGAACTCACGGTTCTTCGTTTTGCTGCCAAGAAAATGTCAGGTTCTTCAAAGATAGAGCAGGCCATAGCCAGTTCCTGAGTCAACCATGTCCTGTAAGCAAATAAAATAAATAGCAGCAGAATGCCGCCATAGCTTCCTGTTTAGCTGTGAGTTCCAACGGGGTCTAAGCTGCTTCTCTGAGTCGGACCCTATCCAGCGCACACATGGAGAATATATCTGTTTTGTAGAAGGTGCAAGAATTACGTGTTTGTAAAGTGAAACTAATAACTACTACGTAGTGAAGATTTTCTTTGCATTAGGTTTATTTCCACTTAGTCGAAGATGTACAACTTTGCCTTTGACTTCAGGAAAAACCTGGTGGCGTTATACTGATCGTGTACTTATTGTATCAGTCAAGCAGATTAGAAAACACACGTCGGTAATGGAGAAGAAAAAAGGAAGCGTGAGAAGGGAGTGGTAAGAGAGGGAGAGATCGGGGGAAGAGTTTCATTTTACAGTCTGTTCCTTCTCCTACCCCACAAATAATTTAGTAGTCTCCCCCCTGAGAAAAGGGAAGAGACAGGGGGGAGAGGGAGAGGGGGGGTGGCTTTGGATGAGGAAGAGGTGGGCCCAGTCAGCAACAGCTGGGTCTGTCAGCAGTCTTCCATCTCCATTCCCAGCAGTCTAACATCTGGTCCAGCCTCCATTCCCAGCCCTCTATCATCTGGTCTAACCTTCTTCCCAGCCCTCTAACATCTGGTCTAACCTCCATTCCCAGCCCTCTAACATCTGGTCTAACCTCCATTCCCAGCCCTCTATCATCTGGTCTAGCCTCCAATCCCAGCCCTCTAACATCTGGTCTAGCCTCCATTTCCAGCCTGTTAACATCTGGTCCAGCCTCCATTCCCAGCCCTCTATCATCTGGTCTAGCCTCCATTCCCAGCCCTCTATCATCTGGTCTAGCCTCCAATCTCAGCCCTCTAACATCTGGTCTAGCCTCCATTTCCAGCCTGTTAACATCTGGTCTAGCCTCCATTCCCAGCCCTCTAACATCTGGTCCAGCCTCCATTCCCAGCCCTCTAAAATCTGGTCCAGCCTCCATTCCCAGCAGTCTAACATCTGGTCTAACCTTCTTCCCAGCCCTCTAACATCTGGTCTAACCTCCATTCCCAGCCCTCTAACATCTGGTCTAACCTCCATTCCCAGCCCTCTAACATCTGGTCTAGCCTCTATTCCCAGCCTTCTAACATCTGGTCTAGCCTCCATTCCCAGCCTTCTAACATCTGGTCTAGCCTCCATTCCCAGCCCTCTAACATCTGGTCTAGTCTTCATAACTCCATGTCTCTACATTTCCAGTCTCCAAGCATCTCAACCTAGTCTGAATGATGACAGCTCAGGGATGGCAAGCAGCCTAATTACAAAGTCTGATCGTCTCTCCTCTGGCTTTTCTCAGATGGTGATTGTTGATTGACGGGGAGTAGGAAGGCCATTTATCTATCCTGGATTCTTCTGGACCGAAACAGAATCAGATCTCCTGGTTTAGGCATCAGATCTGGCAAGCAGAATGTGTTTTTCATGACGTTGTGCCAGACAAAACTTGATGTGATGAGGCATGAAGCCAGAAAGACAGGTGATCATTTTGCACAAGGGTGTATTATAGCCGTTCAGTCAGTCAGTCGTTGGCCGCGAGGGTTCGGGACATTTCCCGTTTCCCACTGTCCAATTCTAAGCCATTCAAGGAGCGATCAAAAATTATGTTAAGCATTTTCCTAATTAAACGCACGAGGGGAAATCAAATTACAGTCGCCTGTCCGCTACCTACTTTCGAGATTTCTGTGATTTTTATTGAACCGAGCACAAGTCTGTGGCTGAATTCTCTCAACCTCAAGCCAAACTAATACATCTGTGAGTCGGATTAAGCATCGTCAAGTAGAGGGCAGACTTGACAATGAATGAAATTTTCGACGGCACTGTTTGGTAGTCATTGATCAGGATACGGCAAATTCTGCTGCTCTGCCTGAACTGCACGAGACAAAAAATAATAGCCTAGATCGGTATCGAGTCTGGTACTGGCCCTCTTTTGACCACTGGGCTAATTCAAGTGATTGGGCTTCGGTACATTACTGGGAATATTTATTTTTCAATAGGACAGAAGAAATGGCCGTTTGTATGTGGCCCAGTCACAAAGAGCACCGTGAAGTGTGATGTGTGTTAAGTGGGTGCTGGTTTGGCTTGGTCTGGGAGGCTTTGTCCACAACTTGGGCCTTTGTTCCTTTAGTAATGAATTTCGGAGGCCTTGGTTTGAGCGGGCCTGTCTCATAGCAACCGTAGACAGAGTGCTGCCGAGGCAAAGGAGAAGGGCAGAGAGGATCATGGGCAAATGTCTCGTCTCTCTCGGGGCAGACAGAGAGAACGACCCCGGGGTCATTACGGCAGATCGAAGAAGATTGTGTTTGAAACAAGGAGTATATACACTTACATTTGTGTGCTATGTAAAATACTTTGCAACAGATGACACTTGTCATTCATTCTAGCTGATAGTATTTGTCTGTGTGAGTGTGTGTGTGTATGTGTGTGTGTGTGTGTGTGTGTGTGTGTGTGTCTCTGAGTGTGGCGTGTGTCTGTGTGTGTGTGTGTGTGTGTGTGTGTGTTGGGGGTCATTGTTTGCCTTCACAACTTTTTGTCCTTTAACCAATGTCAAATTACTATGTTCCACTTCTTAGCATTGCCCCGGACATTCCAGTTACCTCGTCTGTTCATGTATATCACAAACGTATTGCCACAAATCAGCAGCCAGCCTGGTGAACCACAGGTGGATGTCAATCAAGTCCAGTCGTTAATTAATGGAAAAGCCTGTTTTCCTACATATGAATAACTGTTAGCAGGTCAGCTGGCAGAATCACCTACAAAGGACTGTGCTTGTGTATGTATGTGTGTGTGTGTGTGTGTGTGTGTGTGTGTGTGTGTTCGTGTTTGTGTGTGTGTGCTAGCTTGTGTGTGTATGTATGTGTGTGTGTGTTTGTGTTTGTGTGTGTGTGCTAGCGTGTGTATGTATGTACGTGTGTCTGTGTGTGTTTGTGTTTGTGTGTGTGTGCTAGCTTGTATGTGCATGCGTGCGTGCGCGTGCGTGCGTGTGCGCAGGCAGGCTGTTTATATGTCTGTGCCTCTGTGCTTCTAGAGTTTTACTGTCCAGTGGATCAGCATCCTGGCCATGTTTGCCCTGTGATCCAGACACTACCTGTCTACTGCCATGGTAACAGGGACGGAGCAGGTTTAGTGGCCTGACTCCAAGGATCACTTTCCCTGTGTTAACAATCAGCGCTGGATCACTGCGGCGGTAAAAACCGCTGCCCCTGAGGGCCATGAGAGACCGGGACACGTCAACCCTGGTGCCCTAATGGCTGTTAAACACGTCTTATGTGCGCTGTAAGATTAGTTGTCTGAGCTAATTGCTGTGGTGTCAATGAGCGGCTCACCAATTTGTTACCGGATTCAGTTGGAGTTCTGCGAACAGTGAACGCTGAGTATCTGATGTCATTGGAAAGTACTTTTTGGTATATTATGGCCACAAAGTGTGCCACCAGTGAATATCAGGCAGTACCATTATGTGCCATTATCAGGGGGATATCAGGCAGTACCATTATGTGCCATTATCAGGGGGATATCAGGCAGTACCATTATGTGCCATTATCAGGGGGGATATCAGGCAGTACCATTATGTGCCATTATCAGGGGTGAATATCAGGCAGTACCATTATGTGCCATTATCAGGGGGGATATCAGGCAGTACCATTATGTGCCATTATCAGGTGTGAATATCAGGCAGTACCATTATGTGCCATTATCAGGGGTGAATATCAGGCAGTAACATTATGTGCCATTATCAGGGGGGATATCTGGCAGTACCATTATGTGCCATTATCAGGTGTGAATATCAGGCAATACCATTATGTGCCATTATCAGGGGTGAATATCTGGCAGTACCATTATGTGCCATTATCAGGGGGGATATCAGGCAGTACCATTATGTGCCATTATCAGGGGTGAATATCAGGCAGTACCATTATGTGCCATTATCAGAGGGGATATCAGGCAGTACCATTATGTGCCATTATCAGGGGTGAATATCAGGCAGTACCATTATGTGCCATTATCAGGGGGGATATCAGGCAGTACCATTATGTGCCATTATCAGGGGTGAATATCAGGCAGTACCATTATGTGCCATTATCAGGGGGATATCAGGCAGTACCATTATGTGCCATTATCAGGGGTGAATATCAGGCAGTACCATTATGTGCCATTATCAGGGGGGGATATCAGGCAGTACCATTATGTGCCATTATTAGGGGCAGGGGTTAAAGTGGGCCGGAACGGTCCGGAACTGTGTTCCGGCACCTCAGATAAATGATCAAATAAATAGATTCTAAAAAATCGCGTTCACTGTCAAAATTCAGCAAGCCTGGTTTTCCTTTTGAATGAGTTTGTCTGCAATCAAAACGTAATATCACCCCGTGGCCCCGCCTTCACAAACACGCTTAACGACCAATCAAAACGTAATATCACCCCGTGGCCCCGCCTTCACAAACACGCTTAACGACCAATCAAAACGTAATATCACCCCGTGGCCCCGCCTTCACCAATACGCTTACCAGCGTAATTACGTCATATTCTTGGACTATGCAGCAGTGTAATTAACTCAAATTGTGCATTCGTGACTTATAACAAATAGCTACTACTCGCCTCTGCTGATATATGCATGTTTGGTTCAGTGGTTTGTGTGCTTGGTTCAAGAACTAGAGGTTTGGGGTTTGATTCCCCCAGCTAGCTGCTTCATTATATCTTTTGAAATATTTTTTAAGCTTTTATTTTCTGAATATTACTTTTGTCCATGTGCAACATGTGTCTATTTGCGGTAAAACAGTAAAAAATGTGGCTCTTAGTCTCTGACTAGTTGGCCACACCTGGTCTAGGTTGTGATTTATTTCTGATATAGTTGTCTTCAGCCATTTTGGTGTGTTAAATTTGAGTCAGTTTTGGACAAGGTTGTTTTCCATATTGTGGAGTTCAGCAATTGTACTGTGGTATCATCATCATATCAGTGTAGATGTACATAGACAACTAAAACCATTAAAATATGTAATGAATAAGTATTGTGATACTTGGTGCCACTGTCACACTCTTGTACCAAAAAGTATTGCAATACCACAATACTCATTATGTTGTCCCACGGTGAGTCATTTTTCCCTCTTGCATCTAGACAAAATTTGAGGGTTCCCAAACCCGCCAAATCCCACTTTAACCTCTGATCAGGGGGGAATATCAGGCAGTACCATTATGTGCCATTATCAGGGGGGAATATCAGGCAGTACCATTATGTGCCGTTATCAGGGGGGAATATCAGGCAATACCATTATGTGCCATTATCAGGGGTGAATATCAGGCAATACCATTATGTGCCATTATCAGGGGGAATATCTGGCAGTACCATTATGTGCCATTATCAGGGGGCATATCAGGCAGCACCATTATGTGCCATTATCAGGGGTGAATATCAGCCAGTACCATTATGTGCCATTATCAGGGGGATATCAGGCAGTACCATTATGTGCCATTATCAGAGGGGAATATCCGGCAGTACCATTATGTGTAATTATCAGGGGGGGATATTAGGCAGTACCATTATGTGCCATTATCAGGGGTGAATATCAGGCAATACCATTTGTCCATTATCAGGGGTGAATATCAGGCTGTACCATTATGTGCCATTACCAGGGGTGAATATCAGGCAGTACCATTATGTGCCATTATCAGGGGGAATATCAGGCAATACCATTATGTGCCATTATCAGGGGGGGATATCAGGCAATACCATTATGTGCCAATATCAGGGTGAATATCAGGCAGTACCATTATGTGCCATTATCAGGTGTGAATATTAGGCAGTACCATTATGTGCCATTATCAGGGGGAATATCAGGCAGTACCATGATGTGCCATTATCAGGGGGGAATATCAGGCAATACCATTATGTGCCATTATCAGGGGGAATATCAGGCAGTACCATTATGTGCCATTATCAGGGGGGAATATCAGGCAGTACCATTATGTGCCAATATCAGGGGTGAATATCAGGCAGTACCATTATGTGCCAATATCAGGGGTGAATATCAGACAGTACCATTATGTGTCATTATCAGGGGGGAATATCAGGCAGTACCATTATGTGCCAATATCAGGTGTGAATATTAGGCAGTACCATTATGTGCCATCATCAGGTGTGAATATCAGGCAGTACCATTATGTGCCATTATCAGGGGTGAATATCAGGCAGTACCATTATGTGCCATTATCAGGGGTGAATATCAGGCAATACCATTATGTGCCATTATCAGGGGTGAATATCAGGCAGTACCATTATGTGCCATTATCAGGGGTGAATATCAGGCAATACCATTATGTGCCATTATCAGGGGGGAATATCAGGCAGTACCATTATGTGCCAATATCAGGGGTGAATATCAGGCAGTACCATTATGTGCCAATATCAGGGGGGAATATCAGACAGTACCATTATGTGCCATTATCAGGGATGAAATTTAGTGCTAACACAATCATGTTATTTAATAGTTTCAACACCATTATAAAATAACAATAGAATTGCATGCTGGGATTCATTGTGAAAAAGATAAAGTAATATAATAATTAGGGATTTGGAAACTATCAAAATGTATCAACACAAAAGTGGAGCCTGAAAGAGGAAGGCCAAACATGAGAAAGAAAAGTTGGTATCAAAATAAGCTATGATAAATTCTTTCAAATGCAGTTCAATTGTAGCCATTTCTATCACAATATTTTTCCCCAAATGTACCGCTTGATTGATTTGCGTCTTCACTGTTGAGACTGGTGTTTTGCAGAAACTATCTAATTATGCTGCCATTTGAGGACCTGTGAGGCGCCCGTTTCTCAAACTAGACACTCATTAATACTTGTCCTCTTGCTCAGTTGTGCACCGGGGCCTGCCACTCCTCTTTCTATTCTGGTTGGTGACAGTTTGCGCGTTCACATTGTTGTGGTTGGTATTTAATTAACCAGAAGTGCAAAAGAGTAGTGCAAAAGCTATGAATGTGAAAAGATAAACTGATGTTTTTTACTTGCTTCTGTTTAACCATTTGAATATTGGGCTAAAATTAAATAAATGTTGTATAGTCTGGCCATTGACTTAGATGACTTGGGAAATTTGGGCTCACCAAAAACTCTCTGATTTCCTCCACAGACACGCTTCCACCAGATGATGCATGCAGAGCGAGGCAGCACTCAGAACTAACCAGGCACGTGATTGAAGATGCAGTATCCTCCTTGATGTAAATCTTGTGGGCGGGGTTTCCTCCAGGGGCTATGAACACTGCACAAAGTTTGTAAGATTGCCTAATGGTAATGGCCATTGGCTGAGCAACAAGAAACAATTGTATGTCATTCTGGAACTGCGTCTGCCAAGACTAGCTTCTTCAACTATTGAATTTGCTAGTAAACGGTTTTCCAGTTTATATAGTTACATTAACTCTGAAGTGTTTGTCGCTCTTGATACAGATGAGAAAGATAGGCTGTATAAAGAAAAACAGTTCCTGGGCTATGAATCATGTAAATTAAATTTATATTATAAAAATCTGTTTGGGGAACAGTCAAAATATGTGGGATATATACAGGTGCTCGTCATATAATTAGAATATCATCAAAAAGTTGATTTATTTCAGTAATTCCATTCAAAAAGTGAAACTTGGATATTATATTAATTCATTACACACAGACTGATATATTTTAAATTGTTTATTTAACTAATGACAATCCCAAATTTGCTGGTCAATTAAGAACAGGGATACCATGGTCCTTAAACCAGGTACTGGTAGCTTTGGCACTGTGTGCAGGTGCCAAGTCCTGTTGGAAAAGGAAATCTGCATAAAGTTGGTCAGCAGCATGAAGCATGAAGTGCTCTAAAACTTCCTGGTAGACACAGTGGACCAACACCAGCAGATGACATGGCACCCCAAACCATCACTGACTGTGGAAACTTTACACTGGACTTCAAGCAATATGGATTCTGTGCCTCTCCTCTCTTCCTCCAGACTCTGGGACCTTGATTTCCAAAGGAAATGCAACATTTACTTTCATCAGAGAACATAACTTTGGACCACACAGCAGCAGTCCAGTCCTTTTTGTCTTTAGCCCAGGTGAGACGCTTCTGACGCAGTGTCTTGTTCAAGGGAGGCTTGACACAAGGAATGCGACAGCTGAAACCCATGACTTGCATCTGTGCGTGTCTGTTCTTGAAGCACTGACTCCAGCTGCTGTCCAGTCTTTGTGAATCTCCCCCACATTTTTGAATGGGTTTTGTTTCACAATCCTCTCCAGCGTGCGGTTATCCCTATTCCTTGTACACTTTTTTCGACCACATATTTTCTTTCCCTTCGCCTCTCTATCAATGTGCTTGGACACAGAGTGCAGTGAACAGCCAGCCTCTTTAGCAATGACCTTTTGTGTCTTGCCCTCCTTTTGCAAGGTGTCATTGGTCGTCTTTTGGACAGCTGTCAAGTCAGCAGTTTTCTCCATGATTGTGAGGCCTACAGAACTAGACTGAGAGACCATTTAAAGGCCTTTGCAGTTGTTTTGAGGTAATTAACTGAATAGCGTATGGCACCAGGTGTCTTCAATATTGAACCTTTTCACAATATTCAAATTTTCAGAGATACTGATTTGGGGGTTTTCATTAATTCTCAGTTATAATCATCAAAATTAAAAGGAAATAACACTTGAAATATATCAGTCTGTGTGGAATGAATGAACTTTTTGATGATATTCTAATTATATGACCAGCACCTGTATATATATTTTTAGCTATTATATAGTGCTGATAAAACTGTATTAGAATGAAAGAAATGGCTCCGTGAAGTGAAGGTCAGGTCGGGTGACTTAAGAGTTAAACTAGTGACAAAGCGACATGCGCAAATGTGTTCTGGGAAGTATGGCTTCCGAGGAAAATGTCTGCTAAGTCCCAGCTAACGTGGCTGAAAACCATGCTGAGGCTGTAAATGAAGTTTGAGGGTGGAGCAACATGATTGTGAGGTTACTAGAGGCTCCGCCTGCTCTTAAAGAGATATCACCAACACATTTGTGTGAAAATTACTTGGGACAGTATATCGCACAACTTACCAATAGAGACATCATTTGGAGGCTGTAATTATGTATTTTGAAGGAAATGTTTTGTTCACAGGGATTTTCCAATATTCAGCTTTTTGCTTTTCCTAATTTACTTTTTTTAAGTGGTGACAAACCATTCCAGTTGAGTAGAACTAAAGAAAACGTTTACACACTGTTAAAGGGATTATTTTTAGAAACCTGCCAAGTGTTCACACCACTTGTTGCCTCTTTGTCTTCTCTCACTGAACAAGACCAGTATAGTACTGGGTAGTCCAGGGGGATTCAGGTAATAGGGACAGTACAGACCAGTATAGTACTGGGTAGTCCAGGGTGATTCAGGTAATAGGGACAGTACAGACCAGTATAGTACTGGGTAGTTCAGGGTGATTCAGGTAATAGGGACAGTACAGACCAGTATAGTACTGGGTAGTCCAGGGGGATTCAGGTAATAGGGACAGTACAGACCAGTATAGTACTGGGTAGTCCAGGGGGATTCAGGTAATAGGGACAGTACAGACCAGTATAGTACTGGGTAGTCCAGGGTGATTCAGGTAATAGGGACAGTACAGACCAGTATAGTAAGACAATACTCTCTGATAAATGGACAGGTGAGAAATTTATTTAGCAGAAAAAAATAATTTGAAACATTTACTCAAAACATTAACTGCGGATAAAAAATTGTATCCTTATAGTACAGTAAAAAAATTGCATATTGCCCCTATAATTTGTATTTATTTCTAAGCGTTACATTTTTAATTTGGGTGCATAAATAAATCGCCAGTGATATCGGACAATTATAAACAAAGATTTAATAATTGGTATCTGACAATTATAGACAAAAATATAGTAATTGGTATCTGACAATTATAAACAAAAATGTAATAATTGGTATCACATTTAATTTGATATTTAAGTAATTGTGCAGGATTTCACTTAGGCTTTTTGGAATGGCAAAACCGTAGCCATAACCAAAAGACAATTTTTATTTAATTCATGCCAGGATGCACATTTCTATCTGCCAATAATGCTTTTATTGATGCATCCATAATTGTAATATATATATACATTTTTATATCCTGTATTAATATATATATATATCTATAGACAATAATTATTTTACGATGCATCCATACTTATATATAATATATTAATATAATTAATATGTAATATATTAATATATTAATATAAATATATATAATTATATATATATATAGATTTTGTATTCATATAAATGTATTTATATATTTTAGGCATGGATCCATCAATACAATAATTATTGGCAGATAGCAATTTGTTGTCATTTCTGAACCTGCGAAACCTGTATGAATTAAATAAAAAATGTTTTTTGGTTATAGCTACGGTTTAGCCATTTTTGAACGCCAAAGTGAATTCCTCCAAGCTACAGACTGTAACAACATGTTTTTCAAATGTCATGTAAAATATATAAAATGTGATTATAATGTAATACTATGCAATAACGTAGATGATTATTGCTTGAATTTTTACCGGACATTGTATCCCAGACACACAAAAGTGAAATTTCAACTTGGAACTTTTTTATTAAACTTTTATATAACCAGGTAGGTCGATTGAGAACACATTCTCATTTGCAACAGCCACCTGGTCAAGATAAGGCGGAATTTTTTTTTTCAGGACAACATACAGTTACACAATAAATACACAGAACACAAGAGTGCAAATAGCATTTGGACTTAACAAGGAAATACAGGATTAAGTGGAGAGCCAATATACAGGATGAGGTATATGTAGTTCAGTTGAGCAGCATTGATAAGGCAATAACAACTATATAAAATACAAAGGAGTGTCTACATACAGGATGTACAAAGATTAAAGTGCGCTATCATTCTTGTGTTTTCACATAAATGTCCAGGGTTTTATATTGAGCATTGTGGGTTTCTTCAGCAGTGTTTGCTAAGCAACTACAGTACTACAGTTCATCCTGGTCATTCCACAGGGTCTTCCTCCTTCAAGAAAGACCCTGCGACTGGCACATCTGAACGTGAGACATGTGTTTGATGTTAGGACAGCAGTCAGAGTATGCTGAATACAGAGACTGGCACGTCTGAACAGAGTATGCTGAATACAGAGACTGGCACATATGAACAGAGTATGATGAATAGAGAGACTGGCACGTCTGGACAGAGTACGCTGAATACAGAGACTGGCACGTCTGAACAGAGTATGCTGAATACAGAGACTGGCACATATGAACAGAGTATGATGAATAGAGAGACTGGCACGTCTGGACAGAGTACGCTAAATACAGAGACTGGCACGTCTGAACAGAGTATGCTGAATACAGAGACTGGCACATATGAACAGAGTATGATGAATAGAGAGACTGGCACGTCTGGACAGAGTACGCTGAATACAGAGACTGGCACGTCTGAACAAAGTATGCTGAATACAGAGACTGGCACGTCTGTGGCAGAGTATGCTGAATACAGAGACTGGCACGTCTAAACAGAGTACGCTGAATACAGAGACTGGCACGTCTGAACAGAGTATGCTGAATACAGAGACTGGCACGTCTGAATAGAGTATGCTGAATACAGAGACTGGCACGTCTGAACAGAGTATGCCGAATACAGAGACTGGCATGTCTGAACAGAGTATGCCGAATACAGAGACTGGCATGTCTGAACAGAGTATGCCGAATACAGAGACTGGCACGTCTGAACAGAGTATGCTGAATACAGAGACTGGCACGTCTGAACAGAGTATGCCGAATACAGAGACTGGCATGTCTGAACAGAGTATGCTGAATACAGAGACTGGCACGTCTGAACAGAGTACGCTGAATATAGAGACTGGCACGCCTGAACAGAGTATGCTGAATACAGAGACTGGCACGTCTGAACAGAGTACGCTGAATACAGAGACTGGCACGTCTGAACAGAGTATGCTGAATACAGAGACTGGCACGTCTGAATAGAGTATGCCGAATATAAAGACTGGCACATCTAAACAGAGTATGCTGAATAGAGAGACTGGCACGTCCGAACAGAGTATGCTGAATATAAAGACTGGCACGTCTGTGGCAGAGTATGCTGAATACAGAGACTGGCACGTCTGAACAGAGTACGCTGAATACAGAGACTGGCACGTCTGAACAGAGTATGCTGAATACAGAGACTGGCACGTCTGAATAGAGTATGCTGAATACAGAGACTGGCACGTTCATGGCAGGGGTAAGTCTCTTGAGTCCCCAGCCTCCTCATCCTCCCATTTGGCTCTCACACATCGTGCCATTCAGACCGAATATTCACCGTGCCCTGAGACTGGGCAGCCTGCTATTGTGTGTGCGAGCTCATTTGAATAGCCTTTAGTATTTTGTGTGAGCAAGTCAGCGCTATTTGCATTTGTTCCAGTCACAAAGGTTTACAGGTCAATTGAGGCGGGCTGGAAAAAGCGTACATGCCAGGGAGAGTTTTTCCCCCTTTCTTTCTGTCTCTCTCATGGAATCTCTCTCTTCTTCTTCGCCCCTCTTCCTCTTCCTCCATGGTTGTCAGGCACCTCACTATGCAATCTTTACACCTCCTCCCTCCATCGTTCTTTCCCCCAGACACCCCCACACACACACACATACACTTTGATTTGATGATGCCATGATGCTACGGGCCTAAAATACCTTTGTTGGCATCCGGGTGCCAGCTGGGGACCAGATAGAGGAGAGACGGGTGTGACAGTCAGACATGCAGGCAGACATGCAGGCAGACATGCAGGCACACAAACAGGCTGTACATAGAGCTAACCAAGACCTACTTGTTGTGTGGTGGGGTATGACCGGGGGCTGTGCCATGCATACAAATATTTGATGCTCTGGACCTCATATAGAGGGGTAATATGTTTTATTTATCTATTCAGATGAGTGAATATGTTTGAGATGCTCTGGTCCTCATATAGAGGGATAATATGTTTTATTTATCTATTCAGATGAGTGAATATGTTTGAGATGCTCTGGACCTCACATAGAGGGGTAATATGTTTTATTTATCTATTCAGATGAGTGAATATGTTTGAGATGCTCTGGACCTCTTATAGAGGGGTAATATGTTTTATTTATCTATTCAGATGAGTGAATATGTTTGAGATGCTCTGGACCTCATATAGAGGGGTAATATGTTTTATTTATCTATTCAGATGAGTGAATATGTTTGAGATGCTCTGGACCTCATATAGAGGGGTAATATGTTTTATTTATCTATTCAGATGAGTGAATATGTTTGAGATGCTCTGGACCTCATATAGAGGGGTAATATGTTTTATTTATCTATTCAGATGAGTGAATATGTTTGAGATGCTCTGGACCTCATATAGAGGGGTAATATGTTTTATTTATCTATTCAGATGAGTGAATATGTTTGAGATGCTCTGGACCTCATATAGAGGGGTAATATGTTTTATTTATCTATTCAGATGAGTGAATATGTTTGAGATGCTCTGGTCCTCATATAGAGGGGTAATATGTTTTATTTATCTATTC
This sequence comes from Dallia pectoralis, assembly GCA_029465975.1. Taxonomy (NCBI): domain Eukaryota; kingdom Metazoa; phylum Chordata; class Actinopteri; order Esociformes; family Umbridae; genus Dallia; species Dallia pectoralis. The sequence continues at coordinate 7,569,899 of CM055745.1, read as the reverse complement.
AGATGAGTGAATATGTTTGAGATGCTCTGGTCCTCATATAGAGGGGTAATATGTTTTATTTATCTATTCAGATGAGTGAATATGTTTGAGATGCTCTGGACCTCATATAGAGGGGTAATATGTTTTATTTATCTATTCAGATGAGTGAATATGTTTGAGATGCTCTGGACCTCATATAGAGGGGTAATATGTTTTATTTATCTATTCAGATGAGTGAATATGTTTGAGATGCTCTGGACCTCATATAGAGGAATAATTTGTTTTATTTATCTATTCAGATGAGTGAATATGTTTGAGATGCTCTGGACCTCATATAGAGGGGTAATATGTTTTATTTATCTATTCAGATGAGTGAATATGTTTGAGATGTTCTGGACCTCATAAAGAGGGGTAATATGTTTTATTTATCTATTCAGATGAGTATATATGTTTGAGATGCTCTGGACCTCATATAGAGGGGTAATATGTTTTATTTATCTATTCAGATGAGTATATATGTTTGAGATGCTCTGGACCTCATATAGAGGGGTAATATGTTTTATTTATCTATTCAGATGAGTGAATATGTTTGAGATGCTCTGGACCTCATATAGAGGGGTAATATGTTTTATTTATCTATTCAGATGAGTGTATATGTTTGAGATGCTCTGGACCTCATATAGAGGGATAATATCTTTTATTTATCTATTCAGATGAGTGAATATGTTTGAGATGCTCTGGACCTCATATAGAGGGATAATATGTTTTATTTATCTATTCAGATGAGTGAATATGTTTGAGATGCTCTGGACCTCATATAGAGGGATAATATGTTTTATTTATCTATTCAGATGAGTGAATATGTTTGAGATGCTCTGGTCCTCATATAGAGGGGTAATATGTTTTATTTATCTATTCAGATGAGTGAATATGTTCGAGATGCTCTGGACCTCATATAGAGGGATAATATGTTTTATTTATCTTCTCAGATGAGTAAATATGTTTGAGATGCTCTGGACCTCATATAGAGGGGTAATATGTTTTATTTATCTTCTCAGATGAGTGAATATGTTTGAGATGCTCTGGACCTCATATAGAGGGGTAATATGTTTTATTTATCTTCTCAGATGAGTGAATATGTTTGAGATGCTCTGGACCTCATATAGAGGGGTAATATGTTTTATTTATCTTCTCAGATGAGTGAATATGTTTGAGATGCTCTGGACCTCATACAGAGGTGTTAATGTTCTAAAGCAAATGACCTGCGTGTCTGTGTGTATGCATAGGTGTTGGTATTGTTGTCATTAACCTGATGAGTGGGTGGACACCGCACAGGCAGGATGTGATGTCACAGACAGGATGTGATGTCATCTCAGACGACCAGGGGAGGGCAAACTTTTCAGCTCAGCTGCCACATCACCACAATAATTTAATGGAGGGCCACATTTGTTTTGCGATTTGATAATTATGAATGATTTGTGGGCCATGAAAGTGGAATCATTACAATGTATACACATAACATGTTAATTGTAGGTCTATTATTATCTATTATTTAAATAATTTTAATCGAGATTTAATTCAACCATTGGACTGGCCGTTTTTGTGTAGTTCCCCTCAGCACTGCTTTAATAACGACTACAGATTGAACTCACTCGAGGGCCGGATTTGGCCCGCCGGCCTCAGTTTGTCAACCCCTGCAGGTTCATCTCAATTGAGTATATGAAGGGCTTTTCTTAGAAGAAAGCAGTCTTGACGTGTACGGGCTCGGAGTATTGTGCCTGTGACATCGTTTTGTGCGACAGCTGCTCAGTTGTATTTCACGGTAAGACTGGAGCGGAGGACCGGCGTTGACTGCCTCTTCTTTTGCCGTGATCGTGAGGCATCCCGGCGGTGTTTCCGCCATAACCATCAGCAGATAACCCCCCCGATATTCTTCGAGGGCGGGGCCACCTGGAAGGCGGGGCATCTCGGTCATCTTTACCGCACCACCAGACCTTCCTTGCCGGCAGAGTGATGGCACTCGATGCCAGATCCACTCCTCTCTCTCTGTCTCCCTCTCTCTCTCTCCTTCTTCCCTCCCTCCCTCCCTCCCTCCCCCTCTCCCTCCCTCCCTCCCTCCCTCCCTCCCCCTTCCTCCCTCCCTCCCTCTCCCTCCCTCTCTCTCTGTCTCTCTCTCTGTCTCTCTCTCTCCCCCTCTCTCCCTCCCTCTCTCTCTCTCCCTCTCCCTCCCGCTCCCTCTCTCTCTCTCTCCCCCTCTCTCTCCCTCTCTCTCCCTCTCTCTCTCCCTCCCCCTCCCTCTCCCTCCCCCTCTCTCTCCCTCCCTCCCTCTCCCTCTCTCCCTCTCCATCCCTCCCTCCCTCTCTCTCCCTCCCTCTCTCTCCCCCTCTCTCTCCCTCTCTCTCCCCCTCTCTCTCCCTCCCTCCCTCTCTCTCTCCCCCTCTTTCCCTCTCTCTCCCTCTCCCTCCCCCTCCCTCTCCCTCCCCCTCTCTCTCCCTCCATCCCTCCCTCTCCCTCTCTCCCTCTCCATCCCTCCCTCTCTCTCTCTCCCTCTCCCTCTCTTTCGCCTACGCATCCCCCGTCCCCCCACTAAGCTTGGGATCTTCGTCTGTGCACACTGGAGCCTCCTCTAACAGCATACGCTGCACATAAAAGAGGCTTTTGTCATGGGCTCGGCACACATGACCACCGTCCGGCTTGTCCCCCCCCCTCCCCCCCCGAAGAAGAAAAAAGCCCTCTCTCTCCCTCTCCACCAATCAACTCCACCCCCAACCCCCACCACCTCTGTGACAGAGTTTCGTAAACTAACTTTTCTGGAGAGAAACGTCGCAGTGAGCTATGACTCCCATAGAAAAGTTACGTTATCTTTAAGTTTTACTTAAAATGTCTTGCTTCTCTCTAGCTCTTTCTTCCTCTCATTCTGTGTATCTCACTCTTTCTCAAACACTCCTTACCTCCTCCATCCCTTCCCTCTGTTTATCCCTGCCTTTCTCCCCCTCCCTCTCCCCCTCCCTCCCTCTCTCTCCCTCTCCCTCCCTCCCTCTCCCTCTCTCCCTCTCCCTTTCTCCCCCTCCCTCCCTCTCTCTCCCCTTGGCATGTGTTGTCTGCAGTACCACACAGTCAGTCACAGTAGACTACAGCATCTGTTGTCCTGAAATATAAATGCCCTCTCGTTTTTTTCTCGTCTCCCCTTCTCTCGCATCTCTGACATTTAAGTGAACTGAATGGGCATTAGCGGATGGCACCGTGCCAGTTTATCACCCCCCATTACTGTGGCAAAGGCACACTTGGGATTGCAGACAGTCTGAGAGCTGCTGGTTTTAACACTATCATTGTGGAGACGCCTGTCTTTTCCGTTCCCTGCCCTCGATCTTTCAGAGACTGTGGAACAGCAAATTGATATGAACCTGTCAGAAATGAGGGCAGCTACAGTTGATGTGGGACACTGTGGCTATCAGGTGCTAAATTGAATAGGCTTTTACCCTGAACCGACCGGTGGAAGACAGAAAGACGAAAAAAATGCCCAGTTTATAAATATGTACAGTTTAAAATGTAACTGACAGCATGAGTATACATATACACATCCGTTCAAACGGTGGGGTTAACTTTGAACTGTTTTTGTTTTCTCTAGAAAACGAACATCAAATGAGTTTGAATCGGAAATGTAGTCAATGACAAGGTTAGAAATAAGGGTTTTTATATGAGATACTGTTTGTGTCCTTTAAACTTTGCTTTTGCATGAAAAAAAAATAAAATAAAATACTCAATTTCATCCCACACTTTTCCATCACAAAAGCACCCCCAGACCATCACATTGCCTCCGCCATGCGTGACGGGCGCATGGCTTCAAGTACTCCTCAGGGACCTTTTCATTTGTTCTGTGTCTAACAAATGATCTGAACGTTGGTGATCTGAACACCTGAGACTAAGGTTACTCTGTCCGTAGCACTCTTTTTACAAACTCCTTCCTCTGTCCAGTCTGTGTTCTTTTAACAATTTAAAATTAAAAATTTAAATTTTTGTTGGCCCGTCTGAGACACAGCTTTTCCTTTGCAACTCTGCCTAGAAGGCCGGCATCCTGGAGTCACATCTTTACTGTTGACCTTGAGACTGGTGTTTTGCAGGTCCAATTTAATACAGCTGCCAATCTTCGAAGTAGACACTCTAAGGCATTTGTCCTCATGCTCATTTGTGCAGCTGTTCTATTCCAGTTCTAGCCAGTTTTGGACACTTTTGTTAAGAGAGTAGTACATAAAAAGGTACAGGATTTTCAGTTTCTTGGCTAAGTCACACATGGAATAGCCTTCCTTCCCAGGAACAAGAATAGACCGACGAGTTTCAGAGGAAAGTTCTTCTGTTTCTGGTCATTTTGAGCCTGTATTTTAATCCACAATCGTTGATGTTCCAGATATCCTACTTGTCTAAACGAGGCCAGTTTTATTGCTCCTTAAATCAGCACAACAGTTTTCAGCTTTCAACATTATTGCAAATACGTTCCTACTGACTTTTTGTTGATTAATTAGCCTTTTTTAAATTCTAAACGTGGATGTGCAAACAAAATGTGGACTGGTTATTTATAACATACACAATATCTACACTGTATTTCTGATCAATTTTGTGTTATTTGAATGGACACAAAAACTAATTCTCTTTTGAAGACATTTCTATGTGACACATATCTTTTGAACTGGTAGCGATTATAATGTATAATATTGTATTTAATGTCCTACATTCTAGAAAAATGATGCAATATAAATGCGGGACTGACATCCCTGCTAATCAAGCAAAGATTAGAATCAAACAATTAGATTGTCCGTGTGTTGGATGCACGAGAAACAAGCAGGAGTAGAGACCTGAGCGACTACGTCAAGGCCCAAATTGTTGACTGGGTCAGAGTATCTCTGAAACGACAAGGCTTGTGGGGTGCTCCCGGTCAGCAGTGGTGAGTACCTACCGACAGCGGTCTGTGGAGGGACGAACCACTATCTTTTGCTGGTGGAGGGGGCGTGACGCTCTCGCTCATGTGGCATTCATGTGGACGTCAATTTGACACGTTCAAGTTCAAGGTGTTGACCTGGCCTCCAAATCTGTGAGAATCTGTGAGTAAGTCCAGGAGGGATCTGCTGCTAATGTCTTGGTACCAGATGCCACAGCACATCTAATGTATTGGTACCAGATGCCACAGCACATCTAATGTATTGGTACCAGATGCCACAGGACATCTAATGTATTGGTACCAGATACCACAGGACACTTAATGTATTGGTACCAGATACCACAGCACATCTAATGTATTGGTACCACAGCATCAATGTCTTGGTACCAGATAATGTATTGGTACCAGATGCCATAGGACATCTAATGTCTTGGTACCAGATACCACAGGACATCTAATGTATTGGTACCAGATGCCACAGGACATCTAATGTATTGGTACCAGATACCACAGGACATCTAATGTATTGGTACCAGATACCACAGGACATCTAATGTATTGGTACCAGATACCACAGGACACTTAATGTATTGGTACCAGATACCACAGCACATCTAATGTCTTGGTACCAGATGCCACAGGACACTTAATGTATTGGTACCAGATACCACAGCACATCTAATGTACATCTAATGTATTGGTACCAGATGCCACAGCACATCTAATGTATTGGTACCAGATACCACAGGACATCTAATGTATTGGTACCAGATACCACAGGACACTTAATGTATTGGTACCAGATACCACAGCACATCTAATGTATTGGTACCAGATACCACAGGACATCTAATGTATTGGTACCAGATGCCACAGGACATCTAATGTATTGGTACCAGATACCACAGGACATCTAATGTATTGGTACCAGATACCACAGGACATCTAATGTATTGGTACCAGATGCCACAGGACATCTAATGTATTGGTACCAGATGCCACAGGACATCTAATGTATTGGTACCAGATACCACAGGACATCTAATGTCTTGGTACCAGATGCCACAGGACACTTAATGTATTGGTACCAGATACCACAGGACACTTAATGTATTGGTACCAGATGCCACAGGACATCTAATGTATTGGTACCAGATACCACAGGACATCTAATGTATTGGTACCAGATACCACAGGACACTTAATGTATTGGTACCAGATACCACAGGATATCTAATGTCTTGGTACCAGATACCACAGCACATCTAATGTCTTGGTACCAGATACCACAGGACATCTAATGTATTGGTACCAGATACCACAGCACATCTAATGTCTTGGTACCAGATACCACAGGACATCTAATGTATTGGTACCAGATGCCACAGGACATCTAATGTATTGGTACCAGATACCACAGGACATCTAATGTATTGGTACCAGATACCACAGGACATCTAATGTATTGGTACCAGATACCACAGCACATCTAATGTATTGGTACCAGATACCACAGGACATCTAATGTCTTGGTACCAGATACCACAGGACATCTAATGTATTGGTACCAGATGCCACAGGACATCTAATGTATTGGTACCAGATACCACAGGACATCTAATGTATTGGTACCAGATACCACAGGACATCTAATGTATTGGTACCAGATACCACAGCACATCTAATGTATTGGTACCAGATACCACAGCACATCTAATGTATTGGTACCAGATACCACAGCACATCTAATGTATTGGTACCAGATACCACAGGACATCTAATGTCTTGGTACCAGATACCACAGGACATCTAATGTATTGGTACCAGATGCCACAGGACATCTAATGTATTGGTACCAGATACCACAGGACATCTAATGTCTTGGTACCAGATACCACAGCACATCTAATGTATTGGTACCAGATACCACAGGACACTTAATGTATTGGTACCAGATACCACAGGACATCTAATGTATTGGTACCAGATGCCACAGGACACTTAATGTATTGGTACCAGATACCACAGGACATCTAATGTATTGGTACCAGATACCACAGGACATCTAATGTATTGGTACCAGATACCACAGGACATCTAATGTCTTGGTACCAGATACCACAGGACATCTAATGTATTGGTACCAGATACCACAGGACATCTAATGTATTGGTACCAGATGCCACAGGACATCTAATGTATTGGTACCAGATACCACAGGACATCTAATGTATTGGTACCAGATGCCACAGGACATCTAATGTATTGGTACCAGATACCACAGGACATCTAATGTATTGGTACCAGATACCACAGGACACCTAATGTATTGGTACCAGATGCCACAGGACATCTAATGTATTGGTACCAGATACCACAGGACATCTAATGTATTGGTACCAGATGCCACAGGACATCTAATGTATTGGTACCAGATACCACAGGACATCTAATGTATTGGTACCAGATACCACAGGACACCTAATGTATTGGTACCAGATGCCACAGGACATCTAATGTATTGGTACCAGATACCACAGGACATCTAATGTATTGGTACCAGATACCACAGGACACCTTCGGCAGTCTTGTAGAGTCCAGGCCTCAAGGGGTCCGTGCTATTTTGGCGGCACACAGAGGACCAACAGCATATTAGACACAATATTAGGTCATAATGTTTTGGCTCATCAGTATATCGCTGGCAAACATTTCTTGGCGACGCCTATACTGTAACTGCACGTCCTGGTGCGTGATTCACAACCTCGAGAGTGACCAACGAGGCTCTGATCTCTCAGGTTGTCTACCGGTATTTTAGTCTAAAACGGCATTTCAGCTGTGATGAAAGTCAACGTTTGGACCTTTTGAACTTTTGTACATTAAACCCGGTACAACCTGATCTCCTGATCTCCTGATATCTTGATCTCTGGATCTCCTGATCTCCTGATCTCCTGATCTCCTGATCTCCTGATATCTTGATCTCTTGATCTCCTGATATCTTGATCTCTTGATCTCTTGATCTCCTGATCTCCTGATATCTTGATCTCCTGATCTCCTGATCTCCTGATCTCTTGATCTCTTGATCTCTTGATCTCTTGATCTCTTGATCTCTTGATCTCTTGATCTCCTGATCTCCTGATCTCTTGATCTCCTGATCTCCTGATCTCCTGATCTCTTGATCTCCTGATCTCCTGATCTCTTGATCTCCTGATCTCCTGATCTCCTGATCTCTTGATCTCCTGATCTCCTGATCTCCTGATCTCCTGATATCTTGATCTCCTGATCTCTTGATCTCTTGATCTCCTGATATCTTGATCTCTTGATCTCCTGATCTCCTGATCTCCTGATCTCCTGATCCCACTGCATATTGATGCACTTTGATTGATGCAACGCGGACACTCAGCAAACGTAACAAGACGGATTCCTGGAGAATTTGACCTAGTCCCCATGTGCCAATCTGACCGATCGATACTCGGCCATCTAGCCGAGGACTGCCGGTGAGGGCTGGAGAATCTCAGCAGAGAGGTCGGTGGTTAAGTGCACGGGCCCAGAAAATGCTCCTCTCAGCAGTTCCTCTGAAACAAACACTGCACTGATGCCTTGTCTTTCCGGCCAAATACGTGTGGATGTTGGAACGCTCCTCCGGAACGCTCTGCTGTGGAAGCATTGTGTCCTCACCCTGACCCCCGGGTAGTGGGAGAGGTCAGGGTTAGGCCGTCTGTCGTCCCCCGGGGGACACCTGTGCAAATAAAATATAAAATATCAACGAAAATCGTGTAGAACATTTCTCACCGGCGAAATGCAGCAAATCCCTCATACTGCAATGGCAATATTGTGAGTGTAAAATCAAGACCTGGAAACATGATTTACACTGTTAACTAAACGGATACTGTGGAACAATCGTGAGACCGTAGTGGAGGGGATGTGTAATGTGTCCGCTCTTCTGAACAGACAACCTGGTGACAGGATCCGTGGAGTCATGATGGTTTAATCGAACACACACACGCTCACACACACACACGCACACACACAGACGCACGGAAAGATAGGGAGACCCAGAAGTAGAGCAACTGCTCCTATCGTGACATGACATGACTTAGTTCACGCTGGCTGTGTGTCCGGTGTGTTTAATAACTGTAAAATATAGTATGGAGCCTTAAGCAGAGCAGCACATTATATAAATATACATTGATGCATTTTTTTTTTCGCAAAATGTCTTTAACAAAATGTATATGAATTACACAAATGCGTGCTGGTGTAGATACATGGTCCTGACAACATAATTTGTTGGTGACTTTTTTGCGACTTTTCGTTGAGATAGCAGTGGGAGATTCAAACCAACCAAATGTAATAATGTTTAAATGATGTTTACATTGTTTAAACACAATAATTAAAGAAAACCTACTGTGAGGTAAAGATACAGCCCACACTGTAGAAAAAACATCTGGATTTTACCGACAATTGTAAACCAAACATTATATCCCAGCTGGCTTTCCTGACAATTGTACATTTAATCACGAATTACTTTGTTTTTACTGTGCTTGTTTTTTTAGCTGTTCGCCAAAGCATTGCCCGGGGTTTCCCTAACACAGACTTGTATCCAACGGTGTTATTCGGTCAAAGTATTGTATCGGCCCGTCTGATGTGTTCTGATTCATTTCGACTGTAAAATGTTTTAAATAAAGCTCACACTGGGAGTCGTTGTGGACAGCGTAGCTGCTTTAATCGATGCCTCTGCCACAGCAGTTGGGATGCCCGGTGCTGTGGAAGCTGCGGCTGGTAGAATCCTTACTGAAACAACAGCAGCAGAACCGAACTGAACCCACACAGACCCTTGGTCATGCTGTGTTAGTTTCCCCGGTTGCACTCGTTGAGCTTGTGTCAGAAACTGTGCCCGTGTGAAGCCACATGTTCAGCGGGAAAGGGATTGTGTTTGTCAGGAGAGTCTGCGATCTGGGCATTATTAGGGTCCTACGTAGACAGTCAGAGTAGGACGTGTTGTAGTAGCTGGAGAAAGAGCACGACCGGTTTCAAGTGTTATGAAGCGGTTTCTGCTTTAAAGCACACACACACACACACACACATCTTAAGTGGAGAAGCACACGGAGAGTGTGTCTAGTAGCAAACAAGAGCGATGCGCCTCGATTGGGTGCGCAGGGTTCGACTGGGGCTGGGAAATCCTCTCAGAGTCCTCTTGTCTCGTTTCGGCAAAGACGCAGTAACGTGGCACAGGGGTGGGGTGGGGTGGGGGGGGTTGGACTTCAGCAGTGGCGGGCACAGACACAAGACCAGGCTGGCCTGGTTCTGGACTGGCACACACGGGTAGTTAGAATGGCCAGGCAGGGCGTAGGCTGGTTGATGCGTGTTAGCGGCTAAGGGCAACCAAGGGAGCTCAGGTGTAGACACGGGACCAGACAGTCATAAGCTGCCTGTGGTGGCCAAGTGCACGTAGAGGGAAAAGGAGGATTTACCTTCGCCCGTTACACTCCAACAGGTCAGGAGAATTTGTCAAAGTGTTTTTCTGACGTGGCTTCACGAACAAGACAAATGGATGCGTGTTGTTCTAAGGTTACCATGGGCGATTGTCTTGTCTTTGTAAGGACGTGCCTTATCTCTGACGTTTCCATATGTTGTATGTACATTGTGTGTGGCATTGCCTTCGAATCAACAATTATCAACGCGATGTGTGTTGTGTGTTACGTAAAAGACAGACTGATATGTGTGAAATACAGGAAATTAATGCTTCACAAATAAAAACTCTGTAGAATCGAATATGTAACTCTGCGATATTTCTACTGAGATGTAATATAAATAGTTCCACCGAGAGGCAAATGAATTCATTTTGCACCCAACTAACACAGTGTCGTATCCCCTTGTAATCGGGGAATGGCCTCTGATGGGGCTCCATATTTAGCCTGTACGGTCCACGAACCAGCCCTTCCCTTAGGGCTAGAAGGAGCAGTCGTTACATGCTAGTGTGCATACTTCAACCTTAGGGCTAGAAGGAGCAGTCATTACATGCTAGTGTGCGTACTTCAACCTTAGGGCTAGAAGGAGCAGTCATTACATGCTAGTGTGCATACTTCAACCTTAGGGCTAGAAGGAGCAATCATTACATGCTAGTGTGCATACTTCAACCTTTAGGCTAGAAGGAGCAGTCGTTACATGCTAGTGTGCATACTTCCCCTTAGGGCTAGAAGGAGCAGTCATTACATGCTAGTGTGCATACTTCCTCCTAGGGCTAGAAGGAGCAGTCATTTGCATGCTAGTGTGCATACTTCCCCTTAGGGCTAAAAGGGGCAGTCATTACATGCTAGTGTGCATACTTCCCCTTTAGGCTAGAAGGAGCAGTCATTACATGCTAGTGTGCATACTTCAACCTTAGGGCTAGAAGGAGCAGTCGTTACATGCTAGTGTGCATACTTCAACCTATAGGCTAGAAGGAGCAGTCGTTACATGCTAGTGTGCATACTTCCCCTTTAGGCTAGAAGGAGCAGTCATTACATGCTAGTGTGCATACTTCAACCTTTAGGCTAGAAGGAGCAGTCATTACATGCTAGTGTGCATACTTCCCCTTTAGGCTAGAAGGAGCAGCCATTACATGCTAGTGTGCATACTTCCCCTTTAGGCTAGAAGGAGCAGCCATTACATGCTAGTGTGCATACTTCCCCTTTAGGCTAGAAGGAGCTGTCATTACATGCTAGTGTGCATACTTCAACCTCAGGGCTAGAAGGAGCAGTCATTACATGCTAGTGTGCATACTTCAACCTTAGGGCTAGAAGGAGCAGTCGTTACATGCTAGTGTGCATACTTCCCCTTTAGGCTAGAAGGAGCAGCCATTACATGCTAGTGTGCATACTTCCCTTTAGGCTAGAAGGAGCAGTCATTACATGCTAGTGTGCATACTTCAACCTTAGGGCTAGAAGGAGCAGTCATTACATGCTAGTGTGCATATTTCAACCTTAGGGCTAGAAGGAGCAGTCATTACATGCTAGTGTGCATACTTCCCCTTTAGGCTAGAAGGAGCAGCCATTACATGCTAGTGTGCATACTTCCCCTTTAGGCTAGAAGGAGCAGCCATTACATGCTAGTGTGCATACTTCCCCTTTAGGCTAGAAGGAGCAGTCATTACATGCTAGTGTGCATACTTCAACCTTAGGGCTAGAAGGAGCAGTCATTACATGCTAGTGTGCATATTTCAACCTTAGGGCTAGAAGGAGCAGTCATTACATGCTAGTGTGCATACTTCCCCTTTAGGCTAGAAGGAGCAGCCATTACATGCTAGTGTGCATACTTCCCCTTTAGGCTAGAAGGAGCAGTCATTACATGCTAGTGTGCATACTTCAACCTCAGGGCTAGAAGGAGCAGTCATTACATGCTAGTGTGCATACTTCAACCTTAGGGCTAGAAGGAGCAGTCATTACATGCTAGTGTGCATACTTCAAACTTAGGGCTAGAAGGAGCAGTCATTACATGTTAAAAGCAAAATGCATGCATGCGACCGCTTCTGAAGGCTGTCCATTTTGAGATCTGATATCGGATAGTGTCCATTTTGTATTGCTAGCTCTCAGGCAGAATCTTTACCTCCCTCTCGTTCTCCCTCTCTCTCTTTCCCTTTCTTCCTCTCACTTTTTTCTTCCACTCTCTTTCCCTCTATCAGAATGCACTGAAACACAGCAAGGTGAGTTCATCTCTGAATATCAAGTGTTTGTCTTGTTTTATACACTTCTGTCAGTGTATTTATTTGTCTATAAAATGGTACTATAACACGTGTGTAAGATTTGGTGTTGTTTATTAGTCTCTTGTTGCTGGCTTTTCACTGTCCGAGTTGAGTAAACACACAACCTGGATCAATACAGTGGTACAGAAGTTGGATGATATATTGGTAACTAATTATATATATATATTGATATTGCGACAGCATTATTGTGATCAAAATATAATTACAATTACCTATCGTATTTAATTCCAATTAAAAACCAATGCTAAATGGTTGACTTGTTTTTATTACTACAGTTTATTTAAACCAATACTACAATTGTAAGTGCTAAATAATAATTCGATTCAATTGATTCATCACCCATCTAGATTGGTGTACGCTATTTATTTTACAAAATGTAACCTTGTACTGAAATGAGACTTCATGTTTATAAAGGTCAGTTAAATTTCAAGAAAGATTGAAGTCAGATGTTTCATAAAAAAGTTCTTAATTTTTAAATGATCAGGGTATTTTTTTCATTCAGTTTGGTATATATTCCCAGATCATCACCTTTTTGATATAAAATTGTAGTAAAACTGTAACTGATAAAATGTCATTCATTTTATGAATTTAGAAAATATGTATAATAATGTTATTTATAGCCTTGCTTACTGTCAAATCATAGCTTTCTTCATAATTTGTAAAAACTAATAAAGAATAATAAAATATGCGAGTGTTAATTGTTATAGGTGAAATTTGAAAAAGTGAAGTGAATAGAATGGAATAGTTTTCAGTATGGTGTGTGGATGCTTCTTCCCTATGATTAAATGTAATATAAAAAAGTCTGTTTCTAAAATGTATTTTAAATATATTTTTAACGTCTAATGGCATTATAATTTATGTATATAGGTTTTATTCCTTTCATTTTAAAACTCAAATCATCAGGAAATGCTGCATTGCTGCAAGGTTCCATTGTAAATTAAGACTTTAATATTAACTGTTTAATATTGCATTCATGCATTTATTGCATATTACATTTTTGTAAAAATTAACTAATGTTGTTGTTGTTGTTTTTATAACATTTGTTTTAGAACATGAGTGTGTTTAACATCTGTGTATTCAGAAAAACCTTACAATCGATATTTTCAATTTGCATACTATAATTTTCTGTTCGATGGGAAAAATAATTTCTAATTGTTTAACAAAAATGGTAAAGCCTTTAAATTATTATATTATAATTATTATAATTATATTAAACTAATTAACAAAATTCAAAAATCTATAATAATTCTTAGTCTTCATGCAGTGTTTGTCAGTGTTCCATATAATACTAATATATAATACTAATATAATATTTTATTTTCTTTACAAGTGCTTAATTTTCTTTAAATCTGCACCTTTTCATTAATTCATTTAGTGAAATTTTTCACAAATGTGATTTCTTGCACATTTTATTTTATAAATGTACACCCTAATTTTTAAACATCCCCAACTGAAGATGTATCTGTAGAGAAATTACATTTACATGTTTTATAAATATATATTAAATTTATATGTTCTTTATATATATTTATATCTATTCCACAATATATATACATATATATATTCCACAATACAATCTTGTTATTATGGAATATTATGTGATTTCATATAACACTATGAACATTCAATGACATGAAACCAGGACATTTCGTTTCCAGGTCCTCTCTCTCGGGAGTTATAGGGTCAAGTCAACCTACTAATGCGCACTTTTAAACTACTAAATACATGCATGATAATGGAAGTAAGATTGTATAAAAAAACATGTGCTGTTAACGACGTTCATTATATGGTGTGATATTTCCCGGCACATCCACACTGCGCATGTCTTCTGGCCACCATTTTGTGATCAGAATTTCATCTGAATTCCCCCCCATCTTTTTATGAAGTGCCGTGCAGTCGAAACTTAGACTTTGATTAATTAATCGTAATGTAACATGTTGAAGGAACACATTTGCTAATTATTCTTTAGTATTCCAAGAAGAAGAATAATGCTACTGTAAACTTGAAATGTTTCCGAAATTAATTAATTAATTCTCATGGAAATAATGATTTGTATACAAAAAAATGTTTAAAATTGTTTGCAATTTTTAATCAGTAGTGCAGATTTAAATTCATATTATATATTATTAAGAACACAAGACTTATTTTTCCTAGCAATGCTGCAACCTGTTGTACTGTGTGTGTGTGTGTGTGTGTGTGTGTGTGTGTGTGTGTGTGTGTGTGTGTGTGTGTGTGTGTGTGTGTGTGTGTGTGTGTGTGTGTGTGTGTGTGTGTGTGTGTGCGTGTGTGCGCAATCCCTACACGTAGAGAGGGAGAGTGGCAGTCACACTCGAGCGCCTGAGGTGGCGGGCCAGGTCGGAGGTCACCGGGTGTTAATTCGACGTAATGTGTCCACCCGCTGGGTGATGGCCCTTGGGGGATGACCTCGTAATCAGTTAATGTGTTAGTAATCTTTACCTTCTTAAAGCAAACAACACAAGATCCTCAATGGGCCTGGCCGGCCTCCTGGGTAACGCCTTTGACCCCGGGGTCACGGCCTTTGTTCCCCTCTTGATGGGGAGTGCCCTCGGAGGTCTCGGGTGTAATGGAGAAGTCGTTTCGACGCGTGCGAGTCATGAGCAGTGCCGCCTGATAGACTCAAGCCTCTGTTCCTCGAGAGGGAAGCGCTCCTGCGTATGTAAGGCCTGCCGGATTTGTGGTTGGCTTTCATCCTCCTGCGTGGCTTCCCACCGACCGGTAAGCTGTGTGTGTGTGTGTGTGTGTGTGTGTCCGATACATGTGATGGTACAGCTATGTGTGTGTGTGTGTGTCCGATAGATGTGATGGTACAGCTGTGTGTCTGTGTGTGTGTGTGTGTGTGTCCGGTACATGTGATGGTACAGCTGTGTGTGTGTGTGTGTGTGTGTCCAGTACATGTGATGGTACAGCTGTGTGTGTGTGTGTGTGTGTGTGTGTGTGTGTGTGTGTGTGTGTGTGTGTGTGTGTGTGTGTGTGTGTGTGTGTGTGTGTGTGTGTGTGTGTGTGTGTGTGTCGGTACATGTGATGGTACAGCTGTGTGTGTGTGTGTGTGTCCGGTACATGTGATGGTACAGCTGTGTGTGTGTGTGTGTGTGTGTGTCCGGTACATGTGATGGTACAGCTGTGTGTGTGTATGTGTGTGTGTGTGTGTGTGTGTGTGTGTGTGTGTGTGTCCGGTACATGTGATGGTACAGCTGTGTGTGTGTATGTGTGTGTGTGTGTGTGTGTGTCCGGTACATGTGATGGTACAGCTGTGTGTGTGTATGTGTGTGTGTGTGTGTGTGTGTGTGTGTGTGTCCGGTACATGTGATGGTACAGCTGTGTGTGTGAGTGTGTGTGTGTCCGGTACATGTGATGGTACAGCTGTGTGTGTCTGGCATGCTGACGGTTCACTTCGTTCAGAAATCTGCCCTCTGCTCCTGTTGGTTCTGAACGGAAAACGGGAGTGTAGATCTTGTTTGTCCACGTTGAGGCCTCGGCCCGCTGCAGTTTAACATTAACCGACCTTCCTTTCCTGGCGGTTTCCTGGGTTTCTCAACACCAAAGACAAACAAACAAGCACCTTATAATGGGTCCTTGACTCCCCTGCCGTGACCTCTGTGAAATACCAAGTGTTTAGATTGACAGATCAGGCAAACGAGCATTAAAATTGTGTTAACGTTTCATAAAAAGATACCTGGTGACTGATATATATATACTTAAATCTCACAGTGTCTACAGTTTGGGATTTATTGCATTTAATTTCAATGTCCCGTAGCTTGTACTTTTTCCCCGTCATTAGTTGTGTTGTCCTAGCATGTTTTGCACGGTGTATTAAAGGCAAGATTTGAAGCACCATGCTCATTATGGGATACAATGGTCTCGCTTCTGCTGATATGGAGTTAATCTTACCAAAACAATTACATATATTCCACATGACCTGTTATACAAATCATCTTTATACGGCGTTCTGTGCCTTCTATACTAATGACATATCACCTGGCTCATACAGTTGTAAGAAAGTATTTGGAATAAGAAAGAAAACCACAATTAATATGAGAATTGCTAGGTCCTAAAAATGTATTTCCAAAAAATTACAGTTGTTTCTTCCTACATTTACATATGGGCTGTATTTGGCGAATTAAATCCACGATTGTAAACCTCTTTGTGAAACTCATGTTGAAGGAGGAATTAGCTGTTCGAGGATTTACTGGAGTCGTTATGCGCTTTTTCTAAAGTATGTAGTATAAGAATGGTATAGTTCTTGTATAAGAATACATTTCATTAGGCAATGTATTTACGTTTTGAATACATTTCCATGTTGTAGAATTCCGTGACATGGCGGCGTCGGCCATTTTGTTAAACTCGGATGGAACTCTATGACTAAATCTGTGTTCTCGCAATGATTTATTGATTGCTTTTTTTACCCTTTTCACTCTGCCAATTGATGTGGATTTTAGCAACGTAATCTCGACTGACGGGTTTAACATTTATTTTTTACTTCATTTAACATTTTAATCAAAGTTCTTGCAAATTAACCGTTGTTGCTGAATAGATTACTGAGAATAAATCAGGGTTAGGCAATGCCTTTAAAGATACTACACAGTTAGATTTACCACCCTGTTATGTCTTTAGAGTTTCTTGTTGAACCAAATCCTCATTCACACCTGTGTCAAAAAAGTACTATTTATATCAAATGAGAAAAATAAATGAGAAAAATATTGTATGAAAACATGGGATCTTGGAATTGCTTAATTTATTGTATAAAATGAAGGCACGTTTAAAGTAACACACAAAGAGTACAGATTAAATATAATGAAAGAGTGTGTAATTATGTACTGACAAATGCAACTTGAGTAGAGAGGAACAACCGAGAGGCACTCAGTGGTGGTTGGCAGCCCACCAAATACCACACCATATCCTCACATGAACCTGTTGCTAATGCTAACTGCTAGCCCACCAAATACCACACCATATCCTCAAATGAACCTGTTGCTAATGCTAACTGCTAGGCCACTAAACACCACACCATATCCTCACATGAACCTGTTGATAATGCTAACTGCTAGCCCACCAAACACCACACCATATCCTCACATGAACCTGTTGATAATGCTAACTGCTAGCCCACCAAACACCACACCATATCCTCACATGAACCTGTTGATAATGCTAACTGCTAGCCCACCAAACACCACACCATATCCTCACATGAACCTGTTGCTAATGCTAACCGCTACATGCACATTAAGGAACATCTCCACTACGGACGTTTCGCAAATCAAATATCTATTCATCAATTTCGCTTCACCAAAAATTACACTGGGCGGTGCATGTAATATATTCAAATTGTCAGTAAATATGCTGTATTGAAAAACACGCAACGACCATATCCATAAACTGCACATCGTTATTTTTTCAAACCCGAAGACATGGCTTTTTCGATTGGTTAAAAACACATGGCGAGATGTGACGTAGTTCGGCGTGGCTTTGGGTTACGAGGTTCTAACTCACTCCAAAACAGAAACGTCCAAACCGGTGTGTCTCCGTTTCTGAAAGACGTCTAGAAAGGCTGTAAAATACACCCCAACTCAGCTGTGCATTAGCGTCAGTAAGTAAAATATTAGTTACACCTCCCTGTCTTTGGCACCTCCAGTAAATGTAGCGACCTCTAGCTTATTCAACCTTGTTTTAAAGAGAGAGAGAGAGAGAGAGACTCCTTAGATGAATCGATCAGAGCTGGCCCCGGGTCAGTTAGCGAGGGAGGAAGACACAGAAAGCCAGCGAGGAATAAACGAGAGAGGCTGCGTTCGTATCGTATGTCCCCCTCACGAACGGTCGGACTGAAGATGACAGCCCAGGTTAGCAGCAGTCGTGTTTGCTAGTTCTGTCCGTGTCAACCAAACAAACAGGGCAATGTCTTCCATAATCCGTCTGAACGTTACACGCCGAAAACGAGGCAGAAGAAGAGTGTTTACCCCACCTTTTCAATTGGTAAGGCCACGAGTCTCCTGTTCCCAGCTTTAACTTCTCATTTGGCATAAGAGGCGTAAGCCATCGAAATAAGTCCACACAACATGCAGAGATTTTACAGTTTGCTTTTTTCGAGCTCCCGAGAGAGAGAGAGAGAGAGAGAAAGAGAGAGAGATAGAGAGAGAAGGAAGGAGGGGGGGAAGTCAAAGCCTGTGAGCCCAGCCGTCGCCGATTTCTTTCGGAACCACAGCCAAACGAGGCAGGAAGTTTTACAATAGCGTAACAGTAATCTGCCACAAATAGAAAAAGCCAAACGCTGGTCGCCGAGCGGAGAAGCTGGTAGGATAGAGGGAGGGAGAGAACGAAAGCCCAGATGGGTCAATGGACTAGAGTCTAAAGAATAATTAGTAAGAACTAAGATGGTGGAGGACAAGTCTGCCATGATGTTTTGTAGTCCCGCACTGCGACATGGTGTCTGGGTATGCCAGTGCAAACAGCAGATGTCAGGGATGGTTGAGCGAGGGTTGGTTTAGACCCAGATCAATCAAGCAATGTTCCCTTTCTTTTCGGTTTAAATATACTGGGCAAAGTGTTTCGTCATTACAGAGTCCCTTTGATACACGGAGAAGCTACGCTCTGCCTTTTTGCTCCGGGTAAAATCGGAACTTCTCCTGGTGTCTGTGAATTCTTAATCGCATTCCAATCACGGCAGCTGCTTTCCCTCCAGAAAAGCAATGAGGTCTCACCCAAAATGCTTATCAGGCTTTTGACTGCATGCCAACATTGCTGTGAGGGACGTACAGTGTTCAGCCGCTGGGAGATAGCCGACGCTGAAGGAGGTTTAACTGAGCCGTAACTCTATTACTCTTCACCCTGGCTCGTGCTACAGTGTTATACTGAAATTACCTCACTTTTCTATGTGGGCTTTTTGTCTTCACCGTGCAGCTTTCACGCTAGCCGCAGTGGCATGCCGAAGAGTTAAATCTCTTTCTGTGAGACGGCTCTGGCAGCAGAATGTGATCCAGACATACTGTTGCCGCTTGAAGAGAGGGAGAGAGAGAGAAAGAGAGAGAAAGAGAGCTACCATACTTCAGTGTACAAGATTAGCTTAATATTTAACCTGCTCCCACAACTGTATTTTCCTGATGCCACGGCAAGGCAGACGACTCTGTTTTCTCTTTTCTCTTGGTTCCCTCTGGTTGTCAGCTAATGTCTCTAGTTGTCTGTCAGCCAGTACAGTGTGCTAATACGGTGTGTCTGTCTGCCAGTACAGTGTGCTAATACGGTGTGTCTGTCTGCCAGTACAGTGTGCTAATACGGTGTGTCTGTCTGCCAGTACAGTGTGCTAATACAGTGTATCTTTCTGCCAGTACAGTGTGCTAATACGGTGTGTCTGTCTGCCAGTACAGTGTGCTAATACGGTGTGTCTGTCTGCCAGTACAGTGTGCTAATACGGTGTATCTTTCTGCCAGTACAGTGTGCTAATACGGTGTGTCTGTCTGCCAGTACAGTGTGCTAATACGGTGTGTCTGTCTGCCAGTACAGTGTGCTAATACAGTGTATCATTCTGCCAGTACAGTGTGCTAATACGGTGTGTCTGTCTGCTAGTACAGTGTGCTAATACGTTGTATCTTTCTGCCAGTACAGTGTGCTAATACGGTGTGTCTGTCTGCCAGTACAGTGTGCTAATACGGTGTATCTTTCTGCCAGTACAGTGTGCTAATACGGTGTGTTTGTCTGCCAGTACAGTGTGCTAATACAGTGTATCTTTCTGCCAGTACAGTGTGCTAATACGGTGTGTCTGTCTGCCAGTACAGTGTGCTAATACGGTGTGTCTGTCTGCCAGTACAGTGTGCTAATACGGTGTGTCTGTCTGCCAGTACAGTGTGCTAATACAGTGTATCTTTCTGCCAGTACAGTGTGCTAATACGGTGTGTCTGTCTGCTAGTACAGTGTGCTAATACGGTGTGTCTGTCTGCTAGTACAGTGTGCTAATACGGTGTATCTTTCTGCCAGTACAGTGTGCTAATACGGTGTGTCTGTCTGCCAGTACAGTGTGCTAATACGGTGTGTCTGTCTGCTAGTACAGTGTGCTAATACGGTGTATCTTTCTGCCAGTACAGTGTGCTAATACGGTGTGTCTGTCTGCCAGTACAGTGTGCTAATACGGTGTGTCTGTCTGCCAGTACAGTGTGCTAACACGGTGTGTCTGTCTGCCAGTACAGTGTGCTAATACGGTGTGTCTGTCTGCCAGTACAGTGTGCTAATACAGTGTATCTTTCTGCCAGTACAGTGTGCTAATACGGTGTGTCTGTCTGCCAGTACAGTGTGCTAATACGGTGTGTCTGTCTGCCAGTACAGTGTGCTAATACGGTGTATCTTTCTGCCAGTACAGTGTGCTAATACGGTGTGTCTGTCTGCCAGTACAGTGTGCTAATACGGTGTGTCTGTCTGCCAGTACAGTGTGCTAATACAGTGTATCATTCTCCCAGTACAGTGTGCTAATACGGTGTGTCTGTCTGCTAGTACAGTGTGCTAATACGTTGTATCTTTCTGCCAGTACAGTGTGCTAATACGGTGTGTCTGTCTGCCAGTACAGTGTGCTAATACGGTGTATCTTTCTGCCAGTACAGTGTGCTAATACGGTGTGTTTGTCTGCCAGTACAGTGTGCTAATACAGTGTATCTTTCTGCCAGTACAGTGTGCTAATACGGTGTATCTTTCTGCCAGTACAGTGTGCTAATACGGTGTGTTTGTCTGCCAGTACAGTGTGCTAATACAGTGTATCTTTCTGCCAGTACAGTGTGCTAATACGGTGTGTCTGTCTGCCAGTACAGTGTGCTAATACGGTGTGTCTGTCTGCCAGTACAGTGTGCTAATACGGTGTGTCTGTCTGCCAGTACAGTGTGCTAATACAGTGTATCTTTCTGCCAGTACAGTGTGCTAATACGGTGTGTCTGTCTGCTAGTACAGTGTGCTAATACGGTGTATCTTTCTGCCAGTACAGTGTGCTAATACGGTGTGTCTGTCTGCTAGTACAGTGTGCTAATACGGTGTGTCTGTCTGCCAGTACAGTGTGCTAATACGGTGTGTCTGTCTGCCAGTACAGTGTGCTAATACGGTGTGTCTGTCTGCCAGTACAGTGTGCTAATACGGTGTGTCTGTGTTCACTGCGCCTGCGCGGATTTCTGTGTCGTTCTTTCTCCTCCCCCTCCCACCTTCGTCTGTGTTCAGCCCGCCCGCTCTCCCCCGTCTCTCTCTCTCTCTCTATTTCCCTCTCGGTGGCTGTCTCCCTCCCTCTCCCTCTCCCTCCCTCTCCCAGCCCTCTCTCTCTCTCTCTCTCTCTCTCTCTCACTCTCTCAAGTGTATGTACAGTTGCTTGGCGTGTTTGACGTCTAATGAAAAAGTGTCTGGCTCTAGTGCTCCGCCGCTGCACCTCCTATTTCATCATCAGTCAAGCTTTTTTCTCCTTCACTCTGTGCCTGCTCTGCTCCTCTCCTCTCACACTCCCCTTTTCTCAGCTCCAGCCGCACGCGAGGGGGAGACTGGGGTTCAACCGGGGGAGAATAAGCTGCCGCTATTTCCACAGCCAGGGCCTCCCTCAGCCCGCCCATCCACCGAGAGGGAGGTTTTTTTTTACTACTCGCTGGATTTTAACCCTCTGCCTTCAACCCACAGCACAGCAGCAGAGAAAATCTGGCAACAAGTAGCTTTTTCGGGGACTTTTTTGCACTTTTGCGCCAATTCTTTTGCCGCAATCTGGATCCCTGAGTCGCCGGGCTGACGTTCTCTCCTCTGAATTGTTACCGTTTAGTTCGGTTTTCGTCACGAGTTCGCGGTAACGTTTACTTTTCATATCTTCCCGTTTTTGCCATCGTTCGGCTGTGTTTTTCTCATGCCACGAGACGGGGCCTCCTTCTGGAAGTGTGTAGGTATTGGCGTCATTACTGCATTGGTGTGCTCCTCTACGTTCCTCCTCCTAGTGACGGGCTGTAGATGACAATCGGGAGAACGTGTGTCCAGTCTTTGAGCGGGGTTGCGGATCTGCGTGTGAAAGTCGTGCTCTTGCTTAACGCCAGAAACTCCTTCTCCTGGATGTGTTGCACCTCCCTCTTCGTCCTCCCTCTTCGTCCTCCCTCTCTCCGTGCCTCTCCTTCTTCCTCAATCTTTCTCCCACCCGTTCTCTCTTTCTCCCACCCGTTCTCTCGCGTTCTCTCGTTTCAGCAGAGGCTTTCTCTCTGCTGACAGAGGAACGAGCGCTGTACCGGGCTGTAACTCTTTCTGGGACATGTGCCAATTTCAGACAAAAGACGTAAAAAGGCAATGACAGAAAAAAATGCCGCAATTGAATTTGGAAAACGTTCGAGGCGACCACGTCATTTCCCCTAACGCCGACGCGTACCTGGGTCAAGTATTCAATCGGATTTCAGGGACTGGGAGAGCTTACTACAGTTAGTCTGGTAGCAAAGGCATTCGACTTGAGAAGACAGAGGGGGTTGGGGGGAAGAAAGTACGGGTGAGGGGGGTTCAAACTGCTGAATTATTCATGTGGGCGACTGAGGCTGTGACTGGTCTGGTTGTGTCCTATTTGCATGCATCTGACATGCTGTTCGTCTGTTTGCTAACATTGCTCATTCAGAGGCTTGTTAACTAGCAGACGGGCTAAGCTGGAGCCTTCCAGACATCCAGACGGCCTCGTGGCCTCCTATTGTTGCGGGTCTCGGCCCGCTCCGCGGCACCCAAACGGGGCAGCAGCAACTCTGGGCTTGGGCTCCGTGCCGTGGCCCCGGGTCGGCAGTGATTGGGGTCTGCCGAGGGGAAACACCAGGCTTGTGTGCCTCTCCTTGTGCCCACCCCGTCTGCCTGGCTGATCTAGCAGAGCTGCACAGAACTCAGGGATTGATTGCTTTCTGTCCTCCTCAACAGAGACATGGATAGCACAGGAAAATACAACAGGAGGGTAGAAGCTCCGCAGAATCTCCTCTACTGTGTTATATCTGTAAGTAATATATTGTGTGTGTGTGTGTGTGTGTGTGTGTGTGTGTGTGTGTGTGTGTGTGTGTGTGTGTGTGTGTGTGTGTGTGTGTGTGTGTGTGTGTGTGTGTGTGTGTGTGTGTGTGTGTGTGTGTGTGTTCCAGTATACCTGGATGGCTCAATCTGCCTGTGTGGCACATACCGTATATACTTCTAAATCTAATTTTACATAATAATTCACTTCAAACGCGCTCAACTGTCGTTTTTATTTTCATGCACTGAATCAAACGTAAACGTATTCAGCAGCCATTGCACATTTGTGTACTTCACGAAGGTTTTTCTTTGTCGGCTCCAGAAGCATTTATATATTCCAAACTGTTATGTAGTACTACTCGAACACCAAAAATAAAATTCAGGGACTTCCGGCCTAAAATTAGTTGCTATTGGTTGGTATTGTAAATGTGTTTGTCAAAAAACAATCGGAATCGGTTTGTGATGCGCAAATTAGTTCAAAGAATTTGAATTTCTTCAAAGCGGTTTACATTTTGTTCTTCAGCATGCCTTATTTTAAGCAACAGGAGAAGTCACGTGTGTTCTTCTTCACCTGTATTTATATATGTATATATAATATCCCTTATTTATATATATTTATCCATTATATTTCATTTAACAGCAGCATATATTATGAGGTTGCAAAAACTATTTACTTAATTAATGCTTTTATATTGTATATGCCATTCCAATTTGACAAAAATGTGTAAAAAAAATGTCACATTCACGTAATACATTATTTTCCATCAGATAAATGATCCTCTGCGTATAAAAAAACTCACTAAAATTCTAATTTACCCCATTACGCAGAAATATTGCAGAATTCGTTTTTTGGTAATAATTTGCTCTCATGTTGTAATGCTTTTGGCAGGAAAATTAGAGAATATTTATCTAGCGATAATTTAGCCAGTGATGTCACAAAATGTAATTAATTTTGATTCCTACTAATTAATCTCCATTTGCCAATTCGTTTATCATTATGATAAGCTGTGGATATTTCACTGTATTGCGTCATGGACAATCCAAAGTAGTATTCAAGGATTCTGATTAAAATCAGGTTGATTTGTTGTATTAATCGAAGGGCAAATCAAACAGTACATCGTTCATGCCAAACATGTGCTCAGACAGCTTCTGATATCACGTTATGAAAGAGGCGATGAGAAACACATCTTCTGATCACCTACTGTCTCTATATTTAATAAATTACCTTAACTCAGAGGCTTCTTGTAGTTTACTTTCAGTTCTTTACCTGCATGGGACTCCATGGTCATTAAAGAACGCCTCATTTAGCCATGTATATCTGGTCTTTGGCTGACAGTGCACTGAACAAACCCATCCCGGAGGCCTTTTGGCAGGGATGGCAGTCTTTCAGGTGAAATGTGTGTCGTAGCATGTGGAGGGGAATGTGGCCGGGTCAGAGGGGCAGAATTCTCTCTCTCCCTCTCTCTCCTCTCTCTCCCTCCCCCTCTCTCTCCTCTCCCTCCCCCTCTCTCTCCCTCTCTCTCACCTCTCTCTCCCTCTCTCTCTCCCTCTCTCTCTTCCTCTCTCTCCTCTCCCTCCCCCTCTCTCCTCTCTCTCTCTCTCTCTCCTCTCTCTCCCTCCCCCTCTCTCTCTCCCTCCCTCTCTCCCTCTCTCCCTCTCTCCCTCTCCTCTCTCTCTCTCCCTCCCCCTCTCTCTCTCTCCCTCCCCCTCTCTCTCCCTCTCTCTCTCCCTCCCCCTCTCTCTCTCTCCCTCCCTCTCTCCCTCCCTCTCTCCCTCCCCTTTCTATCTCTCCCTTAATTAATACTTTTAAATAATTTGCTGGTAACTGGCTGACCACATGCACTTTGTGTTCTTCAGCAAAGTCTTTGTATAAAATAGACCAGCCTATTAGCACGCCTTTAGGCTTTAGGCTTGAACTTGAATTTCATTTGGATTGGCTAGTCCCGTCCAATAAGGTTAGATTGGCTAGTCCCGTCCAATAAGGTAAGATTGGCTAGTCCCGTCCAATAAGGTAAGATTGGCTAGTCCCGTCCAATAAGGTAAGATTGGCTAGTCCCGTCCAATAAGGTAAGATTGGCTAGTCCCGTCCAATAAGGTAAGATTGGCTAGTCCCGTCCAATAAGGTAAGATTGGCTAGTCCCGTCCAATAAGGTAAGATTGGCTAGTCCCGTCCAATAAGGTAAGATTGGCTAGTCCCGTCCAATAAGGTAAGATTGGCTAGTCCCGTCCAATAAGGTAAGATTGGCTAGTCCCGTCCAATAAGGTAAGATTGGCTAGCCCCATCCAATAAAATTGCGACAGACTATCTGTGTCTGTTTGTGTCCTGTGGCAAAACCAGTTAAGAGCCACTGGAATGGACACCTGCATTGTGAATAGGTACTTTCTGTTCAGTACACACAGGCTTCATCATTTATTTGTGTAGTGTAGGCTCCCCATAACAGCAATTATATTTATTTCCCACATATTAATATATGTGTTGCATTTTCTTACATGTGGGGAAAATATACTTGTCAGTGATACTGTGTCAATATTTCTTTCTTGTGTGTGTGACAATTTTTTTATGGTAATAACTAACACATATACTCTGTAATCATTTCGTTCTGAGGCTTTGATACACTATATTGGCTCTTTTCAGTTCTAAATCGGCACGCTGAAAAATGCTTTCAGACCAAGTTTGTTAATGGATTATTTAGAACGAGTGAGATGAACCATATTTACCATGAGATTTTTTGTTCTCTGGACAAATTCGACACATATTTCTTAATATTTTACATTAATCCAATTCCATATAATGAAGCAGACATTTGGTTGGAGTCAAAACGTCTTTAGCAGTAACTCAGCGTTCTGTACTGTGGTCAGAGTCTGTCTGTGATTTTTAAGTTAGCTGTTAGCATTAAAACCGGATATCAAAACTCCATCCTACCAGGGCTACTGGTTAATTTCTTTACAAGAGAAAAAGCCATTTAGAATAATGTGACATCTATAAATCTGCGAAGTTCTAGTGTTCATCTAATTTTCTGACAACTTCTCTTTTTTTAAGTCAAGCCAAGCCCGGAAGAAATAGACATTCGTTTCT
The DNA here is from genome assembly GCA_029465975.1 of Dallia pectoralis. Classification (NCBI taxonomy): domain Eukaryota; kingdom Metazoa; phylum Chordata; class Actinopteri; order Esociformes; family Umbridae; genus Dallia; species Dallia pectoralis. Next base: position 7,543,196 of record CM055745.1, on the reverse strand, counting down.
CACCGACAATGGTATAACTGCATGTGGGAAACTATAAATAATTACGAAGGTTCAATCAGCGATCATTCTGATAATCTGTATGACGTCCTTTTGTATGGTGTTTATTTTTTTGTCACCTGGTTGATCAATGACGTTGCAGGCCTCAAAACAAGACATGAATTAATACCAGCTTACATCTAGAATTGCGAAGATAACGCACATCGTATTAGCAAAGAACCCGTAACTTTTTGACATCTCAAAATCTAACAATGTGTCATATTGATGACCGTTCTGGATATTTTGATTGGATTCTAGCTGTTAACAACGAAAGGAAAGTCAGGTTCTACTGATGTAACTGTTTCCTGGTCTGGATATGAGATGTTTTCACTCTGCAGGCTTCGTGGCGACATCACCGGCTATAGATATATGAAGTCACATTCACGTTACAGATCTATATACCTGTACACATTCACAACTGAGGGGTATTTGTGTTGTGTAGTGGGTGTCACATTCACCGTTACAGATCTATATACCTGTACACATTCATAGCTGAGGGGTATTTGTGTTGTGTAGTGGGTGTCACATTCACCATTACAGATCTATATACCCCTACATATTTAAAACTGAGGGGTATTTGTGTTGTGTAGTGGGTGTCACATTCACCGTTACAGATCTATATACCCGTACATATTCATAACTGAGGAGTATTTGTGTTGTGTAGTGGGTGTCACATTCACCGTTACAGATCTATAGACGCGTACACATTCATAACTGAGGGGTATTTGTGTTGTGTAGTGGGTTTCACATTCACTGTTACAGATCTATATACCTGTACACATTCATAACTGAGGGGTATTTGTGTTGTGTAGTGGGTGTCACATTCACCATTACAGATCTATATACCCGTACATATTAATAACTGAGGGGTATTTGTGTTGTGTAGTGGGTGTCACATTCACCATTACAGATCTATATACCCGTACATATTAATAACTGAGGGGTATTTGTGTTGTGTAGTGGGTTTCACATTCACTGTTACAGATCTATATACCTGTACACATTCATAACTCAAGTGTATTTGTGTTGTGTAGTGGGTGTCACATTCACCGTTACAGATCTATAGACGCGTACACATTAATTTCACAGTGGCCTGCGCCGTTTACAGAGTCTGTGGAGACCATATTCTACAGATTAGGCATCAGTGGTCACCGCACGTCCTCTGGTCTCTGTGTGTAGAGCCGTACATTAGAATGGGGCCCTTCAAACAACCGTCAAGCCTCTCTTCAACGCCGCACATGGAAACCATTAACCTATTACGCCGCTGACCACTGAGTACTGGGGGCCATTTTATTCTCCCTGCGTCGATCGCGACGTCAGCTGGGACGTCGCGTGCGATTTATCCGGCGAAACCGCACGAGCCCCGCGGAGGCGCTGAGCACAGCAATAGTGACATAATATTGGACCGTTTGGATATAGTTCGGGGGACGATGGGTTGTTCCCTCTCTCGTGTGGGCCCTCGTGCCTCACCCCTTGACCCGCACGCGTTCAGTTTACATTAGAGCTAATGGACACGTGAGCAAGTCAAATCACCAGGAAAATAAACGCACGTTCGGGTCTTGCTGCCTGGCCCGCCCCATCTGGTAGTTAGTCATTTTTTCGAGCATCTGTAATGGGTTGCGCGCCACGTCCAAGGGGCCCCTCAGAACCGCCTATGTGTCGCTGGGACGGATACTTGTTTTATGCACCCGCCAGGCTGAGTGATATTCCAGATAGCATTTGGGCAGAGAACTTGTCCTCGTTTTTCTTCCAGCGCTCATATATTCCCTTTTTGGTCCTCTGTCGTCGCCATGGTGATTTTGCCGTAGAGGAATTGCAGACGGCAGCTTAAAAGTTGAAGCGAGGTTATTGTGAGGCTACATGAGCGAGGAAGCAGAGATTTCTCCCCGGTTTGATATTTCATCCAAAACCTCTCAAACTCTTTTCCTGAAACTAAACTCTGCCAGTAGAAGCATAAACCGATGAGCTCTTAGCCGTGTGTTCGATTTTGCTAACTTTTGCTCGGTGAATTATGTTGGAAATGTAATAATATGGGGGGGATCCTAATCGCCACGTCAATCGTAGCTGTGGACGTACTTCAGGGTTAGCTTTGAAAAATGACAAGAAATACATCAACATGTATTTCTCACTATGACAGAAAGTCGGGTGATTAATCACATTGAGTCACAGGACCAGTGAATACCCTGACACACCGTCCGGGCAAAGAGAAAGTCTCCTACTGTGAGGCCGGGAGAACTCAGCCAATTTAGCGGGTTACTCTCGACAGCCTGGAATTGTTTGTGAGGCCCTTTTCATTTTGAATGGTCTTGTTTCTGTTGCATTGACCTACGTTCGGCGCCCACCTCTTCAAGCCATTTCGCTGGTCAACAACTGTAGCTTCGAGGCCTACTGGTCCGCCGGCCCTGATCGGTCCATCTGAAGCTCACCTCCCGCTCTCAGCGACGCCGTTTCTTTCTGCCGGGGCCCACATTCATCGGCTGGATTAGAGCCAACTCGCTCCACTGTAATCGCAAACGTTAGAAACGATATGTAAAAGCCTGGCTGCCTCAGCAAGGCCGCGTTCTCGTACTGTAATTAGTGTCCTTGCACAGAACGATCACTCTTCACCGGCGAGGCTAAATCGAGGCTGCTAATTGGTGTTCGTCTCCTACGGGCCAATCACATCTCTCCATGCTACCACCAGAGGGATCTTCCTCTGTCTTTCTCTTGTGGAGAGCTCACTAATGATGGCTAACAACTTAACTACCGACCCCCGTTCTTTATCCTGCCTCCTCTTTACCTCTGCACGCCCTCGCTCAGGGGATCCGTACGTGCAGAAACGCACGCACGCACACACACGCATACACACACGTACGCACGCACACACACGCACACACGCACGCACACACGCGTGCACACGCACACACGCACGTACACACACACACGCACGCACACACGCACGTACGCACCAAAAGCAATCGCGCGCACACACGCACACACACACATGCACACACACGCACACACGCACACATGCACGCACACACACACACACGCACATGCACACACACACACACACACACACACACACGCAAGAAGTAAACCTGTTATTATCCAACATGTTTTGCAGAAAAAAATCCATACTGAGAATTGTGAAGATTTTGTGTTGGTATTAACTGGGATTTGGTGTTGGTGATGACTGGGATTTGGTGTTGGTAATAACTGGGATTTGGTGTTGGTGATGACTGGGATTTGGTGTTGGTAATAACTGGGATTTGCTGATGACTGAGATTTGGTGATGGCTGAGATTTTGTGTTGGTGATGACTGGGATTTGGTGTTGATTTGGAATTGGTGTTGATTGGGATTTGGCGTTGATTGGGATTTGGTGTTGGTGATGACTGGGATTTGGTGTTGGTTGGGATTTGGTGATGACTGGGATTTGGTGATGACTGGGATATGGTGATGACTGAGATTTGGTGATTATTGGGATTTGGTGTTGATTGGGATTTGGCGATGACTGGGATTTGTTGTTGGTGATGACTGGGGTTTGGTGTTGGTGATGACTGGGATTTGGTGTTGGTGATGACTGGGATTTGGTGTTGGTGATGACTGGGATTTGGTGTTGGTGATGACTGGAATTTGGTGTTGGTGATGACTGGGATTTGGTGTTGGTGATGACTGGGATTTGGTGTTGGTGATGACTGGGATTTGGTGTTGGTGATGACTGGAATTTGGTGTTGGTGATGACTGGGATTTGGTGTTGGTGATGACTGGGATTTGGTGTTGGTGATGACTGGGATTTGGTGTTGGTGATGACTGGGATTTGGTGTTGGTGATGACTGGGATTTGGTGTTGGTGATGACTGGGATTTGGTGTTGGTGATGACTGGTCAATCATGTGGCAGAGGCAGTCGGCATGTGTTTCACCTTGCGTGGCTGAGGCTGTGGTACATGTTTCTGGCAACGTACGAGTTAATCGAGAGAAGGCATGGGGACTAGAAATACTAGAGACCCTGGAACCAGGCTGACCTGTTCGTCCCTCTGTCCCTCTGTCTCTTTCCCTAGGTCGCATGACTGACTCAGACCATGGCCAATTGGAGATCCTTATGCACAGACGGAAGGCCAAATCAGTAAGTAAGCAATTGTATATGTGATTAGTATATAAACTCTTTAATCAATATGTCCTTAATCACACAGCTAGAAAATAACCCTGTGATGAAACTTTGAATGTTGGAATTTTAATTCATTTATGAAGTATACGTTTGGTTCTTTCTTTATCAAGTCTATTTTAAACTTGAATATACTACATTCTGTTGGGCCTGCAACATATTTTGCTGAAATTTGGATCTGTTGTTTGGTCTAGCATTTTGGCCTCATCTTCACTTGCAAATAAACACACCCTATACTGAATCAGTTAAACACAACCTATACTGAATCAGTTGAACACAACCTATACTGAATCTTCTGAATCAGTTAAACACAACCTATACTGAATCAGTTAAACACACCCTATACTGAATCAGTTAAACACAACCTATACTGAATCCTCTGAATCAGTCGAGGCAGATAACGTCCTGCCACTAGGATATACTGTAAGGATATACAGATAGAGTCCTGCCACTAGGATATACTGTAAGGATATACAGATAGAGTCCTGCCACTAGGATATACTGTAAGGATATACAGATAGAGTCCTGCCACTAGGATATACTGTAAGGATATACAGATAGAGTCCTGCCACTAGGATATACTGTAAGGATATACAGATAGAGTCCTGCCACTAGGATATACTGTAAGGATATACAGATAGAGTCCTGCCACTAGGATATACTGTAAGGATATACAGATAGAGTCCTGCCACTAGGATATACTGTAAGGATATACAGATAGAGTCCTGCCACTAGGATATACTGTAAGGATATACAGATAGAGTCCTGCCACTAGGATATACTGTAAGGATATACAGATAGAGTCCTGCCACTAGGATATACTGTAAGGATATATACAGATAGAGTCCTGCCACTAGGATATACTGTAAGGATATACAGATAGAGTCCTGCCACTAGGATATACTGTAAGGATATACAGATAGAGTCCTGCCACTAGGATATACTGTAAGATATACAGATAGAGTCCTGCCACTAGGATATACTGTAAGGATATACAGATAGAGTCCTGCCACTAGGATATACTGTAAGGATATACAGATAGACTAGGATATCCTGCCACTAGGAAATACTGTAAGGATATACAGATAGAGTCCTGCCACTAGGATATACTGTAAGGATATACAGATAGAGTCCTGCCACTAGGATATACTGTAAGGATATACAGATAGAGTCCTGCCACTAGGATATACTGTAAGGATATACAGATAGAGTCCTGCCACTAGGATATACTGTAAGGATATACAGATAACGTCCTGCCACTAGGATATACTGTAAGGATATACAGATAGAGTCCTGCCACTAGGATATACTGTAAGGATATACAGATAACGTCCTGCCACTAGGATATACTGTAAGGATATACAGATAGAGTCCTGCCACTAGGATATACTGTAAGGATATACAGATAGAGTCCTGCCACTAGGATATACTGTAAGGATATACAGATAGAGTCCTGCCACTAGGATATACTGTAAGGATATACAGATAGAGTCCTGCCACTAGGATATACTGTAAGGATATACAGATAGAGTCCTGCCACTAGGATATACTGTAAGGATATACAGATAACGTCCTGCCACTAGGATATACTGTAAGGATATACAGATAGAGTCCTGCCACTAGGATATACTGTAAGGATATACAGATAAGTCCTGCCACTAGGATATACTGTAAGGATATACAGATATCCTGCCACTAGGATATACTGTAGATATACAGATAGAGTCCTGCCACTAGGATATACTGTAAGGATATACAGATAGAGTCCTGCCACTAGGATATACTGTAAGGATATACAGATAGAGTCCTGCCACTAGGATATACTGTAAGGATATACAGGATATACTGAGTATACAGATAGAGTCCTGCCACTAGGATATACTGTAAGGATATACAGATAACGTCCTGCCACTAGGATATACTGTAAGGATATACAGATAGAGTCCTGCCACTAGGATATACTGTAAGGATATACAGATAGAGTCCTGCCACTAGGATATACTGTAAGGATATACAGATAGAGTCAGATAGAGTCCTGCCACTAGGATATACTGTAAGGATATACAGATAGAGTCCTGCCACTAGGATATACTGTAAGGATATACAGATAGAGTCCTGCCACTAGGATATACTGTAAGGATATACAGATATACAGATAGTCCTGCCACTAGGATATACTGTAAGGATATACAGATAACGTCCTGCCACTAGGATATACTGTAAGGATATACAGATAGAGTCCTGCCACTAGGATATACTGTAAGGATATACAGATAGAGTCCTGCCACTAGGATATACTGTAAGGATATACAGATAACGTCCTGCCACTAGGATATACTGTAAGGATATACAGATAGAGTCCTGCCACTAGGATATACTGTAAGGATATACAGATAACGTCCTGCCACTAGGATATACTGTAAGGATATACAGATAGAGTCCTGCCACTAGGATATACTGTAAGGATATACAGATAGAGTCCTGCCACTAGGATATACTGTAAGGATATACAGATAGAGTCCTGCCACTAGGATATACTGTAAGGATATACAGATAGAGTCCTGCCACTAGGATATACTGTAAGGATATACAGATAGAGTCCTGCCACTAGGATATACTGTAAGGATATACAGATAACGTCCTGCCACTAGGATATACTGTAAGGATATACAGATAGAGTCCTGCCACTAGGATATACTGTAAGGATATACAGATAGAGTCCTGCCACTAGGATATAGTGTAAGGATATACAGATAGAGTCCTGCCACTAGGATATACTGTAAGGATATACAGATAACGTCCTGCCACTAGGATATACTGTAAGGATATACAGATAGAGTCCTGCCACTAGGATATACTGTAAGGATATACAGATAACGTCCTGCCACTAGGATATACTGTAAGGATATACAGATAGAGTCCTGCCACTAGGATATACTGTAAGGATATACAGATAGAGTCCTGCCACTAGGATATACTGTAAGGATATACAGATAACGTCCTGCCACTAGGATATACTGTAAGGATATACAGATAGAGTCCTGCCACTAGGATATACTGTAAGGATATACAGATAACGTCCTGCCACTAGGATATACTGTAAGGATATACAGATAGAGTCCTGCCACTAGGATATACTGTAAGGATATACAGATAGAGTCCTGCCACTAGGATATACTGTAAGGATATACAGATAGAGTCCTGCCACTAGGATATACTGTAAGGATATACAGATAGAGTCCTGCCACTAGGATATACTGTAAGGATATACAGATAGAGTCCTGCCACTAGGATATACTGTAAGGATATACAGATAACGTCCTGCCACTAGGATATACTGTAAGGATATACAGATAGAGTCCTGCCACTAGGATATACTGTAAGGATATACAGATAGAGTCCTGCCACTAGGATATACTGTAAGGATATACAGATAGAGTCCTGCCACTAGGATATACTGTAAGGATATACAGATAGAGTCCTGCCACTAGGATATACTGTAAGGATATAAAGATAGAGTCCTGCCACTAGGATATACTGTAAGGATATACAGATAACGTCCTGCCACTAGGATATACTGTAAGGATATACAGATAGAGTCCTGCCACTAGGATATACTGTAAGGATATACAGATAGAGTCCTGCCACTAGGATATACTGTAAGGATATACAGATAGAGTCCTGCCACTAGGATATACTGTAAGGATATACAGATAGAGTCCTGCCACTAGGATATACTGTAAGGATATACAGATAGAGTCCTGCCACTAGGATATACTGTAAGGATATACAGATAGAGTCCTGCCACTAGGATATACTGTAAGGATATACAGATAGAGTCCTGCCACTAGGATATACTGTAAGGATATACAGATAAGTCCTGCCACTAGGATATACTGTAAGGATATACAGATAGAGTCCTGCCACTAGGATATACTGTAAGGATATACAGATAGAGTCCTGCCACTAGGATATACTGTAAGGATATACAGATAACGTCCTGCCACTAGGATATACTGTAAGGATATACAGATAGAGTCCTGCCACTAGGATATACTGTAAGGATATACAGATAACGTCCTGCCACTAGGATATACTGTAAGGATATACAGATAGAGTCCTGCCACTAGGATATACTGTAAGGATATACAGATAGAGTCCTGCCACTAGGATATACTGTAAGGATATACAGATAGAGTCCTGCCACTAGGATATACTGTAAGGATATACAGATAGAGTCCTGCCACTAGGATATACTGTAAGGATATACAGATAGAGTCCTGCCACTAGGATATACTGTAAGGATATACAGATAACGTCCTGCCACTAGGATATACTGTAAGGATATACAGATAGAGTCCTGCCACTAGGATATACTGTAAGGATATACAGATAGAGTCCTGCCACTAGGATATACTGTAAGGATATACAGATAGAGTCCTGCCACTAGGATATACTGTAAGGATATACAGATAGAGTCCTGCCACTAGGATATACTGTAAGGATATACAGATAGAGTCCTGCCACTAGGATATACTGTAAGGATATACAGATAGAGTCCTGCCACTAGGATATACTGTAAGGATATACAGATAACGTCCTGCCACTAGGATATACTGTAAGGATATACAGATAGAGTCCTGCCACTAGGATATACTGTAAGGATATACAGATAGAGTCCTGCCACTAGGATATACTGTAAGGATATACAGATAGAGTCCTGCCACTAGGATATACTGTAAGGATATACAGATAGAGTCCTGCCACTAGGATATACTGTAAGGATATACAGATAGAGTCCTGCCACTAGGATATACTGTAAGGATATACAGATAGAGTCCTGCCACTAGGATATACTGTAAGGATATACAGATAACGTCCTGCCACTAGGATATACTGTAAGGATATACAGATAGAGTCCTGCCACTAGGATATACTGTAAGGATATACAGATAACGTCCTGCCACTAGGATATACTGTAAGGATATACAGATAGAGTCCTGCCACTAGGATATACTGTAAGGATATACAGATAGAGTCCTGCCACTAGGATATACTGTAAGGATATACAGATAGAGTCCTGCCACTAGGATATACTGTAAGGATATACAGATAGAGTCCTGCCACTAGGATATACTGTAAGGATATACAGATAGAGTCCTGCCACTAGGATATACTGTAAGGATATACAGATAGAGTCCTGCCACTAGGATATACTGTAAGGATATACAGATAACGTCCTGCCACTAGGATATACTGTAAGGATATACAGATAGAGTCCTGCCACTAGGATATACTGTAAGGATATACAGATAACGTCCTGCCACTAGGATATACTGTAAGGATATACAGATAACGTCCTGCCACTAGGATATACTGTAAGGATATACAGATAACGTCCTGCCACTAGGATATACTGTAAGGATATACAGATAGAGTCCTGCCACTAGGATATACTGTAAGGATATACAGATAACGTCCTGCCACTAGGATATACTGTAAGGATATACAGATAGAGTCCTGCCACTAGGATATACTGTAAGATATACTGTAAGGATATACAGATAGAGTCCTGCCACTAGGATATACTGTAAGGATATACAGATAGAGTCCTGCCACTAGGATATACTGTAAGGATATACAGATAACGTCCTGCCACTAGGATATACTGTAAGGATATACAGATCTTGTCCTGCCACTAGGATATACTGTAAGGATATACAGATAACGTCCTGCCACTAGGATATACTGTAAGGATATACAGATAACGTCCTGCCACTAGGATATACTGTAAGGATATACAGATAACGTCCTGCCACTAGGATATACTGTAAGGATATACAGATAGAGTCCTGCCACTAGGATATACTGTAAGGATATACAGATAACGTCCTGCCACTAGGATATACTGTAAGGATATACAGATAACGTCCTGCCACTAGGATATACTGTAAGGATATACAGATAGAGTCCTGCCACTAGGATATACTGTAAGGATATACAGATAACGTCCTGCCACTAGGATATACTGTAAGGATATACAGATAACATCCTGCCACTAGCCAACCACCACTGTGTCTCTGCAGTGACTGAGGCCATTACAAAATGGAGGCCGCACTCTGAATCCGGCTGCCTGCAGCTCAAACATCCATTTTGTGCGTCTCTGCCAATGTAATCAGGTGGCAGGTTGGGCGAAGGGGAGAGAGAGCACCAGTGACGGGGGAGTTTAGCCCAGCAGGGGGGCACACGTTTAGAGGTTAAAGGGTGATACCCCCGTTAACGGACAGCGAGTGGAAGGAATACAGAATATGCGGTTTTCTTATTTAGCGGTTTAATTGTGACCGACTACATACAACCAAGCACCCTTGAGTGCTGCGTCTCTGGACGCTTTCCAGCTCCTCCTTTTATAAACCTCACCTTGGGCGAATGCCATAAACTGTTATTTTCTGTTGGCCCAAAAGAAAAACAGCGTATGTTTCCCAGCCCAGTCGGACTCCCCTAGTAATACCGGGCCTGTAGTATAACCTCAGTCTGCAGAGCCAAAGAACCCTAGGCACTGGCAAATGCCCCTAAACATGCCCCCGCCACACGCCTTTCCAACTGCGGGTCTCCATCCTAACCTCAGCCGAGGTTCTAGCACTTTGCCCCAAACCCTAACCACGACCCTGGTTCCAAACTCAGCGCTTCGTCCTACAAGTCTTTATGTCCGTAGCACATTCTGCCCACGGCTCTGGTATGGCAGGCGTTCGGTTACACGCTATCATATCACACATGGCATATGGTGTATTGATCCGTAACTCCGCGGCTATAAGGACACGTAAACACTGCACACTCCGATCTGACCTCATAAGCGTCAGAGGCCCATGGTATAGGAACCAGAATCGGGTTTATGCTCCGAGCCTGTTTAAACGAACAAACAAAATTCAAACCAGTCGCTGCCGCGTTAGAACACACATTCTGAGGACATTTTAAGACGTACACAATGCGACAGTGCGAACGGAGGAAAACGCACAACACGAACAGTAAAGACGCCCTGCCTAATTGGCGTATGTACTGGGTAAGTATAGAATATATAATATGTATCTGAATATTGCAACGGAGCAATGTCTAGACGTGGGTGCAGATTGCAGAAAAAGAAAGAGCAATGCCCAGGTTCAAGTATCACATTGTTTAAAAGACCAATATCAAGTTGTATATACAGTTGTGCGAAACAAGGGCCAAGGAGAGTAATTCATCTGTGCTAAAGCCGTGCTCCAGTGCTCAACCATGGCCAACTCCAATAGTGCTCTCCTCTTAGAAATGTGGGAATCGACAGCATATAGAGAAGCCTTAAGGCATGAGGGCTGTGGAACCCGGTCTAACGTTAAGCAGGTACGGGCTGTTGTTAGGCACGATGAGATGCGGAGTGCTGGTATACAGCCATCATGCTATACATTAGGTCATGTACCACAACTGGTGGTCGCTGACGCTGAACAGCAAAACGTTTTTGCTGTCGTAACGGTAATGGTGTCCAATACCTCGGATTTATACAACGAATCCTCAGCCGTTTGAAAACTCGATTCAGCCAGTTGATTGGATGATCGACAGCCTGTAGATTCAAATAGACACAACAGGAGCTTTTTTATACAACGGCTACCTTCCTGCAATTGTCTTTGGTGAAGTGGGGCCAGTCAGCTTATTGCTTTGCTCTAATCTCTCTTCCTTGACTCTCTTCGTTTAATCGGTAAATGCATTCCAGAACGGCCCAGAACAGCCGTGATGCGTTTGTGGCATGAATTATAAATGACATAGTATAACGTGCCCGTTATAGCCACGTCTGTGTGACATCAACCCACAGTCGTGTGGTGTGGATTCATTTCTCGATGCACGCCGCCCAGGCCCCAGGCCAGACCTTATGGAAACAATACTGTGAAGTTGCCTGGCCTCTGGTGTTCCTGCACTTGTTTATGGTTAGAAAGAGCAGATGGCCGCACAACATGGTCACTTATTTCACACTAACACTCACTGGCACTGGTAATGCCACACACACACACAAACACAAACTGGCACAAAAAGTGCCACGCATGCACGGTGAGCGACACATGCGTGCCGGAGGAACAAATTGAACGTGAAAGCTTTAATTTGTTCTTTGATGTACGTTAGATAGGAGTAATAGTGTGCTTTCCATCGACCTTAATCAATGCATTTGATGAATGTACCCGATGACTTTGACGTGCAATGTGGGCATTTAGCAGGCGTCCTGTATGGTGGCTAGCTGTCTGCATTTGTTAGCGGTAGCACAGCTAACTGTGTAAAAGATAATTGCATTACAGCTGAATGTATCAACGCTAACTGTACTGTGTGCTGTATCGCATCTACTTTTAGCCTTGTTAACTGCGCAGTGTTAGACAACTGTATCATATGTAATTGTATCATTTTTAACTGTACAGTGTTAGCCAACTGTATAATATGTAATTGTATCATTTTTAACTGTACAGTGTTAGCCAACTGTATAATATGTTATTGTATCATTTTTAACTGTAGGCCTACAGTGTTAGCCAACTGTATAATATGTAATTGTATAGTTTTTAACTGTATAGTGTTAGCCAACTGTATCACATGTAATTGTATTGTTTTTAACTGTACAGTGTTAGCCAACTGTATCACATGTAATTGTATCGTTTTTAACTGTACAATGTTAGCCAACTGTATAATATGTATTTGTATCATTTTTAACTGTAGGCCTACAGTGTTAGCCAACTGTATAATATGTATTTGTATAGTTTTTAACTGTATAGTGTTAGCCAACTGTATCACATGTAATTGTATCGTTTTTAACTGTACAGTGTTAGCCAACTGTATCACATGTAATTGTATTGTTTTTAACTGTACAGTGTTAGCCAACTGTATCACATGTAATTGTATCGTTTTTAACTGTACAGTGTTAGCCAACTGTATCACATGTAATTGTATCGTTTTTAACTGTACAGTGTTAGCCAACTGTATCACATGTAATTGTATCGTTTTTAACTGTACAGTGTTAGCCAACTGTATCATATGTAATTGTATCATTTTTAACTGTACAGTGTTAGCCAACTGTATAATATGTAATTGTATCATTTTTAACTGTAGGCCTACAGTGTTAGCCAACTGTATAATATGTAATTGTATAGTTTTTAACTGTACAGTGTTAGCCAACTGTATCACATGTAATTGTATCGTTTTTAACTGTACAGTGTTAGCCAACTGTATAATATGTATTTGTATCATTTTTAACTGTAGGCCTACAGTGTTAGCCAACTGTATAATATGTAATTGTATAGTTTTTAACTGTACAGTGTTAGCCAACTGTATCACATGTAATTGTATTGTTTTTAACTGTACAGTGTTAGCCAACTGTATCATATGTAATTGTATCGTTTTTAACTGTACAGTGTTAGCCAACTGTATCATATGTAATTGTATCATTTTTAACTGTACAGTGTTAGCCAACTGTATAATATGTAATTGTATCATTTTTAACTGTAGGCCTACAGTGTTAGCCAACTGTATAATATGTAATTGTATAGTTTTTAACTGTACAGTGTTAGCCAACTGTATCACATGTAATTGTATCGTTTTTAACTGTACAGTGTTAGCCAACTGTATAATATGTATTTGTATCATTTTTAACTGTAGGCCTACAGTGTTAGCCAACTGTATAATATGTAATTGTATAGTTTTTAACTGTACAGTGTTAGCCAACTGTATCACATGTAATTGTATCGTTTTTAACTGTACAGTGTTAGCCAACTGTATCATGTGTAATTGTATCGTTTTTAACTGTACAGTGTTAGCCAACTGTATCATATGTAATTGTATCATTTTTAACTGTACAGTGTTAGCCAACTGTATCATATGTAATTGTATCATTTTTAACTGTAGGCCTACAGTGTTAGCCAACTGTATAATATGTAATTGTATAGTTTTTAACTGTACAGTGTTAGCCAACTGTATCACATGTAATTGTATCGTTTTTAACTGTACAGTGTTAGCCAACTGTATCACATGTAATTGTATCGTTTTTAACTGTACAGTGTTAGCCAACTGTATCATATGTAATTGTATCATTTTTAACTGTACAGTGTTAGCCAACTGTATAATATGTAATTGTATCATTTTTAACTGTAGGCCTACAGTGTTAGCCAACTGTATAATATGTAATTGTATAGTTTTTAACTGTACAGTGTTAGCCAACTGTATCACATGTAATTGTATCGTTTTTAACTGTACAGTGTTAGCCAACTGTATAATATGTATTTGTATCATTTTTAACTGTAGGCCTACAGTGTTAGCCAACTGTATAATATGTAATTGTATAGTTTTTAACTGTACAGTGTTAGCCAACTGTATCACATGTAATTGTATTGTTTTTAACTGTACAGTGTTAGCCAACTGTATCATATGTAATTGTATCGTTTTTAACTGTACAGTGTTAGCCAACTGTATCATATGTAATTGTATCATTTTTAACTGTACAGTGTTAGCCAACTGTATAATATGTAATTGTATCATTTTTAACTGTAGGCCTACAGTGTTAGCCAACTGTATAATATGTAATTGTATAGTTTTTAACTGTACAGTGTTAGCCAACTGTATCACATGTAATTGTATCGTTTTTAACTGTACAGTGTTAGCCAACTGTATAATATGTATTTGTATCATTTTTAACTGTAGGCCTACAGTGTTAGCCAACTGTATAATATGTAATTGTATAGTTTTTAACTGTACAGTGTTAGCCAACTGTATCACATGTAATTGTATCGTTTTTAACTGTACAGTGTTAGCCAACTGTATCATGTGTAATTGTATCGTTTTTAACTGTACAGTGTTAGCCAACTGTATCATATGTAATTGTATCATTTTTAACTGTACAGTGTTAGCCAACTGTATCATATGTAATTGTATCATTTTTAACTGTAGGCCTACAGTGTTAGCCAACTGTATAATATGTAATTGTATAGTTTTTAACTGTACAGTGTTAGCCAACTGTATCACATGTAATTGTATCGTTTTTAACTGTACAGTGTTAGCCAACTGTATAATATGTATTTGTATCATTTTTAACTGTAGGCCTACAGTGTTAGCCAACTGTATAATATGTAATTGTATAGTTTTTAACTGTACAGTGTTAGCCAACTGTATCACATGTAATTGTATCGTTTTTAACTGTACAGTGTTAGCCAACTGTATCATATGTAATTGTATCGTTTTTAACTGTACAGTGTTAGCCAACTGTATCATATGTAATTGTACAGTAGCATAGATGTTCTCATAAAATTGTACAGGAAAACTTTTTTCTGTAAGAATTGTACAATTCACTTTAGAAAAGTGGAAGCAAAAAGTTGGTTGCATGGTCTTAGACAGCATGGATTTTCAAAATCTTAGATTCGCACACACACAACCATTCCCAAGCACACCTAACCAAACAAATGTGGCCTATTTTCAGAATCAAACTGTACTGTACTGCTAACCTGTACTGTACCGCTATCCTGGTTGCTTCATGTCATTTCCTCCCACACTGCCAGCCAGTGGTCACAGAGTTGTGGAGTCAGGGAGTGAGCTGAGGAATTTGTCCTACTCTCTATTAATAGACGCTGGATATGTCAGGATATGGGGGCACTGTCTGGATATGGGGGCACTGTCTGGATATGGGGGCACTGTCTGGATATGGGGGCACTGTCTGGATATGGGGGCACTGTCAGGATATAGGGGCACTGTCAGGATATAGGGGCACTGTCTGGATATGGGGGCACTGTCTGGATATGGGGGCACTGTCTGGATATGGGGGCACTGTCTGGATATGGGGGCACTGTCAGGATATAGGGGCACTGTCAGGATATAGGGGCACTGTCTGGATATGGGGGCACTGTCTGGACATGGGGGCACTGTCAGGATATGGGGGCACTGTCTGGATATGGAGGTACTGTCTGGATATGGGAGCACTGTCTGGATATGGGGGCACTGTCTGGATATGGGGGCACTGTCTGGATATGGGGGCACTGTCTGGATATGGGGGTACTGTCAGGATATAGGGCCACTGTCAGGATATGGGGGCACTGTCTGGATATGGGGGCACTGTCTGGATAGAGGGGCACTTTCTCGATATGGGGGCACTGTCTCGATATGGGGGCACTGTCAGGATATGGGGGTACTGTCTGGATATGGGGGCACTGTCTGGATATGGGGGCACTGTATGGATATGGGGGCACTGTCTGGATATGGGGGCACTGTCAGGATATGGGAGCACTGTCTGGATAGAGGGGCACTGTCTGGATATAGGGGCATTGTCTGGATATGGGGGCACTGTCTGGATATGGGGGCACTGTCAGGATATGGGGGCACTGTCTGGATATAGGGGCACTGTCTGGATATGGGAGCACTGTATGGATATGGGGGCACTGTCTGGATATGGGGGCACTGTCTGGATATGGGGGCACTGTCTGGATATGGGGGCACTGTCTGGATATGGGGGCACTGTCTGGATATGGGGGCACTGTAAGGATATGGGGGCACTGTCTGGATATGGGGGCACTGTCTGGATATGGGGGCACTGTCTGGATATGGCGGCACTGTCAGGATATGGGGGCACTGTCAGGATATGGGGGCACTGTCTGGATAAAGGGGCACTGTCTGGATATGGGGGCACTGTCTGGATATGGGGGTACTGTCAGGATATAGGGGCACTGTCTGGATATGGAGGTACTGTCTGGATATGGGGGTACTGTCTGGATATGGGGGCACTGTCTGGATATGGGGGCACTGTCTGGATATAGGGGCACTGTCAGGATATGGGGGTACTGTCTGGATATGGGGGCACTGTCTGGATATGGGGGCACTGTCTGGATATAGGGGCACTGTCTGGATATGGGAGCACTGTCTGGATATGGGGGTACTGTCTGGATATGGGGGCACTGTCTGGATATGGGGGTACTGTCAGGATATAGGGGCACTGTCTGGATATAGGGGCACTGTAAGGATATGGGGACACTGTAAGGATATGGGAGCACTGTCTGGATATGGGGGCACTGTCTGGATATTGGGGCACTGTCTGGATATTGGGGCACTGTCTGGATATGGGGGCACTGTCTGGATATGGGGGCACTGTCTGGATATGGGGGCACTGTCTGGATATGGGGGCACTGTCTGGATATTGGGGCACTGTCTGGATATGGGGGCACTGTCAGGATATGGGGGCACTGTCTGGATATGGGGGCACTGTCTGGATATGGGGGCACTGTCTGGATATGGGGGCACTGTCTGGATATGGGGGCACTGTAAGGATATGGGAGCACTGTCTGGATATGGGGGCACTGTCAGGATATGGGGGCACTGTCTGGATATGGGGGCACTGTCTGGATATGGGGGCACTGTCTGGATATGGGGCACTGTCTGGATATGGGGGCACTGTAAGGATATGGGAGCACTGTCTGGATATGGGGGCACTGTCTGGATATGGGGGCACTGTCTGGATATGGGAGCACTGTCTGGATATGGGGGCACTGTCTGCATATGGGGGCACTGTCTGCATATGGGGGCACTGTCTGCATATGGGGGGACTGTTAGACTCATTGAAGGGTAAGCTAAGTGTATTTAATAGGTGGGTAGATGCGTCACCGTGGCCTCTAGGAGACTCTTGAGGGGGGTTAGTGTTAGGAGCACTGGACAGGAGCCATAGAGGATGTGGGGTCAGCAGTTGCTTGTAGCGGCTGTAGCTGATCTCAATGCCCTGATTTAGCACTGGTCCATCTGGACACTACAGCTGGCGCTGGGTTTTTCTTCACTTAATTTTGAGAGAGAGTGTGTGTGTGTGTGTGTGTGTGTGTGTACAGGTTTTATTATCACGTTATTATCACTAACCAAACAAGCAACATTTTTCATTGTGGGATTATGGGTAAATTTTAGGATAAAATTTATAGTCAGTTTAAAATTACAGTTGGTAGTTTATTAGTTGCTAGTATTAGATTAGTGTTAGTGTGTGTGTGTGTGTGTGTGTGTGTGTGTGTGTGTGTGTGTGTGTGTGTGTGTGTGTGTGTGTGTGTGTGTGTGTGTGTGTGTGTGTGTGTGTGTGTGTGTGTACATGTGTGTTTGTATGTGTACGTGTGTGTACGTGTGTGTACGTGTGTGTGTGTGTGTGTGTGTGTGTGTGTACATGTGTGTTTGTATGTGTACATGTGTGTTTGTATGTGTACATGTGTGTTTGTATGTGTACGTGTGTGTGTACATGTGTGTTTGTATGTGTACATGTGTGTTTGTATGTGTACATGTGTGTTTGTATGTGTACGTGTGTGTGTGTGTGTGTGTGAGGATTTGCTGAGCACTTGACGGCACCTATGTGTTTCCTAATCATACTGTCAACATGCGTGATAGAATTTCCCTTCACACACGCTCACAGGACACACACACACACACACAGCAGGACACTGCTAAAGAGCAGCCTGTTTGATTATAGGGTCAGCTTGTCTAATGAACCGGCAGCACCAGAGGTTATAAGGTCAGCCTGTCTAATTAATGGGCACCAGTGGTTATAAGGCCAGTATCAGAGGTTATAAGGTCAGCTGTCTGATTAAAGGACAGTACCAGAGGTTATAAGGTCAGCTGTCTGATTAAAGGGCAGTACCAGAGGTTATAAGGTCAGCTGTCTGATTAAAGGACAGTACCAGAGGTTATAAGGTCAGCTGTCTGATTAAAGGGCAGTACCAGAGGTTATAAGGTCAGCTGTCTGATTAAAGGACAGTACCAGAGGTTATAAGGTCAGCCTGTCTAATTAATGGGCACCAGTGGTTATAAGGCCAGTATCAGAGGTTATAAGGTCAGCTGTCTGATTAAAGGACAGTACCAGAGGTTATAAGGTCAGCTGTCTGATTAAAGGGCAGTACCAGAGGTTATAAGGTCAGCTGTCTGATTAAAGGGCAGTACCAGAGGTTATAAGGTCAGCTGTCTGATTAAAGGACAGTACCAGAGGTTATAAGGTCAGCTGTCTGATTAAAGGACAGTACCAGAGGTTATAAGGTCAGCTGTCTGATTAAAGGACAGTACCAGAGGTTATAAGGTCAGCTGTCTGATTATAGGACAGTACCAGAGGTTATAAGGTCAGCTGTCTGATTAAAGGGCAGTACCAGAGGTTATAAGGTCAGCTGTCTGATTAAAGGGCAGTACCAGAGGTTATAAGGTCAGCTGTCTGATTATAGGACAGTACCAGAGGTTATAAGGTCAGCTTGTCTAATTAAAGGACAGTACCAGAGGTTATAAGGTCAGCTGTCTGATTAAAGGACAGTACCAGAGGTTATAAGGTCAGCTGTCTGATTAAAGGGCAGTACCAGAGGTTATAAGGTCAGCTGTCTGATTAAAGGGCAGTACCAGAGGTTATAAGGTCAGCTGTCTGATTAAAGGACAGTACCAGAGGTTATAAGGACAGCATGTCCAATTAAAGGACAGTACTAGAGGTTTAAAGGTCAGCTGTCTGATTAAAGGACAGTACCAGAGGTTATAAGGACAGCATGTCCAATTAAAGGACAGTACTAGAGGTTATAAGGTCAACTGTCTGATTAAAGGACAGTACCAGAGGTTATAAGGTCAGCTGTCTGATTAAATAAGGTCAGTCTTTCCATCTTAGACCAGAATCCCCTCTATGTAACAGGATCTGGTCTGCTTCCTGATATAAATAGACATCCATGCCCGCTCAGTCCCTAAACATCAGCTAGCCAAGAGGCCATGCTTCCCTTTCTAAACACCCTGACCTGCCTGTCTGCATGCCTGCTGTCTGCACTTGGCCACACACACACATATGCACACGCACACACACAGCCGGTCTCCAATCCACACACTGAGCTGACCTTAGACCTCTGACCTTAGACCTCTGACCTTAGACCCAGGCAAATCAAGTCTCCTGACTTTGGTTCCACTCTCTAATAAAATGTATTGTAATGTTGTTTATTGACAGTGGTGTTAAATGCTCATTGACCATGTATTGTCATATGATATACTGAACAGAATACCTGCACATTTACTTATCCATGTCTATCGCACATCCTCACACTGTACTGAATACCTGCACATTTACTTATCCATGTCTATTGCACATCCTCACACTGTACTGAATACCTGCACATTTACTTATCCATATCAATCACACATCCTCACACTGTACTGAATACCTGCACATTTACTTATCCATATCAATCACACATCCTCACACTGTACTGAATGCATGCACATTTACTTATCCATGTTTATTGTACATCATCACACTGTACTGAATACCTGCACATTTACTTATCCATGTCTATCGCACATCCTCACACTGTACTGAATACCTGCACATTTACTTATCCATGTCAATCACACATCCTCACACTGTACTGAATACCTGCACATTTACTTATTCATGTCTATTGCACATCCTCACACTGTACTGAATACCTGCACATTTACTTATCCATGTCTATCGCACATCCTCACACTGTACTGAATACCTGCACATTTACTTATCCATGTCTATTGCACATCCTCAGACTGTACTGAATACCTGCACATTTACTTATCCATGTCTATTGCACATCCTCAGACTGTACTGAATACCTGCACATTTACTTATCCATGTCTATCGCACATCCTCACACTGTACTGAACACCTGCACATTTATTTATCCATGTCTATTGCACATCCTCACACTGTACTCCATATCTTTGCATTGTTCTTTTGCACATCTGGTTGGATGCAAACTGCATTTCGTTGTACTGCACTTGTACTGCACTTGTACTGCACTTGTACTGCACTTCTACTGCACTTGTACTGCACTTGTACTGCACTTGTACTGCATTTGTACTGCACTTGTACTGCACTTGTACTGCACTTGTACTGCACTTGTACTGCACTTGTACTGTACTTGTACTGAACTTGTACTGCACTTGTACTGTACTTGTACTGTACTTGTACTGCACTTGTACTGAACTTGTACTGCACTTGTACTGTACTTGTACTGTACTTGTACTGCACTTGATCTGTACTTGTACTGCACTTGTACTGCACTTGTGCTGCACTTGTACTGCACTTGTACTGTAGTTGTACTGCACTTGTACTGTACTTGTACTGCACTTGTACTGAACTTCTACTGCACTTGTACTGCACTTGTACTGTACTTGTACTGTACTTGTACTGCACTTGTACTGCACTTGTACTGCACTTGTACTGCACTTGTCCTGTACTTGAACTGCACTTGTACTGCTCTTGTACTGTACTTGTACTGCACTTGTACTGCACTTGTACTGTACTTGTACTGCACTTGTACTGCACTTGTACTGCACTTGTACTGCACTTGTACTGCACTTGTACTGCACTTGTACTGCACTTGTACTGCTCTTGTACTGTACTTGTACTGCACTTGTACTGCACTTGTACTGCACTTGTACTGCACTTGTACTGCACTTGTACTGCATTTGTACTGCACTTGTACTTCACTTGTACTGCACTTGTACTGTACATTTACTGCACCTGTACTGCACTTGTACTTCACTTGTACTGTACATTTACTGCATTTGTACTGCACTTGTACTGCACTTGTACTGCACTTGTACTGCACTTGTACTGTACATTTACTGCACTTGTACTGCACTTGTACTGCACTTGTACTTCACTTGTACTGTACTTGTTCTGTGTCTGTACTGCACTTGTGCTGTCCAATGACTATAAAGTTGAGTCTAATCTAATTTAAGGTAGTAAAACCCAGAAAATTTTAACAATAAGAGACATTTAGCTGGTTGCTACATAAAGGCTATTTCTATCTTAGGGTTTAGGTTTAGGGTTAATATTACAATTGATGTTAATGGTTAGATTTAGGGTTAGGTTTAATATCAGGTTTTTGGGTAAAGGCAAGATAGCTTGTTTTGTGTCTGTATGTGCATGTGTGTCTGTGTGTGTGTGTGTGTGTGTGTGTGTGTGTGTGTGTGTGTGTGTGTGTGTGTGTGTGTGTGTGTGTGTGTGTGTGTGTGTGTGTGTGTGTGTGTGTGTGTGTGTGTGTGTGTGTGTGTGTGTGTGTGTGTGTGTGTGTGTGTGTGTGTGTGTGTGTGTGTGAATTAACACTCTCCTTCTGTGATCACCTAGTTCTCGGACTCTGTGGCTATAGGTACGGCGTGTGAGTCAAATGTTTTTCTTACTACGAGTACAATATTTCTCCTCTGGGTTTTTCAGATGGAGCTACCTGACAAGCTGCTGAGTCCCTGATGGAGGAGTAAGAAGATCAGAGACAATAACATCACAGGAGATACTCCTCTACCGGTTGTGATGCTACACTGTAACCCCTGGTTTAGAATATGAGCTAGTTAGTCAGCCAGTCTGTCCCTCTGTTTTTTTTACTATTATTTCTACTCTGTCTCTTGACCTGTCTGTCGGTTCACTAGTCCTTCTACTGTCTGTCTTTTCACCTGTCATCTTCCCACCAGTCTATCTACGGTCCCTACTCTCTTCCTCCTGCAATGAAACAATTCCAGTATCTCTGATTAAAGGGGAAATACTTTGTGACTGTTTGTTTAATCGTATATACATGTAGGTAACTAATGGAACGTCACACACTATATGATTATATTTCCCCTGGTTACACCTTACCAACGTATCGCTACACAGTGACTCCTGCATGGTGATGAGATGTTGTTACTGAAGTGTGCTGATACTGTTATCCAAACCAGATGTCTGGGGCCGCATTTACGGACAACCAGAGACCAACGGGTCGGTCACTGTCCTTTGGGGTGAGGTAGTAGGTTGTATAGTTTTAGGGTTCAAACCTTCCTGTCAGATAACTATACAACTTACTGTCTTTCCTGAAGTGGCTGTAAAATCATCCGCCGTCAATGCAGAGCACATGGAACTGGATAGGAAAATCCAGATCGTTTTTTCCCCCTGGTGTTTCCTTATGTGTGTTTCTGTATATTTCTCGTTAATGTTCTGAAAGTGCTCTGCCTCTGTGATGTTCGAACGGGGTGAGGTAGTAGGTTGTGTGGTTTCAGGGTACTGGATTTGCCCGATCAGGAGATAACTATACAACTTACTGCCTTCCCTGAAGGGCAGCAATACTACTGCAGACAACAGCAGAGGGCGCTGTTGAGACCACATAATTAAAATGTAGTATCGGAATGAGGTAATTTATCTGTTAATCAGCTCCAGAGACAATTCAGCAATTCAGGTAAGGTCAACTGACAATCTAGTATTTACACGTAGCAAACATAATTTGCATGTATGTAAATTGTGTACAAGAGTGCAATAAAAAGGAATACTTTAATAATACAATATGCCTGTTTCTTTTTTTGTTATGAAATACATCTACCGAACGCTACAGCTTGTCTGCTGTTCCACCTTCTCCCTATGTTCTCCCATGTCACCCGTCTCCTCCCACACTCCACAGGTTTTCTCCCATGTCACCCGTCTCCTCCCACACTACACAGGTTTCCTTCCATGTCACCCGTCTCCTCACACACTCCACAGGTTTCCTCCCATGTCACCCGTCTCCTCCCACACTACACAGGTTTCCTCCCATGTTTCCTCCCACACTACACAGGTTTCCTCCCATCTCATGTCTCCTCCCACACTACACAGGTTTCCTCCCATCTCATCTGTCTCCTCCCACACTCCACAGGTTTCCTCCCATGTCACCCGTCTCCTCCCACACTACACAGGTCTCCTCCCACACTACACAGGTCTCCTCCCACACTACACAGGTCTCCTCCCACACTACACAGGTTCTGAACAGGTTTCCTCCCATGTCACCCGTCTCCTCCCACACTCCACAGGTTTCCTCCCATGTCACCCGTCTCCTCCCATACTCCACAGGTTTCCTCCCATGTCACCCACCTTCCCTTCAGGGGAAGTCAGATTGCATTCTGCCCTGTCAAAGCACTTTTCGGTCCTTTCCACTTTCCTGGCATCTGGCCTACCTGGTTAAATAAAGGTTAACTAAAATAACAGTTTTAAAGAGTGAAGAATTAATGGCATGAACGGAACACAAGAATGAGTCAAATGAAGCTCTCTCAAATTCACCAGCTGCAGCTAATTTGCAATCAGAATGAATTGTTTGCACCACTTGACTAGTCGTCCTGAACGCAGCAGCCAATCATAAACTGCTAATCATTTCCAAGCTACCTTGGAAGTGTAAATTGCTTTATTCAAGCCCTAGTTACTAGTCACGTCCGACTTGGAACGCCGTATCCGTACTGAGTACCAGCTGTGAGTTGTTTCGGGCCCCCACACCTGTATTCAATCTCAATAATCACAATCATTGTCCTATTTAAACTGTCATTCCTATTCTCTGAAAGCAACCCCCCTCCCTCTATTCCATGTTACAAGTTATTTCAGTATCTCCTGGTTGGAGCTGGTTAATTATCATCACAGGCACGACTAAGAAACTAAGGACACGTTATGATGTCTTCCCAGACGATCTACAGTTAATTTTTTTAGTCCACACACCTGGATCCTCAGAAGCCTGGCTTCCTATAGGTGGAATCTGGTAACCACCTGGAATGATGCCTCTTACAGGAAAATATCGGGAGAAATAGAACAATTATCAAATCGGTTGCTTTTAGGGAAAGTTTACTTATGCAAATTAAATGTAGGTTTTTTCACTGTTTTTGTGACGGGTGTAAAACATTTATAAACTGGCTCCTGGATTCAGAAGCCAATGCTCCTGGAATGCTTTTTGAATAAATTGTCTTCCCAGGCTATGTTTACTGTGTGTAACTGTCCCTTTAATAGATTTCAAATATTACATATATTTACCGCTTGGATGTAATTACTGTACAGACGTGTCTGGTCGATGGCAGTCCAGCCAAGTGGATCTGAGAGCAGCAGATGATTGTCCAGTACAGTGTGTGCTCAGTCTGTCCTCAACCAGGATACTCTGAGCCAGTGTTAATGTCAGTGTGTGCTCAGTCTGTCCCTAACTCGGGTGCATTAGTATGGACGTTGCACCTCTACCCCGTCTTCCCACCGGCCAACATATTGAATTGATGTGAGTCTTGGCCCTGGAGACAAAAGCGAGTGAGCTGAATACTAAGACACAGGGGACAATGGCTCTGTGTTCACTCTGTCTCAGGGAGACACTCTGCAGCCTGTTTCACTGAGTATCTCGACCGCACTATTCATCTAGACTCAGGAACAAAGCGACACCAGCGACTGACTGCCGATGGGATGAGGTCATATCAACTTGCACCTTTCTTAAACACTTGGGGGGGAAAAACTATAAATAAGATCTCCATGTGAAATGCCGTCTCTGTTTATGAACAAGTGATTAGATTGCCATCTAGTGTCAGTGTGTGCACAGGACCAAAGCTAACAAATTGAATCAACGCTGTTACTGCAGTCGTTTCTTATGCGATTATCTCTGTATGGGATCTTTCTGAACGTGCTGTTTTGCTGTTAAACACGCTTTGCATCTGCAAATTCCACTCTATTGAATTTGGCTGCTGAATGTGCAGTCCAACCACAGAGGGCGGTAGAGAGCCACTTCTCTCATTCTACAGTCACAACTATTGGCAAAGTCCTATTCGATACAGTAACAAAGTTGCTGAAAGGCAACTAGTGAGGAGAACAGACAGACTTCTCTTTAAAGAGAAACAGTTCTCAAAACCTCTTTTGTCATTAGGATGCACACATCTGCCCATAGCTGCAATCAATTCCAGAAATTAGAAATCAGTTGTAAACCGGCACTAATCGTCAACCGGAACAGATTCTATCTAAACCTCACAAGGAGTTACTTCCCGTGCTTGCAATGTTGAACATGAATAATACTCAAATAAATAAATGGACAAGTAAATAAATTGCTTAGTATTCTGCGCATTTGTACCAAACTCAATAACAGTTGCAGAAAAAAATCATTTTCTGAAAAATATCTAACCTTGATCCGGATATTTTGAGCCAATATTAAACCTTCCTCTTGTAAATCGTGAAAAAATAATTTCACAGCTCCTCGTGATTCTTTAATGGGATGGTATAGTTTTACTTTGCCAAATCCGGATTCTCTGAATAGGTTTTCGAGTTATATCTTTTACTCATACAACTAGATTGGTAAGGCACTGTTTGTGCCTGCCACTAACCTGGAACAAAAGCTGCGCTTTTATATAGTGCTTTTATCCAAAGCGCTTTACAGATCCTGCCTCACATTCACTCATTCATACACTGTCGACCGCGTCTACCATGCAAGGCGACTGCAGGCTCGCCAGGAGCAGCTGGGGTTAGGTGTCTTGCTCATGGACACCTCGACAATTTCCCAGGAGGAACCGGGGATCGAACCACCAACCTTCCGACTGACAGACAACCGACTAGCCCCCACATGTGTCCTGATGTTCTCATTATTGGAAATGTTGTCTGCACATCCTCATAAAATGTATCCCATCTGATTACGATTATTGAGAGATTGACGTGGATTTAATTTAACTAACTTTGAACCTAGCTGTGTGTGAATGAGGCTTGAGTAAATCAATTCAGAACATTGTGCTATTCTGCCTCCTATGCCAGTCAATGGGTTGTTTCTCAGCGAAAGACCTGTGGGAATAGTTCTGTCCATCCGGACAGCAAAACCAGAGGTGCAGACAGAAAGTCAAGAAATCCATTGGCTGGACACTGTTACTTTTGACAACCCATCAGAGGGGTGTTGAAAAAGTGTGGAAATGAGCCCGTTCATTTTCCTTTCCTCACAGAGATAAACTAAGGCTGGTGGCTGGAGCTTTGGACTCCCACCAGAGAATGCAGGGAGCTGGCGATTACCACTTGTCATGGGGCCCCTGTGCATGTGGTAGTGAGTGTGTGTTAGTGTGTTCGTGTGTGTCTCTGTTAATGTGTGTGTGTTAGAGTGTTCGTTAGTGTGTAGTGTGTGGTGGTGTGGGTGGAGTCTGGAAGGGACACACTGGGCCCAGATTACAGGAACCGGAGGAGGCTATCTGGGCCCGTGTCCAGAGTCTGATGGAGCAACACACAGCACTTGGGCCACTGGAGTGAGACAATATCATGGAGTCCAGGCCAGAGACAGAACATGAGGAAACAGGTTGCGGCAGAAATGTAATCAGCGGACAAGTCATTGCACACTCAGCCCCTGGCCAGGCCAGTGCAAACAAAAATGCACCATTAATATTGAACGTATGCCAACTATTTCTCAGAGCCCTGTCTGACTTGACCAACTGACAATATAAAAGGCTGACGGAAAATGCGACATTCATGAGTTGTCCTCTCTCTTTAAGATTTAAGTACATTTTCTAATAAATCAGCTAAGTGACCGGGTCCGGGTTACAAAAATAACTTGTTTTGAGAATGTCCACTGACATGTGGCTAGCGGCAAACAATTATTTGTTCTGGACATTTCTGATGTGTTTTTGACATTCAAACGAGATGTTCTTTGACAAGGTCATCCTGCCCTGCTCTGCCTGTCGTGTTTGGACAGATACAACCTTACAACTAGATAGGTTACAATTTCTGCTGAAATTGTGATGTGTGCTTGCGGCCGGCCACCCGTAGTCGACTGTGTACTGATATCAACTGCCAATGTCCAGTTATACGTTTAATAATAATAATAATATATATATATGTGAGATTACAAAATGTGAGCATAGTAACCTGTCTTTTAAACTGCATAGTAAACTGCCTTTTAACCAGCTTAGTAATTAGCCTATTAACCAACATAGTAGCCTGCCTTTTAACCAGCATACTAACAAGCCTATTAACCAACATAGTAACCTGCATATTAAACAGCATAATAACATTCCTATTAACAAGTATATTAAACAGCATTATAACCTGCCTATTAGTTAGCAGAGTAACCAGCATAATAACCTGCATACTAAACAGCATGTAACCTGCCTTTTAAACAGCATGTAACCTGCCTATTAAACAGCATGTAACCTGCATATTAAACAGCATGTAACCTGCCTTTTAAACAGCATGTAACCTGCCTATTAAACAGCATGTAACCTGCATATTAAACAGCATGTAACCTGCATATTAAACAGCATGTACCTTGCATATTAAACAGCATGTAACCTGCCTATTAAACAGCATGTAACCTGCATATTAAACAGCATAGTAACCAGCATATTAAACAGCATGTAACCTGACTATTAATCAGCATGTAACCTGCCTATTATACAGCATGTAACCTGACTATTATACAGCATGTAACCAGCCTATTGACAGACATAGCAACCTGCCTTTTAAACAGCATGGTAACCAGCCTTTTAACCAACATAGTAACATATTTAACAGCATTGTAACTTGCCTAGTTGTTTGAGAGTGAGCCTACACATACAGTAGTGGCTAGCTAGTTAGTTTGCACACTAACAATAGTTGTTTGAATACAATCTACCCAGTGATGGAGCCTACACATACAAGAGTAACTAGCTAGCCAGCTCGCTAACATGCTAACGTTAGTTGTTTGAATGTATGCGTAGACATACAGGAGTAGCTAGCTAGCTAGCGTGCTAACGCTAGCTAACATGCTAATGTTAGTTGGTGAATGTATGCATACACATACAGGAGTAGCTAGCTAGCGCACTAACGCTAGCTAACATGCTAACGTTGTTGTTTGAATGTATGCATACACATACAGGAGTAGCTAGCTAGCTAGCGCGCTAACGCTAGCTAACATGCTAACGTTGTTGTTTGAATGTATGCATACACATACAGGAGTAGCTAGCTAGCTAGCGTGCGCTAACGCTACAGACAGAGCTTACCCATTCAACATACAGCAGCAGCTGCCGCTAGTGATTGTGGCTGTTGCCTGGTAACCATGTTCTCATGTTATCAGAGCATGCTTCTTCCACACCTGCCCTTCCAGAATGTTCAATCCATTTGTCCAATCAGCAACAAGCAAACGCAGCCTGGTGACAACTTTTTGTGTCAGTTGAATAGATTCAGGCATGGTCGTATACTATTAGCTATACTAACCCAAGTATTACATCATGAGAATCCTAAGAACCAGGCTGACATTTTGATGTATTATATGCATCTGTAACCTCAGAAAATGTAGGCGCTATCACAATTTACAAACAACCAAAAAAACACTGACTGGCAGTCGATTTCTAGACTGCTGTCTATGGGGAGGGACTAGTTGGAAACGAAAGGGCATAACTTAATAACTATTTATGTTACAGCTTATATTTGGACGTTGTTAGTGACAGCACATATAGCTAAACGTTAGCCATTTGTGTGTATAGACTTGAAACTCTAGCAGCAACAGCAGTTTCTAAATGTTCAAAAAATGTTCTCCTGGAGAAGAGCTCACACTCTAATTTTGAACATTCTACCAATGTATTTCAATGAGGAATAATTTGCGACAATATCGTTAATATTTCGTAAACTACATTGTCTACATTGACCATTCAACTACAGTCAACTACATTGACCATTGTCAAGCACACATAATAAACCCCACCAGGACCCAGAGCCTCAGTGGTGAGCTGTGAGGAGGGCAGGACACCAGACACGTAGGAGTAGGAATTATTTAATGTGTGTATGATGACATTTAATGGGTTTTCCGAGAAAAGGAACTATCTATAACTATTTACTGGATCTGGGTCTACTGGTGCAGGAACTCCCTGACATTTACTCCTCACTTCCTGTCCTCCATGACATTAACTCCTCACTTCCTGTCCTCCATGACATTAACTCCTCTCTTCCTGTCCTCCAGTACATTAACTCCTCTCTTCCTGTCCTCCAGTACATTAACTCCTCTCTTCCTGTCCTCCAGTACATTAACTCCTCTCTTCCTGTCCTCCAGTACATTAACTCCTCTCTTCCTGTCCTCCAGTACATATACTTTTCACTTCCTGTCCTCCAG
The DNA here is from genome assembly GCA_029465975.1 of Dallia pectoralis. Taxonomy (NCBI): domain Eukaryota; kingdom Metazoa; phylum Chordata; class Actinopteri; order Esociformes; family Umbridae; genus Dallia; species Dallia pectoralis. The sequence continues at coordinate 7,513,186 of CM055745.1, read as the reverse complement.
TACATTTACTCCTCACTTCCTGTCCTCCAGTACATCTCCTCACTTCCTGTCCTCCAGTACATTTACTCCTAATTTCCTGTTCTCCAGTAAATGTATTTCTCACAGTAACATGCCCAGATCACATATAGTCCATGCTGTTTACTGTGAACACTGATCACATTTAATTATATTCACCTCATACTCTGTTCACATGATGTTTATACATTCTACAGTGCTACTTAGACTGTGTATTAATTTGATTGTGTTTGAACCTTCAATTATAATTGTGTAACAGCGTTTGCTCACTTTATTTTATCAAACTTTTTGTCTTTTTGTTGTGTCGTCAGGCAATAATAACTGCTGCTATGTGTATGGAAGATATATAACTTTTAAACTTTGAATAATTGAGCAAGGAAAGCATAACTGCTAAACGCAACAACGATATTTTCATGCAAAATACAATGATATATAAGTACATTGTGATTGTATAAACTGTGCAGTAGGAGAGGACCTTATTTTATAACACAGTAAACAAAGCACACAATTTTCAAGAGGATAAAGAGATTGACAAAAAGCTTGTATCAGACTGGTAAAATTTCATAATGTCCATATTATTCATTCTGCTTTTGTGAAATGAGCACGCACGCACGCACACACACACACACACACACACACACACACACACACACACACACACACACACACACACACACACACACACACACACACACACACACACACACACACACACACACACACACACACACTCCCTGCTGTCACTACATTGTTTGAAGGCGTCCTGCTCAAGGGAAAGGCATGGGCTCTTCCTATTCGCTCAAAAGATAGGTGTGTCTGGAGGGAGGTGTGTGCTTCTTTCGCACCAGCTTCCTCTCAGTCATGACGACGTTTCCTGGGGGTGGGCAATGCTCGGTGAAATGGGCGGTGTGGGGTTTTGACAGCGTTGTTTAGGAGACAAACAAGGACGTGTGGAAGGAGACTGCTGCCCCTCGTCCGGATTTCGCATTGACAGCTTATCATTCGGACCCAGATCTCTGAGGGCTATGACGGCTTCAGATCGGACTGTCAAGTGTAAGTCACATCGATTATCACTCTGCACATGACGTCGGTGTGGATAGGGGCAACGGTGTGTTTCTTTACTGCAACTGTAGATTATTTCTATATGGTTTTGAAATTGAAATGAGGCGTGCAGATTGGCTTTAGTGGCATGTTGTATGTATCCCTTCACATTTGAAGTTTCAGATATCCATTGTGATTGTATGAACCTTATTACACATTAAACATGACGCATTGATCTATACTATTTCTAGACGTCTACTTATAGGGCTAGTAGGTTATTCTATAAATGAGCCTATTTAAAACTCCTCATGAGAGTTCTGTAACACTCTTATTAAGTATTACACATTACATGGTTTTGTTATTTCCCCACGCATAGTAGACAGCACACTGCACACAGTCGGGGAAACTAAATATATCTGTCCTAATAATTGGTGCTGGAGATAATTTATTTATTTTATCACACGCATGCCACTACATTTCCCGATTTGTTTCTCATTGCAGAGTAACTTTTTTGTAAATAAATGCTTTGTATGTCTAGTGTTATTTTTGCTGCACATGTACATGCAGCTTGCAAGGCAAGGTGTTGGGGAACAGGTGTTGGGGAACAGGTGTTGGGGAACAGGTGTTGGAAGACTCATAATGAATGGGTGTAATGAAGGTCACGAATGCATGTCTTGAGACTACTGCTGAGTGTTGAGGGTACCCCTGAGTGTTGAGGGTACCCCTGAGTGTTGAGGGTACCCCTGAGTGTTGAGTGTACCCCTGAGTGTTGAGTGTACCCCTGAGTGTTGAGTGTACCCCTGAGTGTTGAGGGTACCCCTGGGCGTTGAGGGTACCGCTGAGTGTTGAGGGTACCGCTGAGCGTTGAGGGTACCGCTGAGCGTTGAGGGTACCGCTGAGCATTGAGGGTACCCCTGAGCGTTGAGGGTACCCCTGGGCTTTGAGGGTACCGCTGAGCGTTGAGGGTACCCCTGGGCGTTGAGGGTACCGCTGAGTGTTGAGGGTACCGCTGAGCGTTGAGGGTACCGCTGAGCGTTGAGGGTACCGCTGAGCATTGAGGGTACCCCTGAGCGTTGAGGGTACCCCTGGGCTTTGAGGGTACCGCTGAGCGTTGAGGGTACCGCTGAGCGTTGAGGGTACCCCTGAGCGTTGAGGGTACCCCTGAGCGTTGAGGGTACCCCTGAGCGTTGAGGGTACCCCTGAGCGTTGAGGGTACCCCTGAGCGTTGAGGGTACCCCTGAGCGTTGAGGGTACCCCTGAGCGTTGAGGGTACCGCTGGGCGTTGAGGGTACACCTGAGTGTTTAGGGTACAACTGAGTGTTTAGGGTACACCTGAGTAAGGAGTTTTTGCATTATGTTTGCACGTCCACTGAAATAGAAACCTTCCCATACAATTTATCTGTGTTTCTCTTTATTTTTTCTGAGTACAATATGAAGTTATTCCTGAATTAGTACATCGTGTACACGATAATGCCCACACCACAGGTTGGCAGTGCCAACATTTCTCGATGTTCTATTGAATCCAGGCCAAACAAATCACCCAAATAAATAGATGAACCAGTGTCAAATTGCACATTTAATCTGTGAGTCTGTGAAACAAGAGGCAAATCCTGCTGTACCTGTATGTCTTTGTCCCAGTCTCACAGGAATGTGACCCGGGTTTCTCCTCATCTAGGCCTGTTCTGATTTGAACACACTTCATCAAACATATTTCAGAAAGTGGAACACACAGGTGTATGGAATGTGCCTGTGAGGTTGTTAAGGACTGTCTGGATATACTGTACACAGACTGGACTGTGCCTGTGAGGTTGTTAAAGACTGTCTGGATATACTGTATACAGACTGGACTGTGCCTGTGAGGTTGTTAAGGACTGTCTGGATATACTGCACACAGACTGGACTGTGCCTGTGAGGTTGTTAAAGACTGTCTGGATATACTGTATACAGACTGGACTGTGCCTGTGAGGTTGTTAAAGACTGTCTGGATATACTGTATACAGACTGGGCTGTGCCTGTGAGGTTGTTAAAGACTGTCTGGATATACTGTATACAGACTGGACTGTGCCTGTGAGGTTGTTAAAGACTGTCTGTATATACTGTATACAGACTGGACTGTGCCTGTGAGGTTGTTAAAGACTGTCTGTATATACTGTATACAGACTGGTGTGCCTGTGAAAGACTGTCTGTATATACTGTATACAGACTGGACTGTGCCTGTGAGGTTGTTAAAGACTGTCTGTATACTGCAACAGACTGGACTGTCTGTATACAGACTGGAATGTGCCTGTGAGGTTGTTAAAGACTGTCTGGATATACTGTATGGACTGTGCCTGTGAGGTTGTTAAAGACTGTCTGGAGACTGGACTGTGTGAGGTTGTTAAAGACCTGTGAGGTTGTTAAAGACTGTATACAGACTGGATGTGCCTGTGACTGTATACTGTAGACTGGACTGTGCCTGTGAGGTTGTTAAAGACTGTCTGGATATACTGTATACAGACTGGACTGTGCCTGTGAGGTTGTTAAAGACTGTCTGTATATACTGTACACAGACTGGACTGTGCCTGTGAGGTTGTTAAAGACTGTCTGTATATACTGTACACAGACTGGAGTGTGCCTGTGAGGTTGTTAAAGACTGTCTGTATATACTGTACACAGACTGGACTGTGCCTGTGAGGTTGTTAAAGACTGTCTGGATATACTGTACACAGACTGGACTGTGCCTGTGAGGTTGTTAAAGACTGTCTGGATATACTGTATACAGACTAGACTGTGCCTGTGAGGTTGTTAAAGACTGTCTGGATATACTGTATACAGACTGGACTGTGCCTGTGAGGTTGTTAAAGACTGTCTGTAAAGTATATACTGTGTGCCTGTGTGCCTGTGATATTGTTAAAGACTGTCTGTATACTGTATACAGACTGGACTGTGCCTGTGAGGTTGACTGTCTGTATATACTGTAAAGACTGTCTGTCTGTATATACTGTACACAGACTGGACTGTGCCTGTGAGGTTGTTAAAGACTGTCTGTATATACTGTACTGTCTGTACAGACTGGAGTGTGCCTGTGAGGTTGTTAAAGACTGTCTGTATATACTGTACACAGACTGGAGTTGCCTGTGAGGTTGTTAAAGACTGTCTGTATATACTGTACACAGACTGGAGTGTGCCTGCTGTGAGGTTGTTAAAGACTGTCCTGTGATAAAGACTGTCTGTACTGTACACAGACTGGAGAGGTTGTTAAAGACTGTCTGTATATACTGTACACAGACTGGAGTGTGCCTGTGAGGTTGTTAAAGACCTGTGAGGTTGTTAAAGACTGTCTGTATATACTGTACACAGACTGGACTGTGCCTGTGAGGTTGTTAAAGACTGTCTGTCTGTATGGACTGTGCCTGTGAGGTTGTTAAAGACTGTCTGTATATACTGTACAGACTGGAGTGTGCCTGTGAGGTTGTTAAAGACTGTCTGTATATACTGTACACAGACTGGACTGTGCCTGTGAGGTTGTTAAAGACTGTCTGTATATACTGTACACAGACTGGAGTGTGCCTGTGAGGTTGTTAAAGACTGTCTGTATATACTGTACACAGACTGGAATGTGCCTGTGAGGTTGTTAAAGACTGTCTGTATATACTGTACACAGACTGGACTGTGCCTGTGAGGTTGTTAAAGACTGTCTGTATATACTGTACACAGACTGGAGTGTGCCTGTGAGGTTGTTAAAGACTGTCTGTATATACTGTACACAGACTGGAATGTGCCTGTGATGTTGTTAAAGACAGTCTGGATATACTGTACACAGACTGGAATGTGCCTGTGAGGTTGTTAAGGACAGTCTGGATATACTGTATACAGACTAGACTGTGCCTGTGAGGTTGTTAAAGACTGTCTGTATATACTGTACACAGACTGGACTGTGCCTGTGAGGTTGTTAAAGACTGTCTGTATATACTGTACACAGACTGGAATGTGCCTGTGAGGTTGTTAAAGACTGTCTGTATATACTGTACACAGACTGGAATGTGCCTGTGAGGTTGTTAAGGACAGTCTGGATATACTGTATACAGACTGGACTGTGCCTGTGAGGTTGTTAAAGACTGTCTGTATATACTGTACACAGACTGGACTGTGCCTGTGAGGTTGTTAAAGACTGTCTGTATATACTGTACACAGACTGGAATGTGCCTGTGATGTTGTTAAAGACTGTCTGTATATACTGTACACAGACTGGATTGTGCCTGTGAGGTTGTTAAAGACTGTCTGTATATACTGTACACAGACTGGAATGTGCCTGTGATGTTGTTAAAGACAGTCTGGATATACTGGATTGTGCCTGTGAGGTTGTTAAAGACTGTCTGTACACAGACTGGACTGTGCCTGTGAGGTTAAAGACTGTCTGGCTATACTGTACACAGGCTGGACTGTCCCTGTCAGGTTGTTAAGGACAGTCTGGATATACTGTACACAGACTGGACTGTGCCTGTGAGGTTGTTAAAGACTGTCTGGATATACTGTACACAGACTGGACTGTGCCTGTGATGTTGTTAAAGGCAGTCTGGATATACTGTACACAGACTGGACTGTGCCTGTGAGGTTGTTAAGGACAGTCTAGATGTACACAGTCCGGACTTTATCTGTGATGTTGTTAAAGACAGTCTGGATATTTCTTCCATACTGGTGGTTTAAGGTGATTGAGTTTGTGTTGAGTTCAAAGGTCACCCTCCTATCACAAATAGCTTCCACCCTGGCCTTCAACATGCTTGTAAAGACAATGCGCCATATTCTTCAACCGTTCTTAAAAATAAATTCGTTCTTAAAACCCTCTTACGTAGTTTCCACGAAGATTCTGACATTCACCAATGTTTACTTATCTTGAATTTGTTCTTAGGAAAGAACAGAATCTACGCACAGTGAAAAGTACTCTTACGAAGATTTGTGCGCTGTCATTTTTGTGACAAATCATTCGTCTCTGCGTTTTCATCAATTGTAAAGAGCTTTAAATATTATGAAGAATAACATTATGAATAATTTTCAATTATTTGCATATATTTAAAACTTTTCTGTGGATGGCACACCCGAGATTGCGGTCATTCCAATTATGTCCCCGATGTGCTGGTCCAGCTTAGTAAGGACAGTGCAAGCCTTTCCCCCTCCTGTGGTCAGCATCTCTCGTTTGTGTTTGCCAATGCTTTTTTGCCTCAAACTTCATGTCAAACCATTTCTTTTTTATGTCATCAGTGGTGCGCCCTTTTATGGGAAATACCGGGGCGTTTACCTATGCTAATCAGGAACTTTTCTTAGGAGCTTTCTTAGAAACAAATTTAGGAAATAACTTAGGAAAACATTGAAGAACACGGCCCAATCATTTAATATCTACCATGGTTGGATCTCCCCACATTTACATTTCTTACATGGAGGTCTACACACTTTCCTTGTTTTCCATGTAACCATATCAATTGACAGTGAGAAATGGTTCTATGGATTACCTGAGATCAAAAGTTCTGGCGCTGATATCCAATTTGCACCTGCAATACCAATGCCATGCCCCCCCTGCAGGCTATTTAAGCCTCAGGACACTTGGTCTCCTGTCCGCACAGTCGCCATTGACTGTTGAGTCTCCCACAACATGCACATTATGAATCCAACGCATCGTCTGAAAGGTAGCCGTCAGACACGCGGGCCATCTTCAGCAGGGGATCCCATCTCGATGTTCTGGAGAGCTTTCTGTACAACCTCCATGTTACCGTTGTCTCTGTGTTCAGCACGATCAGAGAACCGGAGAACGTCCGTCGCCTAAAAACCATACGATCGGGGCATGGCGTACCAGTCGTAACATGGCATCTCTATGTTTAGAGCTTGGCAAATGAAGATGACGTGTGAATTCACATGCGACCTCCAGAAAACATCTCTGGACTTCCTCAACACGTCGTGTGCGTGTTTAGTCTATTCTAGTGTTTGTTTAGCCGTCTCGTGGTCTGTTTGTAGGCAGTGTCCATGATCTTCGGACATCTCTGGACTTCCTCAACACGCCGTGTGCACGTTAAGTCAATTCTAATGTATGTTTAGCCGTCTCATGGTCTGTTTGTAGGCAGTGTCCATGTGGCCCGGCTGCACCGTGGGACACTTGTCCCGAGGAACCTGAGACCCGTAATCAGCATGAGCTCCGGTTCTTCAGAGACTCCGACACAGGGGAGGTCGGAGAACGTGGGGAGTGCTCCTGTGTGCTTTTCTCCTCAAACAGGACTTTCCGGTTTCCTCTCAACAGCTCGTTTTCTTGCGTTTATCAACTGTCTTCGTCTGTTGGTCCTTTGAGAACCTGCTATCAGAATCCTCAGACGCTCGGTGTGTGTCTGTGTGTGTGTCTGTGTGTGTGTGTGTCTGTGTGTGTCTGTGTGTGTGTGTGTGTGTGTGTGTCTGTGTGTGTGTCTGTGTGTGTGTGTGTGTGTCTGTGTGTGTCTGTGTGTGTGTGTGTGTGTGTGTGTGTGTCTGTGTGTGTCTGTGTGTGTGTGTGTGTGTGTGTCTGTGTGTGTGTGTGTGCGCAGGGCTTCTGACCAGTTGAGTCTCTTTTAAAGTGCACCGTAGAGAAGTGTCAGTACATTGCAGCGATGTAGAAGACACGGCGGGGACAGACGCGCGTATGTAAACATTTTTGTTTGTGCGTATTTGTTTGTTTGTGCATACTTGTTTCTTTCTGTGCGTACACGTTTTTGTTCTGTGCGTACATGTTTGTTTGTGCGTACTTGTTGTTCCTGCATGTGCACTTCTCTCTCCGACCACTGTGTCAGGATACATCAGCTACTTTTAAATCTGCTGTCCGGTCTTCTCAAATGCTGTGGGTACAATATCCCCCTTACAACCTTAGATGTAACAAACTACTACTGTCCTCTATGGAATTTCTCAAGGCTGTGTGGACAAACTAGAGACAAGACAATTTAGCTATTATTGTGTATTCTATCTTCTAACACCGAGTCAGTGACGTTTAAACCTAAAATATTATGTTCTCTGTGGAATTCGTCCACTGTGCCACCAGATTGACTATTGAAGTTGTTGATATCAATGGAATGTATGCACTTTTTAATACTATTTAAGTTATTATACAAAAAAATATTTCTTTAAAACAGACAATATGCGTTTAGCCAGGAACTGACAAGTTGAACATTATGAGACCATAATTTGTAGTGAAAAAAGGAGAGAATATTAGTTCCACAGATCATTTGTTGTTGCTAAACTTGGATATAATAAAATAACAATTGTATAAATATAGTTTTTTGTCAGGATTAGAAAAACATTATAGTCAGTATGTTACGTGCAACCTCAAAGGTTTTGTGGTTTCTCTGTCTTCATTTTTCTTACCCTTTGCCTCAAAGTTATCATTTATGTTTCATGGTAAAATTCCACATGGCTGTCTATAGGATGGTGTCTAGGTTTGAGTGCCTATAGGTTTGAGTGCCTATAGGTTTGAGTGCCTATAGATTGAGTGCCTATATAGAATGGAGTGCCTATAGAATTGAGTGCCTATAGGCTTCAGTGTCTATATGATTGAGTGTCTATAGGCTTCAGTGTCTATATGATTGAATGTCTATAGGCTTCAGTGTCTATGATTGAGTGCCTATATGATTGAATGTCTATAGGCTTCAGTGCCTATATGATTTAGTGCCTATATGATTGAGTGCCTATAGGCTTCAGTGTCTATAGGCTTCAGTGTATATAGGATTGAGTGCCTATAGGATTGAGTGCCTATAGGATTGAGTGCCTATAGGATTGAGTGCCTATAGGATTGAGTGCCTATAGGATTGAGTGCCTATAGGATTGAGTGCCTATAGGATTGAGTGCCTATAGGATTGAGTGCCTATAGGATTGAGTGCCTATAGGATTGAGAGCCTATAGGATTGAGTGCCTATAGGATTGAGTGCCTATAGGATTGAGTGCCTATAGGATTGAGTGCCTATAGGATTGAGTGCCTATAGGATTGAGTGCCTATAGGATTGAGTGCCTATAGGATTGAGAGCCTATAGGATTGAGTGCCTATAGGATTGAGTGCCTATAGGATTGAATGTCTATGACGAATCACGCAGGTACTGGGCTATGCTGCAGCGGAGCCGAAGTAGTTTAAAATAGTCCGAATATAAACACTTATTGTAAGTGTACCATAGTGATTCAGGATCAAAACAAAAACACGGTTTGGATATTGGATTCATGATGTACTGGCTCATTATATACATTTTGCTAATTTTTAACTAAAAAGGTACTGCAGCTTTAACATAACACGCTGCTAGTCGGCTCCACTCTCCACTATGGAAGGCCAAGTGGCTCAAAACGTGACACACTTCGAGCGTTTCTTGTGGCTGATGACGTTCAAATCAAGTGTAAATTTGTGATATACACGCGCTGAGATCGCCTGTTATTAGACGTGCGTTCTCCTCATGCCGTCCAAAGCGAGTGTCAAAAGTGCATTTCACGCGATCACAACGCCTGTTCTACAACGCACGTTGTCTAATAAGCCGTTCAAAACGAGTGTAATGATGTATTTTCACTTGATCTGTTCAAGTGTATCTACATGTTTTTTTGCACTCGCTTACTTCAAGTGTAATGTCATTTTTACACTCGTCATTTACATCTTGAATTATAGGACGCTCGTAATTGGTCGGTCTTTCTTGCACTCGCTTACTTCAAGTGTAATGTCATTTTTACACTCGTCATTTACGTCTTGAATTATAGGACGCTCGTAATTGGTCGGTCTTTCTTGCACTCGCTTACTTCAAGTGTAATGTCATTTTTACACTCGTCATTTACGTCTTGAATTATAGGACGCTCGTAATTGGTCGGTCTTTCTCAGACGCTCGTCGGACTTTGGCACCATTCATTTTTAAGGCTACAGCGCATGCGTATTTTGAGAAGCTGATACAATTGTATTACCTAGCCTATGTTTTCTTAAATCATTTTTTTCCAATTTCAGTCACAGTATTGGACAGTTTGTGTTGTAGATTAATAGTGGGAAAGTGAAATCTGAGCAAGCATTACCAAACTCTCATTTATAACCAAGAAACATATTAAAACAATACCCAAGGAAAATATCAGGTCTAGTAATGCAATTGTGTGTATATATATATATGTGTGTATATATATATATATGTGTATATATATATATATATACGTGTATGTGTGTATATCTCTAAGGTAAATGTTTTTGCTAGACAACTATTATTATTATTACAACACAAACTGTCCAATGCTGTGACTGAAATTGGAAAAAAATGATTTAAGAAAACATAGGCTAGGTAATACAATTGTATCAGCTTCTCAAAATACGCATGCGCTGTAGCCTTAAAAATGAATGGTGCCAAAGTCCGACGAGCATCTGAGAAAGACCTGACCAATTACGAGCGTCCTATAATTCAAGATGTAAATGACGAGTGTAAAAATGACATTACACTTGAAGTAATCGAGTGCAAAAAAACATGTACATACACTTGAACAGATCAAGTGAAAATACATCATTACACTCGTTTTGAACGTCTTATTAGACAACGTGCGTTGTAGAACAGGCGTTGTGATCGCGTGAAATGCACTTTTGACACTCGCTTTGGACGGCACGAGGAGAACGCACGTCTAATAACAGGCGATCTCAGCGCGTGTATATCACAAATTTACACTTGATTTGAACGTCATCAGCCACAAGAAACGCTCGAAGTGTGTCACGTTTTGAGCCACTTGGCCTCCCATACTCCAGCACATTTAGCATCACGCTGAAACCTGAAGTTTATCAGATCTCAGAAAGCTGAACCACTTCCCTACCACTGAATTAGTCTTTCCTCTCATATCAACTGTCTGCTTTCTCCTCACTTATGGAAGCAGTCACGTTTGAATTGCGGTCATGGGCGCTCATTTTGTAGCTTAAACTTGCCGTGTTGGAGATCAGCAAAAATATTTAAATATCGAAAATGCTTGGTTTCTTTTTTGACGCCTCACGTTAGTGTCGGATCTCTCGCCGCCCGTGAGAATCTCGTGTCACGTTCAATTACCCCTACGTCCTGTAGAAAACGGTCTGTGATTGCAATGTTCAATTAACCGACATTTAATTTAATCGAGTAAATTCTTATCGACAATTAATCGATAGTCGATTAACCGTTTACATCCCTAGTGTCTATAGGTTTGAGTCATTGCCCAACTGACTGTAAGCTGTTCTGGACAGGAGCTTGTCTCAGCTCATTATCAGGTGCAGCCACTGTCAAGGTCCATTGGTGTCAGTTGATTGTCGCGGTACATTGAACCTGAAGGGATTCCAACCCACAGGTGCCTGGTTGGACTGATATGCCCATGGTTGTATTATATCTGAGGGCCTGCTTCATAGCGTGACGTCTGGGTCTAGGTGGGGGTTGGAGGTGGGGGGTGTGTTGGAGGTGGGGGGTGTGTTGGAGGTGGGGGTGTGTTGGAGGTGGGGGGTGTGTTGGAGGTGGGGGGTGTGTTGGAGGTGGGGGTGTGTTGAAGGTTGGGGTGTGTTGAAGGTTGGGGTGTGTTGGAGGTGGGGGTGTGTTGGAGGTGGGGGTGTGTTGGAGGGGGGGGGGTCGTTGGAGGTGGGGGTGTGTTGGAGGTGGGGGTGTGTTGGAGGTTGGGGTGTGTTGAAGGTTGGGGTGTGTTGGAGGTGGGGGTGTGTTGGAGGTGTGTTGGAGGTGAGGTTGTGTTGGAGGTGTGTTGGAGGTGGGGGTGTTTTGGAGGTGGGGGGTGTGTTGGAGGTTGGGGTGTGTTGGAGGCGGGGGTTGGGGGTGGGGTTTGTAATTGAAACTATATAATTCTCGGTTTGATCTACACTGCAGTACAATTATGTAGGTTGACTTGGCAATCACATTGTGAAAGTTCTAGACTACAATGTCACCCTGGAAATTGTAACAGGACCCACACAGCTGTCTAGCAGGAAGAAGCTCTCCCAACACCAATATCCCAACATGTTACCCCCATGGTAGTATTTCCCTCAGTCAGAGACAGAATTTACACAGCAACCAATCAGACCTGGTTTTGTTCTCCTGTCAGGAGGTCTGCGTCTGTCGTTTTGCTTGTTTACATGAACATGCTGTTCTGTCTGTAATCCCAAGGGGAGAAAAGGTTATTGTTGTGTCTGCTATTCTGTTACCCCGTCACGTTGTCACATGTGCAGTAAACAAGCAAGGATAAAACGTGCACATGCATCATATCTCTAATCGGTCGGTACCGATTAGAGATATGTGGTTCAGTGGGTTGAGTCGGTTGTCTAGCAATCGTAAGGTTGGTGGTTCGGTCCTCGGTTCCTCCTGGGAAATTGTCGAGGTGTCCATGAGCAAGACACCTAACCCCAGCTGCTCCTGGCGAGCCTGCAGTCGCCTTGCATGGTAGACGCGGTCGAATGAGTGAATGAATGGGTGAATGAGCCTGCAGTCGCCTTGCAATATCAGCCAAACGCTAAACTTTCCAAGACCGTATTCTAATCAACCTTATTAGTAGATTTTCCAATTAAGAACGGGGACACCGTCCGTCCAGTAAACGATAACCCACCCGTAAAAGGTTTTTGAAACAAACGTTTCACGCGCTACTCCCCCCTCGTTGATCAGAATGACGACGGACGACAACGTTTGTCTGGCAGCTGTTCGCCAGGCTCCTTGCCAAACCAGAGCAGACTGATGGAGCTCTGGTCGAGTAGATACAGCAGATCGGGGATATCGTCTGTCCTGACCCTTTCTGCAGATGGGGTATAACAGTAGGTTGGGCTTGAGACACCATACTGCACGTCACCTATTTGACACAGGAATCATCTACACGGGTCTGGTCATTCCCTGTCATACAGGAGGCTCTCACAGTTGGGGAGGGTGTTTGTACAGACAGGCTGAGATGGAACATTAGAACGTTGTAAACGGATCATAAAATACCTACCCGCTTCTTAGTAGGGGTGTGCAAAGAAGTCAGACTGACTGATGATGATGACGTTGACATCCTCTTTATTCCTCCTGCAGTACGCCAGAGACCCGTTTTGGTTACGCCCACTCCGAAGTGTACAGCAAAGTTTGGAATGAAGACGGGGAGGTTTTGCAATGTTGCTCCGTATCTGATCCTGGTGACTGATTTGGATTTCTGCTAAACATGGCGGCAGCCAAGAGCGGGTTACAGAGCTGAGGTTTAGCCTGGGAACATCGCTGTTACCACGTTCTGTTTGAGGCAACGGGACGAGTAAGAGTGAAAGAAAGGGGCAGGAGGTCGAGAAAGATGTGACAGGTCAGAAGTGTCATATAATGTATCCTCATTCCCATCGTCACTAACTGAGCCTTATCTACATCTACAGCACGGTCAGGACCACAAACACGGAACTGCTTTTCTGGGGCTCTTATCCTTTCCCAACGAAAACTCATTTGAGCAGGTGGGGCAGGTGTGTCATGTTAAGAAATGGTTGCATCGCATGTAGCAATAATACATAACACAGGTGAGCGTAACACAGGTGATCGTAACACAGGTGAGCGTAACACAGGTGAGCGTAACACAGGTGAGCGTAACACAGGTGATCGTAACACAGGTGAGCATAACACAGGTGATCGTAACACAGGTGATCGTAACACAGGCGATCGTAACACAGGCGATCATAACACAGGCGATCATAACACAGGTGATCGTAACACAAGTGAGCGTAACACAGGCGAGCGTAACACAGGCGAGCGTAACACAGGCGAGCGTAACACAGGCGAGCGTAACACAGGCGAGCGTAACACAGGCGATCGTAACACAGGCGATCGTAACACAGGCGAGCGTAACACAGGTGAGCATAAAACAGTGCATCCCACTCATTACTGATGTGACTGATCATTCCATTAGTGTCATAGAAACCTCGTTTAATTTGATCGTAGGGATGCGTGTTGATCTGGGTGAATACCAACGCAATAAAGCATACAGTGGTGCTTCATTAGTGTAGTATTTTACACAATGCTCTTTATTATTCATCGAAGCAGTTACGAATATCATTCATCAAACTAGAGTGCAACGGCTTTTAAAATCATCTGCAGCTGTACGCACTTCCGTAACACTCTTATTGCACATAGTTTGCGTTGGGTTCTCTTACGGGGATTGGTCTGTCACTGATACAGGAGAGAGAGAGAGCGTTTGAGCAACGTTGGGTTAGGTCGGAAATTATCCGCTACCATCCTGCACAGTAAATCAATCTGAGTTATGGAGTCACGTTACACCAGTTGCAGTTTACGTTCATGACCTCTTGTAGTGCGATTGTCATTCGGTCACTGGATTTCCCGTCCAGTCATGAGGCAAAGTCCACCGGAGGAGTTTATGTAACGTTTGGGTTTAATGTCTATCACGTCTACAATACACAACGCTTTACCAATCACTATGGGTTATAAGATATGTTTGAATACAATGTTTGCTCCCTAACGCTCTGTTGTAGTTAAAATTACCATATTTTCCCACGTCGCACTTTCAGTGTCACACTGTTGAGTTAATATCACACATTTCTTAATCTGGACAGACTGGTAGGGCATCCCAGAATATGGTTTAGCCTTTTTGATGGGAAAATATTTAATGGGTGAAGTGACTGATATAGTACCAGACAGTGAAGCTGTGAAGCGGCACCTTTATACAGCTTTACAGGTAGCGTGGAGTTGTATCTTAGGCGAGTGGCCTCGACACGGGTTTCTGAGGAAAATAATTTTCAGATGTCACACAGCACATGGGGGCGACCCACTCGGAAACTAAACTACAGCTGAAAACTGTGCCAATCACTGCAGTGTCTTTTACATCACCCATTAGGCTATGTACTTTGACCGGTCGCCATAGAAATGACAATTCGCAGGGTGGCCAGCGTATCGGTGCTCTCAGATAACAACACTACTGCTGTTTGCTAATAGGGCACGGTCAGACTCCGAGCCTCATAAAAGAAACAGCGCAAACGTACAGCGTCCCAATTAGCCCCCTGTTCTTAACACCTCAGGTGCCCTACGCCGGCCCCTGGTCAAAGTGCATAGTGGAGGGAATAGGGGCCAGTTTAGCGCCGATGGGCCACCCCGATCACCCGATATCCCTACGTGGTCTGGGTCTGTAGGGCCGCACTAAGATCCTGGAGACCCTAGCGGGTTTCTCCGGCTCACGCCATGAGACTGGCGGGTTAAACATTAATACTGGCTCCGCTCACTCGGTCACGGACACAATCATGTAAGATAAACACTAATCAACAGGGCATGTAGTTAAAGACGTCTGATCTGTTTGTATTGGTTGAGGTTTTTGTACGTTCTGTTTGGATTGATAGGAGATTTGACCTGAGAATTTAACTTGTGGTCTCAGAGTCCTCCTGGTGATATGTCGTATGTTTTCTCACTCAGGAAACCTCTGTATGGTTATTGGGTTTATGGTCTGTAAGTGTTGGGGGAGCAGGTCATGTATATTTGAGTATCATCTGCATAACTATGGTAGTTAATGATGTTACGTAAAATTTAGCCCAGAGGCAGCATATAGAGATTGAACAGAAGTGGTCCGAGAACTGATCCCTGGGGAATTCCACATGTCATAGCCACCTTTTTAGATTCATGATTGCGGATGGTGAAAAAGTAAATCCGCCCTTCTAAATAAGACCTGAACCAATTAAGGACTGTCCCGGAGAGAACCAAAACTGTCATTTTACCCGAGTCAGTGTTCAGTCGACAGAAGGAAGGAAGGCCAGTGCAATGGCAAGGAAGGCCAGTGCAATGGCAAGGAAGGCCAGTGAAATGGCAAGGAAGTATTATATACTATATGTTGTCCCGTTAATAATAAACAACTAAGGTTCAAATAAAAACAGTCTGTCTGTCTCTCTCTGTCTGTCTGTCTGTCTGCCTGCCTGTCTGTCTGTCTGTCTGTCTTTCTCTTTGTATGCATGTATGTCTGTCTGTGTGTTTATCTGTATGTATGTCTGTATGTATGTCTCTCTTTCTATCTACCTGTCTGTCTGTCTCATCTGTCAGTCTAGGTTACAGTAGTCTTCTGACCATGTGTTTGTTTACTCCCTAACTCTGTTGATGTTGACAGGTCAAGGTCTAAGTGAGGTCAATGCTGCAGCTTCTAGCTGCTGAGTTCATGAGGTCATAAGGTCATGTGGATGGAATGTATATGTAGACTAAACAGGTCCGTTAGATACAGTATGTGACAGGGGTGAGTTAATACATTGTCAGCCAGACAGTCAATATGTCGGTCAAAAAGTCAGACAATCAGCCAGACAGACAGACTGTTAACCAACTAGTCAGTCGAACAGTCAGTCAAATGTAGCATTGGTTTTGTTCCTTGTTTTTCTGTGAAACCAACTATTAATCATTACTGTATACGTTACTATACAGTACATTAACAGTAGTATCTATCCTAGTAATGTAGTACTACGTTACTGTACACTAACAGTAGTGTGTATCCTAGTCATGTAGTACTACGTTACTATACAGTAACAGTAGTGTGTATCCTAGTCATGTAGTACTACGTTACTATACAGTACATTAACAGTAGTGTGTATCCTAGTCATGTAGTACTACGTTACTATACAGTAACAGTAGTGTGTGTCCTAGTCATGTAGTACTATGTCACTATACAGTATATTAACAGTAGTGTGTATCCTAGTCATGTAGTACTACGTTACTATACAGTACATTAACAGTAGTGTGTATCCTAGTCATGTAGTACTACGTTACTATACAGTACATTAAAAGTGGTCATGTAGTACTTACTATATTACTACTGCATACAGTACATTAACAGTAGTGTGTAGTCATGTAGTACTATATTACTACTGCATACAGCACATTATCAGTAGTGTGTAGTCATGTAGTACTATATTACTATTGCATACAGTACATTATCAGTAGTGTGTAGTCATGTAGTACTATATTACTACTGCATACAGTACATTAACAGTAGTGTGTAGTCATGTAGTACTATATTACTACTGCATACAGCACATTATCAGTAGTGTGTAGTCATGTAGTACTATATTACTATTGCATACAGTACATTATCAGTAGCGTGTAGTCATGTAGTACTAGATTACTACTGCATACAGTACATTAACAGTAGTGCAGTCATGTAGTACTATATTACTGAAACAGCTGTTATTATGCCATGCACTTTGTTGTTAGCGCATACCTACAGATATATGTTCTCATAAAATACCATACATTTCTATTAAGCTTATCGGTAACATGGGAGTTCATTGAGAGGCGTATGTCTGCACTTAGACGTTAGACACCTCCATTAGCCAGGACCCAGAATAGACATGAGTAGTGGCCAGAGTCTGTCAGGGTCAGACTTAGCTTACATGGGGTCGTGACCTGTCGGCTTACTGCCGTCTGCTCTCAGATGGAACAGCTGCTGGGTCCTTGTCGCCTTCACAACGCCCGGCACCCAATCAGAGCCCACCACAACCACCCAATCAGAGCCCACCACAACCACCCAATCAGAGCCCACCACAACCACCCAATCAGAGCCCACCACAACCACCCAATCAGAGCCCACCACAACCACCCAATCAGAGCCCACCACAACCACCCAATCAGAGCCCACCACAACCACCCAATCAGAGCCCACCACAACCACCCAATCAGAGCCCACCACAACCACCCAATCAGAGCCCACCACAACCACCCAATCAGAGCCCACCACAACCAAATTAGTCCCTTCTAACACCACCTCTTCTACCATCACCCAATCAGCCTCTTCTACCACCACCTCTTCTACCACCACCTCTTCTACCACTACCCAATCAGCCTCTTTCTACCACCACCTCTTCTACCACTACCCAATCAGCCTCTTCTACCACCACCTCTTCTACCACCACCCAATCAGCCTCTTCTTCCACCACCTCTTCAACCACCAACCAATCTGCCTCTTTCTACCACCACCCAATCTACTCAAAAGTGCTTGTTATGGAACGAGTACACTGATTGTCTGGAGTCTTCATTAACTAAACCTCTCTCTCCTCCTCTCTCCACAGTCTGATGACTGATTCTACTCCTAGCCCTGTCCTCCACCATGGTCGACATGGAGGTCCACTATCGGCCACCGTCCCCCCTGGAGGACTCTGTGCTGGGCAGCCCGCTGTGTGGAGACCTGCTCGGAGGCATGGAGGATCTGAACGACATCTCCCAATCCATGGACGGTGGCATCCTCAGCTCCTTGGACATGAAAGAGTACAAGTCCCAGTCCAGTAATGGGTCGGGCTCTGATGGATCCACTTTCTTAGGTACAGATCCAGGAACCTTCATCAGTTACAGTAGTATGATGGGACAGTGATGGTCATTTGCCTATTGTCTGTAATATGCTTTTAGACAATAGGCAAAATATGATTTTTCTCTCACTTCCGGGCTTCCTTTGGTAACCCCCGTTTTTCACTTCACAAGGCAGTGAGCTCTGGGCAATTCTTTCAAAGTCTTCGAAAATGGGGACTTTTGGAAAGGGTTCATGAAGGGCTCAACTTGACGATGGGACAGCCCTAACCCGTTAAAGACTTAGCGAGAATGTGCTGTGTAAGTGTGGACTTTGAGATCGGGGCTGTCCCCCGTCGTACATTTTTGTCAACTTCGTTGCGCCGAAGGTGTAAACCACCGTGGACGTGATGGCGAATAATTAACTATGTAGTAGGCACCATTACACAACCCGGATTAAATAAGCGTCTGGTGTCAGAGTGTAAACAGAGGGAAAGAGTGGCGGGGGAGGGGGTGTTGGGGGGCTGTTGGGAAAATAAAGATGAAGACATTTGGAGACCAAGACAAGACACAATGGAAATTTGTGATGATGTCACGGAAATGTCCCAGAGAGCTCCATGAAAATGCTCCGGTTGTTCCTGGTCGGTACGGGTGTGTGAGGGCGTGGAGAGGGAGTGTGTTTTTTTGGCACACGCGGTTACAGAGTGGGCTTCCCAGGCCAATATCTGCCGGATCTTAGATGTGTTCCTGATGCCCTTTCAGTAGTGTGTGTGGGTGTGTGTGTGTGTTTGACGGTCTCCCTGTATTTATAGACGGCACGGAGCGCTCGTTATGTGTTCTCTTCGAAACGCTTGAGACACCCGGAACTTTCCATTGGAACTCCTCTGCCAGTCAGGGCAAAGTGGCACCACAATAGAGATGTGTGTGTGTGTGTCTTTTCATTAATGCCAACGTTGTGTGTTCTCCAGATGCTTTGACCCCCGCCTCCAGCCCTTCCTCTGGGGTTTATGGGTCATCAGCCGGTCAGGAGGAGTTTTCCTCGACCTCTCTCAACTTGGACTGTCGCGTTTGTTTTGATCGTGCGTCCGGATACCACTATGGAGTTCACGCCTGTGAGGGCTGCAAGGTGAGACACACATTAAACACACACACACACACATACACACACAAATCACACACACTCACACACAAATCACACACACTCACACACAAATCACACACACTCACACACAAATCACACAGACACACTCAAATCACACACACACAAATCACACTCACAAACAGTACTCGCTACATTTACACAAACAGTACTCACTACAGTACTCAGTACTCACTACATTTACACAAACAGTACTCACTACAGTACTCAGTACTCACTACATTTACACAAGCAGTACTCACTACAGTACTCAGTACTCACTACATTTACACAAGCAGAGCACTGTGCCTCTCTGGAATACAGAACCTCACCTGGTTAATTGGTCGTGAGCACGTGGTAGAGCAACCTAAACTAGTGTGCCCGGTCACACATCACTAGCCCCAACAATTAACATCTGCATGATTTATGTTTATTTAACCTTTATTTAACACGGTAGGCCGACTGGTAACAAATTATCATTTGCACCTGGCCAAGATAAAGCGAGAAAAGCTTTCGAGACAACATGCATTCCCAGAATGAGTACACAGAACACAACCCTGGATTCTTCCTCATGTGACGGGAACAGCAGGATATTTGAGTGTAATTCTGAGCCACTTATATACATAACACACAACCTAGTATTTGGTAGCGCTCATTGCGCTGATTTCGCGACTTGTGTGCAGTGTACCGTACAGAGACTCTGATTGGTTACGCAATACTGTGGTGAAGAGTCCAATCAACCCTGTCGTTGTAGAGTTAGGAAATAGTAGGTGTTCATCCGCTTCGTTTCCTGCATTCCTGTATACCCTGAATGTGCGGCCACAAGACGCTCTGTGCCAAGACTCTGTGCCAAGACGCTCTGTGCCAAGACGCTCTGTGCCAGGACGCTGCCACTGTGTGGGTCACATGGCAAAGTTGGCAAGCATCTCAATCACTGGTCTCACTCATGTCAACAAGCTGTTACACTGAGTTCTAGCCAGGCAGGTGGGACCACATAGCAGGAAGTGCCACCGTGTGCCCTGTCCTGACTGGACCCGGTTCAGACCTGACTGAACTGGACAGGCATTGTGATTCCACCAGATCCAGTGTTTCACCGTGTCCGACGGAGCGGCCCGGATAAAGTGTCTGGACGTAAACCAAAGGTTACAGATGCTCTTACTGTGAACTCTGTGAACTTGCCTCTTGGCCCATCAGACGGAGAGATGGA
The DNA here is from genome assembly GCA_029465975.1 of Dallia pectoralis. Classification (NCBI taxonomy): domain Eukaryota; kingdom Metazoa; phylum Chordata; class Actinopteri; order Esociformes; family Umbridae; genus Dallia; species Dallia pectoralis. The sequence continues at coordinate 7,492,605 of CM055745.1, read as the reverse complement.
ACATGTGTCAGTTTTTCACTATGAAAAGTGGAAGGTTCAGATTCCTGGATGCCGATTGGCTAAAACAGCCTCCTGGCTAAATCCTCTATCTATGCCCCTGCCTGTCTGAGGGGAGGGTACTGAACACAGTGGAGGGGGAGTGGAGGGTACTGAACACAGTGGAGGGGGAGGGGAGGGTACTGAACACAGTGGAGGGGGAGGGGAGGGTACTGAACACAGTGGAGGAAGAGGGGAGGGTACTGAACACAGTGGAGGAAGAGGGGAGGGTACTGAACACAGTGGAGGGGGAGGGGAGGGTACTGAACACAGTGGAGGAAGAGGGGAGGGTACTGAACACAGTGGAGGAAGAGGGGAGGGTACTGAACACAGTGGAGGGGGAGGGGAGGGTACTGAACGCAGTGGAGGGGGAGGGAGGGTACTGAACACAGTGGAGGAAGAGGGGAGGGTACTGAACACAGTGGAGGAAGAGGGGAGGGTACTGAACACAGTGGAGGAAGAGGGGAGGGTACTGAACACAGTGGAGGAAGAGGGGAGGGTACTGAACACAGTGGAGGAAGAGCGGAGGGTACTGAACACAGTGGAGGAAGAGGGGAGGGTACTGAACACAGTGGAGGAAGAGGGGAGGGTACTGAACACAGTGGAGGAAGAGCGGAGGGTACTGAACACAGTGGAGGAAGAGGGGAGGGTACTGAACACAGTGGAGGAAGAGGGGAGGGTACTGAACACAGTGGAGGGGGAGGGGAGGGTACTGAACACAGTGGAGGGGGAGGGGAGGGTACTGAACACAGTGGAGGGGGAGGGGAGGGTACTGAACACAGTGGAGGGGGGGGGGGTACTGAACACAGTGGAGGAAGAGGGGAGGGTACTGAACACAGTGGAGGAAGAGGGGAGGGTACTGAACACAGTGGAGGAAGAGGGGAGGGTACTGAACACAGTGGAGGAAGAGGGGAGGGTACTGAACACAGTGGAGGGGGAGGGGAGGGTACTGAACACAGTGGAGGAAGAGGGGAGGGTACTGAACACAGTGGAGGAAGAGGGGAGGGTACTGAACACAGTGGAGGAAGAGGGGAGGGTACTGAACACAGTGGAGGAAGAGGGGAGGGTACTGAACACAGTGGAGGGGGAGGGGAGGGTACTGAACACAGTGGAGGAAGAGGGGAGGGTACTGAACACAGTGGAGGAAGAGGGGAGGGTACTGAACACAGTGGAGGAAGAGGGAGGGTACTGAACACAGTGGAGGAAGAGGGGAGGGTACTGAACACAGTGGAGGAAGAGGGGAGGGTACTGAACACAGTGGAGGAAGAGGGGAGGGTACTGAACACAGTGGAGGAAGAGGGGAGGGTACTGAACACAGTGGAGGAAGAGGGGAGGGTACTGAACACAGTGGAGGAAGAGGGGAGGGTACTGAACACAGTGGAGGAAGAGGGGAGGGTACTGAACACAGTGGAGGAAGAGGGGAGGGTACTGAACACAGTGGAGGAAGAGGGGAGGGTACTGAACACAGTGGAGGAAGAGGGGAGGGTACTGAACACAGTGGAGGAAGAGGGGAGGGTACTGAACACAGTGGAGGAAGAGGGGAGGGTACTGAACACAGTGGAGGAAGAGGGGAGGGTACTGAACACAGTGGAGGAAGAGGGGAGGGTACTGAACACAGTGGAGGAAGAGGGGAGGGTACTGAACACAGTGGAGGAAGAGGGGAGGGTACTGAACACAGTGGAGGAAGAGGGGAGGGTACTGAACACAGTCGAGGAGGAGGGGAGGGTACTGAACACAGTGGAGGAAGAGGGGAGGGTACTGAACACAGTGGAGGGAGAGGGGAGGGTACTGAACACAGTGGAGGGAGAGGGAGGGTACTGAACACAGTGGAGGAAGAGGGGAGGGTACTGAACACAGTGGAGGAAGAGGGGAGGGTACTGAACACAGTGGAGGAGGAGGGGAGGGTACTGAACACAGTGGAGGGGGAGGGGAGGGTACTGAACACAGTGGAGGGGGAGGGAGGGTACTGAACACAGTGGAGGGGGAGGGGAGGGTACTGAACACAGTGGAGGGGGAGGGGAGGGTACTGAACACAGTGGAGTGAGAGGAGACACAAGACAGCCTGGCGATGGGCCATAGTGTGTGTGTGTGTGTGTGTGTGTGTGTGTGTTTGTCGGTCCGTGGTATTAACGCCTGGGGTTGACGCAAGCTGTGTGAAGGGAATTGAGGAGATCTTTCACTAGGATGGGGAAATTAAATTATTTGCGGGATTGCGTGGCTAAATACACAGCCTTCTTAAGCAATTCCCTGTCCATCTCCCTGCTCTCCTCCTGGCCTCTCCTCCTGGCCTCTCCTCCTCTGCGTCTCCTCCTGGCCTCTCCTCCTCCTGGCCTCTCCTCCTCTGCCTCTCTTCCTGGCCTCTCCTCCTCTGCCTCTCCTCCTCTGCCTCTCCTCCTCTGCCTCTCCTCCTGGCCTCTCCTCCTGGCCTCTCCTCCTGGCCACTCCTCCTGGCCTCTCCTCCTGGCCGTTCCCTCTGGCCTCTTACTCTGGCATCTCATACCCTAGTATTCTCCAGCGGTCGGCATCCTTAAGCAACTGCTTACGTCCCTTATTGCTTTGCTTTAAATTATTGAACACAATTCATAAAGTTTGTCCGGTTCAAAAGTTCTTGCACAAACTCTGTGTTATTTACCATGAACAAGTAAAATACTGTATGTGTTTTAGTTCTGCGGGCTGTTGGTCGTGTCTGAGCACATCTCTGTACTCTCTGTAGGGTTTCTTTCGCCGGACCATCCGTCTCAAACTGGATTATGACAAGTGTGAGCGCCGCTGTAAAATACAGAAGAAGAACCGAAACAAGTGCCAATACTGCCGCTTCCAGAAGTGCCTGTCTGTGGGCATGTCCCATAACGGTAAGAAACACACACACACACACACATTACAGAAGTTCCTGGTCTACGTCGGCTGTGGTCCACGTTGTCCGCTGTGGTCTATGTCCGCTGTGGTCTATGTCATCCGCTGTGGTCTATGTCATCCGCTGTGGTCTACGTCGTCCGCTGTGGTCTACGTCGTCCGCTGTGGTCTACGTCGTCCGATGTGGTCTACGTCGTCCGCTGTGGTCTACCTCGTCCGCTGTGGTCTACGTCGTCCGCTGTGGTCTACGTCGTCCGCTGTGGTCTACGTCGTCCGCTGTGTTCTACGACGTCCGCTGTGGTCTACGTCGTCCGCTGTGGTCTACGTCGTCCGCTGTGGTCTACGTCGTCCGCTGTGGTCTACGTCGTCCGCTGTGGTCTACGTCGTCCGCTGTGGTCTACATCGTCCGCTGTGGTCTACGTCGTCCGTTGTGGTCTACGTCGTCCGCTGTGGTCTACGTCGTCCGCTGTGGTCTACGTCGTCCGCTGTGGTCTACGTCGTCCGCTGTGGTCTACGTCGTCCGCTGTGGTCTGCGTCGTCCGCTGTGGTCTGCGTCGTCCGCTGTGGTCTACGTCGTCGGCTGTGTACAATGAACTGAAATAGAATTGTTTGTCACTGTGGAGAGGCGTAAAGGTGTCTACCCCCCGATAGAAAGACAGACACACAGACCTGGGAACAGATGTCAGGAGATTTCAGGCCACACCTCTGATTATGACGTCACTAAACAGTATGAAGAAACCGATCATGCTGTGTAGAGTGCAGCATCTGCGTCATACATGTTTCATGTTTGGGTTTCACGTGTACATGGAAACAGCCATGGAGCTGTGTGGACCCGGTTGAAACTAGGGCCAGCGGGATTACAGTCCAGTCCAGTATTGGACGCGTGTCTCCTGATTGTCTTAGGCGGGTCAGAGACACATCCTCTCACTCGCAGCTTATCTTCTCCTACTGAGTCCCGCTCAAAGCTTCTCTCACTTGTTGTTTCTGTAACGAGAGGTGGCTGGCGCCTCGCAATCCCAATCCTCCTGACCTGGGTTCAGATACAATTAACAACCAATCAAGTACGTGCGGCGTCTGCTCTGGCCGTCTGCTGACAGGGTAGGCGGGCGGGCATTAGGGCATTGCGGCATTTGGATTGGTTATTTAGTGCCAGATGAAATCCGAGTTGGAATAATGTCAAATAGTGTTTGACGCCAGGACTTTCTCCCTCCACAGGCGTCTGGCAGGTTTATAGGAACCATTCATTTGTCCTGTAATCTAATAAAACGTTAACCGGAGAACCGTCTTGCAATACTGTCATCTACCATCCAGTCAATATGTGGGTTATCACTATTGAAACACACTGGTGCTGTAAAGGCCAATCTGAGTCCCGAATAATCCCATAATATGTGTGTTACACACACCTGCCATTGCCCTGGAACAATCATGTTTGTGTTTATTTGTTTGTTCGCTTGTGTGTGTGTGTGTGTGTGTGTGTGTGTGTGTGTGTGTGTGTGTGTCAGAGGGAAGGGATTACTGTTAGAGCAACTGTAATCTGATTCGTCCGACACGTAGGACCAGGCTGTCTCAGAGTTGCTTTGTACTCAACCTGTAATAACGAATAACGTTTGTAATAAATGAGGTATCATTTGAGTATGAGTTGGCCACAATACACAGCTAACTGGTAATACAATTTGTAATGAATGAGGTATAATGTCTCATTCAACGCTATTTAAACCAATTCAAGTACGACGTTAAGTCGATGTGAAAGCGGTTGTCAGTTATTGAGGGGAATACACGTGCTATTTAAAATATTTGTTTTATATTATAGTTTAAACAAGTCAAAGCGTTTATTTGTTTTAAAGTGTTTGAATGTTTATATTAATATACCAATGTGTAATTTTATTTATGTAGTCGACAGTGATTTCTTTAAATGTAAAATAATTAATTGAACGTTAATATTTAACGAAAGTTGCGTCTCAGTTGAGTGTCCAAATTCTTCAATTCAATGGAAACACTACAGCTTCCTGTGGGTTGTGGCCAATTTAACTACAAATTCATGGTTTAAATCAAATTGAAAAAATATATAAATATAAAAAATATCCACACAATCCATATTTGCCATATTGAATGCGTTCCCATTATTAACGTTATTCGCTGTTTAGCTATCCGTTTCGGCCGGATGCCCCAGTCGGAGAAGCTGAAGCTGAAGGCAGAGATCCTAACGGGAGACAGGGAGGTGGGCGACCCCAAGCAGGCTGACCAGAAGACCCTGGCCAGGCACATCTATGAGGCCTACCTGAAGAACTTCAACATGAACAAGGCCAAAGCCCGGACCATCCTCACGGGCAAAACCAGCACACCCGTAAGTGCCATGTTTAACGTGCGTGCGCCTGTCTCTAACTGAGTGTGTGTGTGTGTGTGTGAGTGTGTGTGTGTGTGTGAGTGTGTGTGTGTGTGTGTGTGTGAGAGAGTATGTGTTTGTGTGTGTGTGTGAGTGTGTGTGTGTGTGAGTGTGTGAGTGTCTGTGAGTGTGTGTGAGTGTGTGAGAGAGTATGTGTGTGTGTGTGAGAGTATGTATGTGTGTGTGTGAGAGTGTGTGTGTGTGTGAGAGAGTATGTATGTGTGTGTGTGTGTGTGTGAGAGAGAGAGTGTGTGAGAGAGAGTGTGTGTGAGAGAGAGTGTGTGTGAGAGAGAGAGTGTGTGTGTGTGTGAGTGTGTGAGTGTGTGAGTGTGTGAGTGTGTGTGTGTGTGTGTGTGTGCGTTCTAGGATGTCGGATAATATGAATCTAACCCACCGGAGGAATCCATGAAGTATTGGAAATGCAATACCGTTTGTAGCAACCCTGATAATTACACAGCATCCGTCTTCTGTGTTACTAATGACTCCCTTTGGACTTGGCTGTGGTGAAACGGGCCTCATGTGTCAATACAATACAGTATAGCCTGGCCCAAGAACTGTGCAGCAACAGAAATAACGTAATCAATCACGCAGAAGCCTTGAAGCCTTGAAGGACAGAGTGATTAATGAGAATTTCTGTGTGACCCCGACACATAATGGACATTATAACGGCGTCTGGACACTGGCTCCGACTCACCTTCCCACTCTGGTTCTTCAAAGATCTCTGAAGTCCGTTCATTCTTTCGGTGGATCTGGGCGGGGTGTGGGTCGGGTTCCCCTGATTCATTTCGGCCGGGTTGGGTGTGGCAACGGTCAAAGAGGAGATTTCGGGAAAGAGTCAGTCAGGAATGTGGTCAGACACGGGTCAGTTGAAGAATGCATCCATTGGTAACATGGCTCTCACTGTAACTGCCTGTCTGTAACATGGATCTCACTGTAACTGCCTGTCTGTAACATGGATCTTACTGTAACTGCCTGTCTGTAACATGGATCTTACTGTAACAGCCTGTCTGTAACATGGATCTCACTGTAACTGCCTGTCTGTAACATGGATCTCACTGTAACTGCCTGTCTGTAACATGGCTCTCACTGTAACTGCCTGTCTGTAACATGGATCTTACTGTAACAGCCTGTCTGTAACATGGATCTCACTGTAACTGCCTGTCTGTAACATGGCTCTCACTGTAACTGCCTGTCTGTAACATGGATCTTACTGTAACAGCCTGTCTGTAACATGGATCTAACTGTAACTGCCTGTCTGTAACATGGATCTCAATGTAACAGCATGTCTGTAACATGGCTCTCACTGTAACTGCCTGTCTGTAACATGGCTCTCACTGTAACTGCCTGTCTGTAACATGGATCTTACTGTAACAGCCTGTCTGTAACATGGCTCTCACTGTAACTGCCTGTCTGTAACATGGATCTCACTGTAACTGCCTGTCTGTAACATGGATCTTACTGTAACAGCCTGTCTGTAACATGGATCTCACTGTAACTGCCTGTCTGTAACATGGATCTCAATGTAACAGCATGTCTGTAACATGGCTCTCACTGTAACTGCCTGTCTGTAACATGGATCTTACTGTAACAGCCTGTCTGTAACATGGATCTCACTGTAACTGCCTGTCTGTAACATGGCTCTCACTGTAACTGCCTGTCTGTAACATGGATCTTACTGTAACAGCCTGTCTGTAACATGGATCTCACTGTAACTGCCTGTCTGTAACATGGCTCTCACTGTAACTGCCTGTCTGTAACATGGATCTTACTGTAACAGCCTGTCTGTAACATGGCTCTCACTGTAACTGCCTGTCTGTAACATGGATCTTACTGTAACAGCCTGTCTGTAACATGGATCTCACTGTAACTGCCTGTCTGTAACATGGATCTCAATGTAACAGCATGTCTGTAACATGGCTCTCACTGTAACTGCCTGTCTGTAACATGGATCTCAATGTAACAGCATGTCTGTAACATGGCTCTCACTGTAACTGCCTGTCTGTAACATGGCTCTCACTGTAACGGCCTGTCTGTAACATGGATCTCACTGTAACTGCCTGTCTGTAACATGGATCTTACTGTAACAGCCTGTCTGTAACATGGATCTCACTGTAACTGCCTGTCTGTAACATGGATCTCAATGTAACAGCATGTCTGTAACATGGCTCTCACTGTAACTGCCTGTCTGTAACATGGATCTTACTGTAACAGCCTGTCTGTAACATGGATCTCACTGTAACTGCCTGTCTGTAACATGGCTCTCACTGTAACTGCCTGTCTGTAACATGGATCTTACTGTAACAGCCTGTCTGTAACATGGATCTCACTGTAACTGCCTGTCTGTAACATGGCTCTCACTGTAACTGCCTGTCTGTAACATGGATCTTACTGTAACAGCCTGTCTGTAACATGGCTCTCACTGTAACTGCCTGTCTGTAACATGGATCTTACTGTAACAGCCTGTCTGTAACATGGATCTCACTGTAACTGCCTGTCTGTAACATGGATCTCAATGTAACAGCATGTCTGTAACATGGCTCTCACTGTAACTGCCTGACTGTAACATGGATCTCAATGTAACAGCATGTCTGTAACATGGCTCTCACTGTAACTGCCTGTCTGTAACATGGCTCTCACTGTAACTGCCTGTCTGTAACATGGATCTCACTGTAACTGCCTGTCTGTAACATGGATCTTACTGTAACAGCCTGTCTGTAACATGGATCTCACTGTAACTGCCTGTCTGTAACATGGATCTCAATGTAACAGCATGTCTGTAACATGGCTCTCACTGTAACTGCCTGTCTGTAACATGGATCTTACTGTAACAGCCTGTCTGTAACATGGATCTCACTGTAACTGCCTGTCTGTAACATGGCTCTCACTGTAACTGCCTGTCTGTAACATGGATCTTACTGTAACAGCCTGTCTGTAACATGGATCTCACTGTAACTGCCTGTCTGTAACATGGCTCTCACTGTAACTGCCTGTCTGTAACATGGATCTTACTGTAACAGCCTGTCTGTAACATGGATCTCACTGTAACTGCCTGTCTGTAACATGGATCTCAATGTAACAGCATGTCTGTAACATGGCTCTCACTGTAACTGCCTGTCTGTAACATGGATCTCAATGTAACAGCATGTCTGTAACATGGCTCTCACTGTAACTGCCTGTTTGTAACATGGCTCTCACTGAAACTGCCTGTCTGTAACATGGATCTCACTGTAACTGCCTGTCTGTAACATGGCTCTCACTGTAACTGCCTGTCTGTAACATGGGTCTCACTGTAACTGCCTGTCTGTAACATGGATCTCACTGTAACTGCCTGTCTGTAACATGGCTCTCACTGTAACTGCCTGTCTGTAACATGGCTCTCACTGTAACTGCCTGTCTGTAACATGGCTCTCACTGTAACTGCCTGTCTGTAACATGGCTCTCACTGTAACTGCCTGTCTGTAACATGGCTCTCACTGTAACTGCCTGTCTGTAACATGGCTCTCACTGTAACTGCCTGTCTGTAACATGGATCTCACTGTAACTGCCTGCCTCTACAGACAGTCTCCATAGTCCGGTGATTAGGTGTGACACAGTACAGCTAAGAGACCAGATTGATTATCCCTCTAACACACCTGATGAGATCATGGATTCACAGTGTGTATGACTAGTCCTTGTGTGTTTCCTTATGTGGAACTGGTCTCCTTACAGTTCTTGCTGAAGGGGCCGCAGCTAGCACTGTTGTTGTCTGTGTCAGGGTGCATGCTCTACCTGAACATTATATTGGTCTGTTTAGCCACAGCTCATGGCATCAAATGTCATCTTTTTTAGTCGTGTCTCTGTTGTCTGAGGTCTGACAACGGCAGAAATGTTTGAGGAGAAATAATTGTACCATCACCGTTACATGAGCGCAATGACAAGCGTTCTTCTACAGATGAGCTGTAACATCAACTGAACTGTGTTCTGCGACATACAATTAGGATCAAGGGATGGGCTTCGTGTTTGTCACATGGAGGGTTTCCAACCTGCTGCGAGAAAAGTATCTTCTTAGTGTCATTAAATGTTCCAGTCCGCTTGGCGTCCAGGACTAGGAAAAGTTACTCAACAGGAGTGATAATAATCCTTATTTTCCACAGTGTCCCGCCAGGGTCTCATGTGGAAATAGGGCAGTTCCAGCCTGTTGCTACGCGCTGCCAGCGACTGCCTCCTCATTACCATATTTCCCTTCATGCCCCGTAGCCCTTCGTCATCCACGACATGGAGACCCTCCAGCTGGCGGAGCAGACCCTGATGGCCAAGATGGTCGGCACGGCAGGGGGTCACCTGCTGGAGAAGGAGGCCGAGGTCCGCATCTTCCACTGCTGCCAGTGCACCTCCGTGGAGACGGTCACGGAGCTGACGGAGTTTGCCAAGTCCGTCCCCGGCTTCTCTGCCCTGGACCTGAACGACCAGGTGACCCTGCTGAAGTACGGCGTGTACGAGGCCATGTTCGCCATGCTCGCCTCCTGCATGAACAAGGACGGTCTGCTAGTGGCGTACGGGGCGGGCTTCATCACCCGGGAGTTCCTCAAGAGTCTCCGGAGGCCCTTCAGTGACATGATGGAGCCCAAGTTCCAGTTCGCCATGAAGTTCAACGGGCTGGAGCTGGACGACAGTGACCTGGCGCTGTTTGTGGCCGCCATCATTTGCTGTGGAGGTGAGAGAGACAGAGAGACTGGGAGTTGGGGGTGGATGATGATGATGATGACGAAGAGGAATAGGTTTTATTGTTGCCTACCGCTAGAGTTCGCCTCTGCTTAAGGGATTTGCTTGTCACCTCTATAGATGGTATAGTCTCATGGTTGACATAATCTCCCATCCTGCTCTGACTAATCCTCCTTCCTGTCCCACAGACCGGCCAGGCCTAGTCAACGTGGTCCACATCGAACGTATGCAGGAGAACATTGTCCAGGTGCTACGGCTCCACCTGCTGGCCAACCACCCGGACCACGGCTTTCTCTTCCCCAAGCTGCTTCAGAAACTGTCCGACCTCCGTCAGCTGGTCACTGAGCACGCTCAGTTGGTGCAGGAGATAAAAAAGACAGAGGACACGTCGCTTCACCCCCTGCTCCAGGAGATCTACAGGGATATGTACTGAGACCCTGAGCCCAAGGATTTGATATTAGTGAGCATAGACATGATATTGTCTGCCTGTTTGGGGACACTGGTGTGAAATCTCTCTTAACAATCCCACAATGTTAGAGTTGAACCAATAAGCACTGATGCATCTGTCTCTGGAGAGAGAGTGTTGTTGGCTTTAATCCACAGAACAGGACTATAAGACAGGAATTACTGAATAGGACAGGACTACAGGACAGGACTATAGAACAGATCTACAGAACAAAACAGGACAGGACTATAAGACAGGACTATAAGACAGAACGACAGAACAAAACAGGACAGGACTATAAGACAGGGTACTAAGACAGAACTACAGAACAAAACAGGACAGGACTACAAGACAGAACTACAAAACAGATCTACAGAACAAAACAGGACAGGACTATAAGACAGAACTACAGAACAAAACAGGACAGCACTACAAAACAGATCTACAGAAGAAAACAGGACAGGACTATAAGACAGGACTATAAGACAGAACTACAGAACAAAACAGGGCAGGACTACAAGACAGAACGACAGAACAAAACAAGACAGGACTATAAGACAGGACTTACCAAATAAGACAAGACAGGACAATATTACTGGACTGAACAGGACTACAGCACTATATGACTACAGGATGGGAGAGAACCGAAAGAAAAAAACAGGACGAAAGCACTATATGACTACAGGACAGAAAACCAAGACCAACCAAGAGAACCGGAAAAAAACAGGACGAAAGCACTTCTGGGACAGACCAGACGACAGGAGAGAACAGAACAGGTCTGTAGAACAGGACTACAGGAAAGAACAGGACTACAGGAAAGAACAGGACTACAGGAAAGAACAGGACTACAGGAAAGAACAGGACTACAGGAAAGAACAGGACTACAGGAAAGAACAGGACTACAGGAAAGAACAGGACTACAGGACTCTGGTGTGCTCTGTGGCTTCAGCGCATCCACCAACCACATTGACCGGTTGAGCCAGTGTTTGCAGGAGCAAAGGGGCAATGTGGCGCTGAACTGATGCCCTCCTGCCCACTGTTCAGAGATGCAGCCCCTGTAGACATAACGTGCGGCGTCAGGTGTAAACAGATCGTGTGTGACGGTCGGTCAGCAGATCAGATACTCTATGGTCGGGTCGGACTGTAATCACCGGAATCATTACGGTTCAGTATGGAGCGTAGGCGCGTCTCCTCCCAGACACCGGCCTGTGTCCACCACACATCCCAGGGTGAAGAACAGCACAGCGTCTGAACATCTCCAGCAGAATGTCTTTAACTGTGTCATTTTGTACCGAACTTCAGAGGACGTGAGAGGGATGCGTCTATTTGACTTTACTTCGAGACGTTACGCAAAGCAGCTTCGTAGCAACTGGCCGCGGTGAGGTATTCGGGATTGCGTGATCAATGAGGTCTCCGTCCCTTACGAGGTGGCTGCAGTGGTTCAGAAAAGGCTTGTGAAAGACACGTGGACTTGACAGATTGCTTCATTCGTTTTGGGAAAGGTCTCCTGTGCCTTTTCAAGCTAATTACTTCTGCTGAGGTTTTAATAAAGCGTGTTTTAGAAAGGGCGGATTCCTCAGGAAAGTAACGTCTGTTGCTAACTCAACTGACGGACTAGCGTCGTCATTCGCTAATGTTATGCGATATGTAGCGTCAGAGTTTAGGGATGTAACGCCCTTCGTATATTTGACAGTGTTTGGTCATTTCTCCTCAGACAACCGCCGCCTCAGTTGGAGAGACACATATTTCTGCCTTAACAGATGGCTTTTGTATTCAAACAAACAGGTACTCATCGGTTAGTGTACAGTTTAGGATTCACCGTATACTGTATAGGAATGTTTTTGTCATGTCATCCATCCGGACTTCAACATTTAAATGTGGATGTGCAATATATTCATTTCATAGAACTAATGTGAAACTCAGTGAACCTGGATATCTCTCTTTGTAATTAACTACCGTGTCCATAGTGTTTCTCCGACCCCAGCTCCTTTACGAAATTTTTTGTAGGTGGTTTGATTTCACTCATAGGAATTAATTGAAATAAGCAGAGTCAGAGAGAAACTCCGTATCCACAATGCAAAACTTTTTTATATGTTAAAGTGTTTTACACACACACACATTTTTGGCACACCGACTTAATTTTTTTCAGTTTTATCAGTTAATATATTAAAACATTTTAAAACATGCCGATTTACCACATTTAAAATTTAGCATATTTGGATTATGTTTGTTACATTTAAATGACAACACATGCAGATTTACCATGTTTAAACATTAAGACACACACATTTACCACGTGTATACATTAACATGTGCAGATTTATCAGATTTAAATGATACTATAATCAGATTTACCAAATTAAAACATTAACACATGCTTAACACATGCATGTTTGCTACATGTAAACCTAACAATAACACATGCAGATTAACCACATTAAAACCAAACCTGAACACGTGCAGATTAACCACATTAAAACCTAACCTGAACACATGCAGATTAGCCACATTTAAAGCTAAACTTTAAACCATTTAAACAAAAACACATGCAGATTTACCACATTTAAACAAGAGCACATGCAGATTTACCACATTTAAACAATAACACATGCAGATTTACCAAATTTATATCTTAACACATGCAGATTTAGCACATTTAAACAATAACACATGCAGATTTACCAAATTTAACAAGAACACATGCAGATTCACCACATTTAAACAATAACACATGCAGATTTACCACATTTAAACAATAACACATGCAGATTTAACACATTTAAACAATAACACATGCAGATTTAACACATTTAAACAATAACACATGCAGATTTACTACATGTAAACAATAACACATGCAGATTTACCACATTTAAACAATAACACATGCAGATTTACCACATTTAAACAATAACACATGCAGATTTACTACATGTAAACAATAACACATGCAGATTTACCACATTTAAACAATAACACATGCAGATTTACCACATTTAAACAATTACACATGCAGATTTACCACATTTAAACAATTACACATGCAGATTTACCACATTTAAACAATAACACATGCAGATGTACCACATTTAAACAATTACACATGCAGATTTACCACATTTAAACAATTACACATGCAGATTTACCACATGTAAACAATAACACATGCAGATTTACCACATTTAAACAATAACACATGCAGATTTACCACATTTAAACAATAACACATGCAGATTTACCACATTTAAACAATAACACATGCAGATTTACCACATTTAAACAATAACACATGCAGATTTACCACACTAAATATACTTTTTCAATATCTCTCTCATATTACTGTGCCGCCATTACATATCTGACGCGTTCGTTCTCACTTTGTTCTCGTTCTTACTGTAATTCTAGTTTCTCCTTTTTTTGGTTTGACGTTTTTTGCTGTCTTCGTAGATTACGATTAATTTGATTATACAGCACAACATTATCACGCAGTCGCCATTGACGATGGATTCATCGAGGTTTTGTTTCTAGAGAAAGAACACACATAATCTGACTGGTTTTTGGATTGGAATGTGAACTACCCAGTTATGTGTTCTTCTTTGCTCCTTCTGTGACTTCAAGTATGCGTGGAGAACAGGTTACACCTGGACATGTTTCAACATGAAACATAGTGAACCTGTTGGGGAAGGTGCAAAAACAGAATACCCCAACCATTCATATGTACATGTTTGTCTGATGGTAAGCACAGACAGATGTCGATTTTCGGCGAGGGAATGTTTTTTTTTATTTTTATAATTGTATTTACAAAATTTACATCCGAATACTCTAATCAATTACTTGTTGTTCGTATTGGACCTGATCTCAGTCACTGTAACACATTGTATTAGTTTATTGTTCATTGATCTAGTGATTAGGCAATCGACTGCATAATCACTGGATTGATACAATGCAATCGATACTAAACATTATTTGATATTCCTCTGTCTGTCAAAAACGTTTAAATATTTGCACAGAATTGTCCAGAACGTGGGTTCCGGTATTCTTTTGTGCTACCTGATTTGATGACGTTAAAATTGAGTTGGATCGTATTTTAGTACTAACGCTCACATACATCGTATCCATTGGGTGTATCAGAAAATGTTTTAGTTGAGTAACTAGGTTGAAGAGTAGATGGCAAATAACTAGGAGTAACCAAGAGCTGATAGAACCAGGGGATTTGATTCCCACGTTTCACGTTCCTTTGGTTAATTAAAAACTGTTCAAAGGTTTGGGGACGCATGGATATTTCCTTGTTTTCCATGAAAACATGATATTAGTTTTTTTCATTGCTACTCTGCCTAGACGTTCAGCATCCCAGAGGCACTGTTTACAGTTAACGTTGACTATTCCTTGACATATTCATGACGTGTTCTCGACAGTGACAGTTTCTCAAACTAGACACACTAATGTATTTGTCCTTTTGCTCAGTTACACACTGAAGGGCAACTTCCACTTCTCTTTCTATTACAGTTAGAGACAATTTGTGCCATTTCGTTCAGCATTGTTCAAGATCATCTTTTTTCGGCGGGGCAATTTATCGCATGGAGTAGTTCTTATTTCTCAGAACATGAATACATTGATGAGTTTCAGAATGAAGTTTTTGTTTTTTTCTGTCCGTTTTGAGCTTGTAATTATAAACTTGGATTAGCAAACAAACAGTGCCACAGATGTGATGGTTGCTGAGAATGAGCCTCTGTTTCTTTATGTAAATATTCCATGAGAAATCATTTACAACGTGAACAATGTCTACTTTCTGATCAATTTGATGTTTTTTAATAGCCAGAAATTTGTTTTTAATTCATAAACAAGTACCCCAAACTTTTGAATGGTAGTGTACATGCTGTATGCTAAAAACTCATATAGCAAATTTCAAGACTCCGACAGAATTTCCTGCTAAGAGTTACTGTTACTATATTTTCACTATGGTAGTTATTTGGTTTGTCCAGACATCAGTAAAGTGTCTGTGTTAAACCTTGCAAAATGCTATTATGACACAGATCATATGATACAGGAATGTTCTGGATTAAACAGTCGTTGACGTTTGAAGGCGCTATGATATTATTTCTGTGTTTTAAATACACGCTCATAACATGTACACATGAACAGTCAAATGCAGTGAAAGAAAACAGATGCCGGAAAAAGTATATTGGTTATTACAAAATGTCTGGTTCAAACCCTGAATGCTGATTGGCTAGAAGCCATAGTACATTACACCGTACACCATTACTTTTTGGCGATAAGGAAGCTCACGGGGTTGTGATATGTGCAAATTTAATCAACCCCCTGTGCCTTATTGTACAATTCATTCATTCGTCACAAGTTTTCTGCTTACTTACCTCCTCACCCGCTGCTGTGTTGTAATTTACTTCACCGCAATCATACCACATATCAGATTAACGACTTTTAAGATGCAGGTTATGTCCGTTTTACAGGTAGAATTTAACTCTACCCCTAACCATCACCTGGGATGTAGGTTTGGGAGTCAGGAGGTGACCAAATCGACACGCAATCTGTGCCTTACCCCACACCATGAAATACTAGAATCCTTGTAGTGAAAATGTACAGAAACGTTTAAAGACACCACCTGAAATGTGATAGACAGACTGATAATTTTTTTATATTTGTGGACTAGAGTGACTGTTTTAATAACTTTCATCCACATTAGGGATTCTTCTCGTGCACGAGTGAATGCATTGACAAGGTAAATGCAGTAGCTATATTGAATCATACTCAAGAACCGAAATACAGGGGAGAAATCAAGTAACCTGTAGTGCAAGCCTTAGAGATGTCTATTGTTTTTGTGTTGAATTGACAAGGGACATTTGACATGTATCAGGGAAAATGTTGTCTTCCTTAGTTTATATTAGCTCAGGACATAGTTAGGTACTGTTCTCCTTTCTTCTTTTTCCAGTGAATTTATAGTGCTCTACAATTCAGGCACACAATAACGATAGTAATAAATAATAAACTTTTAGAAATTAAGGGCAGCAGAAATATGAATCAGATTTTTATTTTTTTGTAATTTTCTTAAATGTCTTTGAGTTGATGCCGTAGTTGTGTGACTAGTGTCAAAGGCTGGAAAGTGTCTGGCTGGAAGTTTCTGTATGTTTTGTTCATGTATACTGATGCTTTGAAGAAAATACTGTAAATGTTGACGAATGTACTGTATATCCAGCCATTTAAACCATAAACAAGTTGACTTTGAAATGATTTCAATAAAATACTTTGAAATCCAACAGTATAATCTCCTGTATCAGTTAATGTAACTAAAAAAATATGAATTTGGTTCCATGTCATGAATAGAGCCTGTGCATAATTGATTTAATCGTTTACATGAAGACGAAGATGTTATCTAAAAATCAGTTTACATTCATATATCTGAAATCGGACAACCTGATTGGATGTTCATTAATGCAGAACCTAGCCAATTGCAATAGACCAGGCTTTTTTACACAAATAGCCTAACATAAAACAAGACGTAGAGGAAGGTCATCTCATCTTCAACCGCTTATCCGGGGTCGGGTCGCGGGGGTAGCAGCTCTAGCAGGGGACCCCAAACTTCCCTTTCCCGGGCAACATTAGCCAGCTCTGACTGGGGAATCCCGAGGCGTTCCCAGGCCAGTGTGGAGATATAATCTCTCCACCTGGTCCTGGGTCTTCCCTGTGGTCTCCTCCCAGCTGGACGTGCCTGGAACACCTCTCTAGGGAGGCGCCCAGGTGGCATTCGTACTAAATGCCCGGACCACCTCAACTGGCTCCTTTCTACGCAAAGGAGAAGCGGCTCTACTCCGAGTTCCTCTCGGATGACTGAGCTTCTCACCCTGAGGAAGGTCAATGTATGTTTATTTGTCATTACAATAACAAGTTATGCAATGAAATGCTTAGATCTCGCCCTCCCCTCCCCAACACAATAAAATAAAGAGAGACAGAGAAAATGAGAAAAAGCATTTTGTAAAAATTAATAATTGTCCATGGTAGCTGGGTAGCTATTTTAAAGTGTCAGTATAGTGCCAGTATAAAGTGTCAGATGTGCATGAGGTGATGGAGGAGGGAAGGGGTTCTAGGAGTTGTGTATCCTAACGGCCAGAGGGAAGGAACTGTCACTGAACCTGTTGGTCTTGGTCTGGATGCTTCTAAGCCTTCTGCCCGACGGCAGCTTGCTAAACAGTCCATGGCCTGGGTGACTAGGATCAGAAATGCTTGGTTCGTCTCTTGCACCTCAGGGTGTGGAGATCCTGTTTTTATGATCCTTAGTAGTGCCTTACGGTCGAGGGATGTACAGTTACCGTACCATGTGGTGACACATCCGGTCAGGATACTCTCAATAGCACACCTGTAGAATTTGGACAGTATAGAAATGTTTAAATAAGCATGTTTTTGAACGAGACAACTCTCGTTAATTAAATGGTCAGGGTTAGTGTATCTCCTACCTCATTAAGAAAAAAGTACTGTCATCTTGACACACACACACACAGAGTACCTGAAGAAAGTCTATATTAACATTTGAAGCAAAGGATATAACAAATAATAAAAAATCGACACAAAATCTAAGACTATTATTGGCATATTTAAAAACGAAAAACAAAGCCATATCAGATGGAGTAGGCAATACAGTAGATGGCGCTATACTCTTACCATTGTGTTTATCCTAGTCCAGCTTCCTGTTTGGTGTGTGCGTCATCGTTTCCAATATGGCGGCGTCCATAGCCAGGTGCTTTACCTGTGCATCGCGGCTGCATGGTTCTTGTACTATTTTAAAAAAGCCACTTGCATGTATGACCTCACGACACACGTTTCGCCGCTCTGTTACGGACACAGGTGAGCTGCTTGTACATCTAAATAAACGGGGGGTTTTACAAAATGCCTTTCCCGAAGAGGCGGCGCAGGGTGAACTTCCTCGGTTGTTGCAGTCCGGCTGGCAGACCGTGTACTGCGGGTTTGATCCCACCGCCGACAGCCTACACGTGGGTAATTTACTCGCAATTATCGGGCTGTTGCATTTTCGAAATGCCGGGCACAATGTCATCGCTCTAATCGGCGGTGCTACGGCACAAATAGGAGACCCGAGTGGGAAGACCAGCGAGAGACCACGGCTGTCATTGAACATGTTGGAGGACAATACCAGGGCCATCAGGGAGAGCTTGCAGCGGATCTTCACCAACCACGAATTGATTTTTCACTCAAATTCTAAAAAGCTTGGCACTGTAAGCGTGTTGAACAACTTAGCTTGGTACAAAGACTGGAATCCGGTTGCTTTTCTGTCGGAGGTGGGCAGACACTTTCGAATGGGCACCATGCTCAGTCGATCCAGTGTCCAGACTAGGTTGAAGAGCTCCGAGGGCATGAGTCTGACTGAGTTCTCCTACCAGCTGTTCCAAGCCTACGACTTCTATCACCTGAACCAGAACCACAACTGTAAGATCCAGCTGGGAGGGACAGACCAGCTGGGCAACCTGATGTCTGGACACGAGTTCATACACAAGTAAAGTTCCCTTCATTAGACACACACGTGTGCGACCATTTGTCCCGGTGTTGCCTAACATTTGAGTACATTCAAGTGTCAATAAACATTAATGAACAAGCTATTACACTAATGCAAAACATCTGACCAGCGATGGTGTCTGATCCACACTTTAATTGATCTTCATCTGACAGGGTGACCGGACAGGAGGTGTATGGAGTCACAGTCCCGCTGGTGACCAGCACTATGGGCGACAAGCTGGGCAAAACAGCCGGCAACGCAGTGTGGCTGAACAGGGACAAGACATCTCCATTTGAGCTCTATCAGTTCTTCCTCAGGCAGCCTGACAGCAGCGTGGAGAGGTAGGCAGCCAGAGGACGACGAGACTGGGCCAGATCATCCAGGGGTTTCTGTGTAGAACTAAACAGAAGGACATGATGACTTTTCCAATATGCTGATTTGTTTAAGACTACACATAATGTACATAACCGCCCCTGAGACCATATTGGAGTGTGTCAGTGTATGGGCGGGATACGATGGAGTCGATTCGCTAAACTAGATCGGCACACCTGCTGAGACACATTGGGAACGGGGTGTTTGAATGTTAGTGAAAACTGATGCCGGCGACTAAGCCGGCGTTAAATGTTAACTGTGCTGCCTGCAGGTACCTAAAGCTGTTCACCTTCCTGCCACTGGCGGAGGTAGAAAAGCTGATGGAGCAGCAGAGGCTGGACCCGAGCAAACGCCTGGCCCACAAACGGCTTGCTGCTGAAATCACCAAACTGGTCCATGGCAAGGAGGGCATGGAGAGTGCGAAAAGGTGTGTTTGTTGGTTCAAATCCCATAGTCGTGACGTTCAGTCCCCGAGCAAGACATTTCAGTCAAATTGCTCTCGTGGCGTTTCTAGATATCTGAATGTGTTCTGAGTTGTACGTACCGGGAAAGGTAACGGTGTAGAGGTGTTTCTCCAGATGCACACACGCCCTGTACAACAGTAGCATACTGGCCCTGGAGCACATGACTGACGAAGAACTGCAGGAGCTCTTCAGAGAGGCCCCTTTCCATGAGCTGCTAATGGAGCCGGGGACCACGGTACTGGACGCCTGCCTCAGGGCTGAGGCCATCCCAGAGGGAAGCAAAGGGTAGGCCTTCGTCTGTACTTAATCTCGCCGGACCACCTCGCACTCTGTTTTACACCACCCATCTAAAAACATAATTCACACGCCGTCACGCTGTAATCCTGGACGCCTGCCTCTCGTCCCGTTTTCAGTCTGGCATTTTTGTTTCTCTCGATGACTTTCACACGTCTAACCGGTTGTCCGTGTTGTAGATATAGCATGGTATCGGACGGTGCTGTGTGGATCAACCACAGTAAGTCGGACTGTCCAGAGCAGGTGCTGGTGCCCGGGCAGCATATCCTGGCCAACGGGCTCTCTCTCATCAGAGTTGGTAAGAAGAACTTCCACATCATCAAGTGGCTCAGTCTGTGAGTGGACCATGTTACTCCAATGGGAAGTCTATGGACTGAAGAGGCACGGCAACATGGATCAGAATTGTTCCACTTAAGCCCGGTAGTTGTTTACAAGGCCACTATACACATGGGATTCAATCATTCTGTAAGATATCGTATTAAATATTTCTGTTCATTACACTGTCCTGTTTCTGTTGTCTTTTATACACTGTGTCCGTAATCGTGTAATTTCTGTCAGAGTAGAAGTTAAATACCAGATTTTCCCAGTATTGCATTTTACCACTAGGGGTCAGTGTCATCTTGTTGTTAAATTAAGACAGAAAAGGCTCTTGTAACAATCGTGGAGCAAAGTTTGGTTGTAGGATCAAACTCGAAATGAATGGTGAAAATATCGTTTTTGATTTGGATGCCAATTTGTTTTGTTGCAAATGTCCAAGAAGTTATTATGGTTTCTTGAAATATTATTTTAACGATGGTGTGATGAAATGATTATTGATATTCTGCAGACAGGTATTTTCCAATGAGATGCCTACTTCTACTTATTTTTCAAACTTTCACCTACTGTTCTAGAATTTCCCGTTGTTAAACATATGTGGCTATGTGCTCTACAATAACAACTCTATTTTAAAAAATGTATTAAAAACACTAGATAATTATGTCGGTTTCCTTGCAGGATGATTTAAAAAAACTGCTCTTAAAAATGTATAAAAAAATGCTTACACTTATTGTAGCAGATTTTCAGAGACCCCTACATATGCTTGCCATTCCTCCCCGGTTAGCTTCCCACACAGATGTTGTAGGCTAGCTAGCAAATTAGCAAAGGTTGTTAACTATATTCTTATGTCCTTCTTCTAAAGACCAGCATAGTGCCATGGAGATGTGGCTGTGTTGGTGGGAGCCCTGTCAGTTGTCATTAAATTAATAAGATATCCTGATATTTCTCCGTGTTTTACAATGGCAGCTGGTGACATTGACTGAGCCTAGTGAGTCAATGTTCCTATCATAGAGTGAAATATGCAACTGCCATGCAAAAACAATGACATTTCCATGATTTATTAAATGTTTTGGAAAATGCTGACAGACTCACAATAAGGTTTTCTGGTGTGTCAAATGATTCTGGAGGATGTCATATTTTTATTATCATATTCTGCAATTCTAGTATAATTCTACAATTCACAAATATGATTAGTTTGTCCGTATGTCATAAAACAACTATCTGACAACGATGGAAACTAGTGGCAAATAGTGTCTCTGAGATTACAGTATCAAGTGAAATGTGTTGAACTGTGACACTGTAGCCAACGGTTGAGCGTGTACACTCGCCTCAGGAAGAATGGATGGGCGGGCCTACGGTATTTAACCAATGAATGCCCTTCTTCATTTTGCATAGCTCCCCGTGTCAATCATTTCTACGCCAGTCAGCCTCTCCTCAATCGCCATATTGGGTACTGAAAAGGTTTGTCTGTTATTCTCTCTTCTCCCTTACTACGAGACGACATAGACAGGAGTGGCTTCAGTTACTGCACTTCTTTGTTTTGACGATCCGTCGAGGCTACTTTAGTCGCGTTGTCATATTGGAGGTCAGCGTGTCCATACAGACCATTGCATTTGCATGGCATGCATGCGTTCGCGTTGATCAGTCATTGTATGCACGTTTTTGACCACGGTGAACGAGGAGACGATACGTTTTTGTTTTTTAAGTGTTCTCGAAATTTGAACGCTCTTTCATTCTCGGGGAAAATGTCAAACGTTCGACTTTCAAACGGGAGCCCGACACTGGAAAGGACGGATGCTCGTCTGTCAGATCGCCCGAAACCGACAGCCTGCCGGAGCCTCTTCGGCTCGGCGGACCACGAAGAGTTAAAGAGGGATTTAAAGGGACACCTAAGGGAGATGGAAGAGGCCGCTTCGGCAAAATGGAACTTCGATTTCTCGAATCACACGCCGCTATCGAACGGGAAATACGAATGGCAACAAGTGGATTCTAAAGACATTCCAGTGTTCTATAACGCAGTCCAACAATCGGCGAAGGGAACGTGTCCGCCTGGGAATAACAATGTGGATCTCAATGGCAATCGCAACAGTAGTTGTTGTGTGTTGTCGCCTTCTGAAAACACGGAGAGGTCCGAAACCCAAATGGAGAGTAAAGAGTGCAACGGCCAGAGAAAAAGACCAGCCTGTCACGGTACGCACTTATTAATTATGCCACTTTTTTTCCTCGGTGCGCGATAGTTTTTTTATTTAATTTGTAGCAGCCTGGCGCGACATTGTTGCGTTGTGGCAGACTGTTTTTGCGACATCGCAAACGTAAGTTACCAGTAAAATGTGGTACTTCTCAGTACATCTCATGAGAAACCCTAAGGCACGTAATAGTTTTTATACCGGCTCGGTATAGCGTGACTACCGTAGTTGTATAATTACAGGTCAATTTGCTTTAAAAACGTGGATCTGAACATGTTACCTCAGAATTGATCGCCACACTCATTCAAATCGTAATTTAAAAACAAGCCTATTTTTTCGAGAGTATTATTTCGAGCCTTTTCTCTATGTTCCAGACTCCCTGTCCCAAAATAAAAGGTCACACAGCAGTTCGGATGAGGTCACTTGTTGCCTGACTTCTGTAGAACAGACACCCAGGAAAACCAGTCCCAGGACTCAAACGTGATCATGACAAAGGTGAGAAAGTTTTCTGATACCGAAATGGACCGGGGAACTATAGGACCGATGCTGGAGTTAACATGTGCAACCTAGAATATCCGCTTAACCCTAAATTATATACTTTTAGGCCTTTGTGAGTTGAGCTACTATTTTTTAATCATAGAAAAACAACTATTCGGGCTTATTTTGCGAATCTATTCAAGTGTCACAGTGCACACATTTCAAGTTGGTTTGAAGCTTTACAAAACTTGGTTAAAACCAATTGACACATGTTGTTTAAATCTGTTAACCGCTTTGCAAAAGAACTGGCTTTTCCCTGGAAATTCACGACCGTGTCGTGACGTTCAGTGGAGTGTAGGAAGGGTTGAAGTCCAACAGGCGACATTTGGACTACTACAACCACGGCGAGGTTAGGGTTTCCGACGAAACTGTAAACAAGTGTGCAGAACAACACTATAGTAACACGTCAGCAACCACTGCCCTGATCACGAGAGGGGAAATGGGGCTGGCCTCCACATGCACTACACACACGCGAGTCTTGAGTTCAAAACATCTGGCCGTCCCAGTGAATCAACACAAACACACTAGAGTCGATGCATTACAATGGGTGTAAATAATTTCTGTCTTGAAACGTTAGGTGCGTGTGTGTTATGAGAAATAATTAACATCTGGATCATTAAGTGTTCTGGTGACAGTCGTATAGTGCTTTGAATGAATGAGTCAGCAGGCATAACTTTTTGTATGTTTGTCATATCAACTATATGTCATGTTGCTACTTTTGTTTTCGTCTTAAATAAGTGCCCAGGGATAGTTGTGATGAAATTGTAATAACCCCGTGGTATAAGTTAGTGTGAACTCATACATGTCTTCTTTTGAATTCTTTCTGCAGAACTGAAGCTGTATTTCCCTTTTAGTCATCAAAAATATTGGAAGTGATTTTTGGAAGAGGAACTACAAAGAAAATGAAACATATCAAATCTCCGTAAGGATGGGGATACTGTGGAAGCACTGACTAAAAACACTATAAAGTAATGGCACTCGAAGTTACTGCCCCTAAAAGCAATTTATGTAGCGGTGTGCAATTAGGTTTTGTTTCCTTTTTTGCTCATTTTTTTACTACCTGTGTATATATTTTTTTCATGTGTAGCACATAAAATGTATTATGATTTAAAAAAGAATATCCTTTATGTAAAATGTGTGAATTTGATTTGACTTGAAGAATTGCAGTGTAGTTTTGTTTCCAAAATGCTGTTTTTTTGTTTAAGGCAGTGAGTATTAAAGTGTATACACACTAAAACCTACTCCATGAAAAAATATATAAGGATTAAACATTGTTACTCATCGAAGTATCTTCATAGGTCATCTCTGTATGTAGGGTGAGAAGGACGGTACATTATGGGTATGCTTTTTAAATTATTATTTATCAGATCATTTAAGTGTCACGCATGTTTTCTCAGCCTCCCGCAAAAACAAGGCCTTTAATATCTGTTTATTTTCTGTAATAACTAAAAACAGTTGCACGTGAAATCGCTGGATATTTCTTGTAGTTTCTTGAGAGCATACGCGTAGGCCCATTGATCACTTAATTTGTACATTTATTCACGTCTTCCTCACTATTTTTTGAAAAGTGTAGCCAATGCCCTGTTTCTTAGGTTATGTGAGGTACTCATTTTCTGAAGGACCATGTATATGTTAACAGTACTGCTCGAATTAAGCAACTCTATCCTCTTCCATACACGCCTAAGTAACTTTGTTAGGCAAATGGTTCCTAGGGTTTAATTTTTGATCTAAGATTGCATGGATAGTATGATGTCCTACAGCACCAAAAGTATTCACGCCTGTTTTCAATATGGCTGTGTAGACACTTTCACCATGTCCGGTTGCCATGACATTGTATGATTAACATTCGTTAATCAACACCCTTCTAGTCCTTTAAACTGTTAGACTAGTGTTAAGTAAATGTGGCATTTGAAATAATTTTAATTTCATCCACTTACATTTTGCTTTTACTGGGAGGCTAAGAATTGTCTCAGAGAGCAGACACTGCCTATGTATGTATTTTGTGTAAATCTTTGAAATGTACCTGTGTACATAACTTTGTAAAAACACTGAGAAATTATACTAACTTATTTATGGTCCATCTTTTATGTGGAATTGTTTTTTGATTACGGTTATCCAAAGTGGCCTTTACGTTATATATATATTTGTTGTTTAAAAGCATATTTTTGTTAGGTTATTTTTTATTTTTATCAAGGTTTGCAACCTGAGCCTGATTTAAATATTTGATGTGCATTCTTAATGTGTGATACGATATTTTGCAATCAATTAAAGCTGAAATTAAATCTGAATTTTTTGGTCGTGTTTATACTGTTCACACCATCATTTGTTCTCCCGTTTCTCAAGTCTTATCACGCTAATATATAAACAGAAACTGTCCTCTCGTTCAAACAAATATCCCACCTAAATCCACCCAAAAATCATCCCAGGGGGGTAATTAAGGCTTCAGAACATTTGTCAACTTAAATAGCTTTGCTGCGAATGTCACACTTGGATTCTTTTAATGAATCTGCAGCTTTGTGTTCGATTTTAGAACACATAGAACCACCAGAAAGCGTGCATATTTCTACTCGATAAAACATTTCGGGGATAAAACCTTTAGGGGCTGTACTAGCGTGTATCATTACATACAGTATGTGTATGAGTTTAAATATGGATGCACACACATTCTCGTCTCGAGTAGAAACGTGGATTAAGTCCGTGGATGCTGTGTAATGTGAAACATTCCGCACATTTGGTTTCGAGCTTAAACTGTTAACGTCCAGTAAAATTAAACGATGTCCCGGTCTCTCCGACGTTCACAACATCAAGAAATGTACCTCCGTAGTAAATATCCACTGTACACGGTGTCAACGCAAGAATAAAAAAACATTGCAGTCAGTACGTGCAGTGACACTCCCAAAATGAAACCGTAGAGTATTTTGAAAAAATGCCTGGTGATTGACGTTCAGGTCGTCCAATCAGGTTGTGACTGAGGAAAGCGCACCATTGTTTCAGCCAGTAATATGTGTCTCGTGGTTTTTAAATGTACTTTTTTTCTTCTGTAAAATAGAGAAAATTCTCGAACTGTTATTTATTTTTTTATTGTAGAGTACAAACTATATATATATATATATATATATACGTTTATAAAAATGCTGTAGTTTCAGTGTAGTGTTATTGCAAACGTAATGTAAAAGAAAATACACCATTCAATGTTTTCCAAATAATGCATTTTGTGTTTTTGATTTAACCAACACAATACAGTGTGTATGTGTTCATGTCCGTATAAAATACGGATTTATCTGGTTATAGTTTACACATTTTTTAGCCTCTGCTAATGAGTTTAAACTTTAAAGTATTTTTATCAATTGCTAATGAAAGCTAACATAATTATTTTATCACATACTGCTGTATTGACCTATTATAGTCTCCAACTATGACATTTTACTAACACAAAACGCCAAAAAGACAGTTCTATACCTGTCATTTAAAAAAAGATCTGTTTCCAAAGTAATTTTATATACATACATGTTGAACTAAACATGCTCAATGACAGGTATTAGTTTTTACAAAATGATTGCATCATTGCTAATTGATGGACAGTTGCAAAATATCATAAGTTAAATTCTCTCTGGTAATTTCCATGGAGTTGTATAACTAGTGAGTGGTGGTGAGGTCTATTCAATCAGTTAGCCAGACAGAGAGAGACAGACATTTTTTTTTTTACTGACGATATTGACTGTTGATCTTGTAAAGGTTTTCCTGTTTGCCCCACAATAGAGAACCAGGAAGCTGGCTGTTACAGAAAGACACCTGCAGTAGCTGTGAGAGCTCCTGAATCACTCTGAAGTGTGCAGGTGGGTAACCTTAGCTCTGACAGTCACCCCCACTCAGAGCTGTGTCCATTGTCCCGGTGTGCAAGGCTTTGTGCTGACGGCCATTGTGAGGGGCGGGCACTCAGGACTGTTGTGTCTGGGGCGCCCAGTCAGACAAAGAGCCAATCTAGGAGCCACTGCCGTGCCCCGCCCAGCCGACCGAAACAGGAGAGTGGACCGGAGTGGAGGAGGAAACTGTGTCTGCAGACAGACAATAACACGCAGAGATTAACCCTGGGGAGGGTTGGTGGGATTAAGTCATATTGTATGGATCAAGTTCAACCTGGGGGTCAAATGTTGGGTACACACATTTGGGATAAAAGTCAAGTTTGCAATGCGTTAATTACTGGCAAATGTTGAGTACCCTTATGACTTGGTTGATTTTGAGACAAGACCCTTTGAAAAAGTGGCATTTATCATGGGTTCTCCTCAGCCAGGATGTCTGAACTGTTTTATTGTTGATCATTTTTAGCAGTGTCACTGTCACAGGATTGGACTGCGGCCTTCGATTCATTCATTGAGTCCGTTGGAAAAATCACTGTAGAAACCCTGTAAACACTGCAATATTTTTTTCTTAGTCATGGCACTTTGTCATTGCTTGTGCCGCACACCTTAACAATCCAGATTAATTTGCCGTTTACTCGCGCCGACCACCACGAACAAAACTGCAATGAAGGTGAAGGAAAACGAAAACGAGTGCGATCCACTGAATTCACACTTCCTCGTGCCCAGCTACAGCAGCAGGTTATCTCTTACAGTTAATCGGCCGACAGTTCATACAAAACCACAAGTTTCCTTCCACGTTTCCTGTGCCGACCACAGCTGATGTCAAAACCCAAATCCGACTGGCTCAGTCTCGTATCGGGGGCAAAGTTCCCACAAACACGGAAAAGTTCCGTCGTCTGAGGAACCCATAGCGAAACAATGGCCGACGACGACTGGTTGGAGATGTGTGATGGTTGCGGAGAGCGGAGAGATGGGTGCGTGGTGTGTAAAAGGGTGATGCCGCTTAGCATCAAATGGCAGGCGTTGTACCTGTGGCATGTTGGGTTTCAGGAGAGCAGTGGTTAGGCCCTAATGCTCATTAAACGAGCGCACCTGCAGACTATCAAAGGGCCTCTATCTGTTATCCTGCCAAATCTACACAGGCGCGCCGATAGAATGGAGGAGAACAAGCGAGGCGAAGCACACCGTCCCGTCCGTTGTCGTCCGTGGCCGCGAGCCGTCGGCCCGTCTGTGGTGCGTGGCCTAATCTAGTCAGGAATGTCTTCAGAGATACATTCAGATGCTGCTAGCCGGGAAGACAAAAAACCCTGGCCTCCGAAACATCTGCGTGGTGCAGATTGACAGGAGCTGTGTCAGACAGAGAGCCGAGGGAACGACCGGTGCCAGGCTCGCGGACGCGATCGGCGGCGATGACCTGTAGATGACTGCCGGCGAGGAGGACCACACTGGATACAAGCAGCTGTTCCACAGGCGCGGGGTTGACATGTGTCAGCAGATTGTAGTCAGGAGAATGTATTTTATAGCGCCGGGCCGGGCCGGGGGGGGTGGGGGGAGCTTTGCATGTGGGTTTTGGCAGAGGGCGTGATGTTCACAGTGGAAATGTTCCACACAGCTTACAGCTGATCTAATAAGGGTCTCAGCCACTGTATATCTGTGCCGTATAAATAGTGCGGTGGAGAGAGAAATCTGTTTTGTGTTTAGCTTTTGTGCACAGGGCGTGTTGAGAACACAGGTGTGTGTGTGTGTGGGACGTGACGTACCATGCCAAAAAAACACAATCGACATTCGGAGGAATGTGGCGAAAAGAGCGAAAATCGAGGTTCCAATAAAAATAAACCTTCTGGTATCTATCTGGTTGTGTGATGACGGGAGTCAGAATCCTGCTGTGAGCTCTCCACATAGGTCATATTTAAATTGTGACGCCAATAAATGACCTCACGTTTGGCTCGTCCACGGACGGAACAGGCCCAGTGACGGTTTGACAACACAGACCGAATTCACTCTCTCAGCTCATTAACAACACTGCCGGTCTGTTTCGTGTCACGACGGATTTATTGAAACTGCGCAAAAACACTGCTGCGTATTCCTTTGATCAGTCAAGCCGTCCACGAGCCGTCCGAGGCTATCACTGAAGACGACCCAGATATCCCTTCAGAAGACGACCCAGATATCCCTTCAGAAGACGGTGGTTTCTAACAAGCGCACAGAAGTAGGACTCAGAGGGAGGGAGGCTCTCATTCTCCCTCGGGTCAGCGGGCTGCTGTTGGGAGAAATAATCGTGTTCAGAAAACACATCCTGAGGAAAAAAACAGACGTCTCTCCCTTTGTCCGGACCCAGATATACTGTGCCTCTATTGATCCAAAACAGACTGTTGATCTGGCCAAAGGGACAAGACACTATATATTGACTCCACATTGGCCACGTCGTGTGCCTACCGATCCAAATATAGGGCCAACCTGACACAATAAAAGCAGACAAACTATCTTGCATGTTTGCACTTGATCATTTACTGTAGCCAGTGCTGTCAAATCCTGGGGTATCCTGGGGTATCCTGGTGTATCCTGGGGTATCCTGGGGTATCCTGGTGTATCCTGGGGTATCCTGGTGTATCATGCGGTATCCTGGGGTATCCTGGGGTATTCTGGTGTATCCTGGGGTATCCTGGTGTATCCTGGGGTATCCTGGGGTATCCTGGTGTATCCTGGGGTATCCTGGTGTATCATGCGGTATCCTGGGGTATTCTGGTGTATCCTGGGGTATCCTGGGGTATCCTGGTGTATCATGCGGTATCCTGGGGTATCCTGGGGTATTCTGGTGTATCCTGGTGTATCCTGGGGTATCCTGGGGTATCCTAGTGTATCATGCGGTATCCTGCGGTATCCTGGAGTATCCTGGGTTATCCTGGTGTATCCTGGTGTATCCTGGGGTATCCTGGTGTATCCTGGGGTATCCTGATGTATCCTGATGCATCCTGTGCTATCCTGGGGTATCCTGGTGTATCCTGGGGTATCCTGGGGTATCCTGGTGTATCATGCGGTATCATGCGGTATCCTGCGGTATCCTGGAGTATCCTGGTGTATCCTGGGGTATCCTGATGTATCATGCGGTATCATGCGGTATCCTGCGGTATCCTGGAGTATCCTGGTGTATCCTGGGGTATTCTGGGGTATCCTGGGGTATTCTAGGGTATCCTGGGGTATCCTGGGGTATCCTGATGTATCCTGGGGTATCCTGCGGTATCCTGGGGTATCCTGTGGTATCCTGGTGTATCCTGGGGTATCCTGGTGTATCATGCGGTATCATGCGGTATCCTGCGGTATCCTGGAGTATCCTGGTGTATCCTGGGGTATCCTGGGGTATCCTCACTCACCGCTCCAGATTTAGTTTCCTGCAGGATTGTTTTGAGGATGGCAACTGCATGGTATGGCGACACTTGACGTGTAGAATTCCCTGAACAAACCTGGGCCTGATAGCTGTTCGAGATAAATGCCTGGGAATTTGGCCTTTCAAATTTGTTCTTTTGGCCCCACTTATTTTTGGCCCCACAATTGCTCAGCGATTCATTAAAAACTTTTGAAATGGATGAATGTGAGAGAATAGCACATGTTTTGATGTAACTCTGTGCTGTGTTACATAATACTCTACCCATAGCACTTTCCCCTGCTTCTCTCCGTTCCTCTTCAGTCTGTCTCCACAGTTGCCCCTAGATGCAGCTGTCCTTCATGCCCCACATGCTGTTCTAAATGTAGTGCCCTCACATACTGCCCTCACCTACTGGTCTCACATACTGCCTTCACATACTGCCCTCACATACTGGTCTCACATACTGCCCTCACATACTGCCCTCACATACTGCCTTCACATACTGCCCTCACATACTGCCCTCACATACTGCCCTCACATCCGGCCCTCACCTACTGGTCTCACATACTGCCCTCACCTACTGCCCTCACACACTGCCCTCACATACTGCTCTCACATACTGCCCTCGCATACTGCCCTCACATACTGGTCTCACATTCTGGTCTCACATACTGCCCTCACATACTGGTCTCACATTCTGGTCTCACATACTGCACTCACATACTGGTCTCACATACTTCCCTCACATACTGCCCTCACCTACAGGTCTCACATACTGCCCTCACCTACTGCCCTCACACACTGCCCTCACATACTGCTCTCACATACTGCTCTCAAATACTGCCCTCACATACTGGTCTCTCATTCTGGTCTCACATACTGCCCTCACATACTGGTCTCACATTCTGGTCTCACATACTGCACTCACATACTGGTCTCACATACTTCCCTCACATACTGCCCTCACATACTTGCCTTCACATACTGCCCTCACATACTGCTCTCACATACTGGTCTCACATACTGCCCTCACATACTGCCCTCACACACTGCTCTCACATACTGCCCTCACATACTGCCCTCACACACTGCTCTCACATACTGCCCTCACATACTGCTCTCGCATACTGCTCTCAAATACTGCCCTCACATACTGGTCTCACATGCTGGTCTCACATATTGCACTCACATACTGGTCTCACATACTGGTCTCACCTACTGCCCTCACATACTGCCCTCAAATACTGCCCTCGCATACTGCCCTCACATACTTGCCTTCACATACTGCACTCACATACTGGTCTCCCATACTTCCCTCACATACTGCCCTCACATACTTGCCTTCACATACTGCCCTCACATACTGCTCTCACATACTGGTCTCACATACTGCCCTCACATACTGCCCTCACACACTGCTCTAACATACTGCCCTCACATACTGCTCTCACATACTGCTCTCAAATACTGCCCTCACATACTGGTCTCACATACTGGTCTCACATACTGCACTCACATACTGGTCTCACATACTGGTCTCACCTACTGCCCTCACATACTTCCCTCACATACTGCCCTCACATACTGGTCTCACATTCTGACTCACATACTGCCCTCAGATACTGCCCTCACATACTTCCCTCACATACTTCCCTCACATAATGCCCTCACATACTGGTCTCACATACTGCCCTCAGATACTGGTCTCACATACTTGCCTTCACATACTTGCCTTCACATACTGCCCTCACATCCTGCCCTCACCTACTGGTCTCACATACTGCCCTCACCTACTGCCCTCACACACTGCCCTCACATACTGCTCTCACATACTGCCCTCACATACTGCCCTCACATACTGTCCTCACATACTGGTCTCACATACTGCCCTCACATACTGGTCTCACATACTGCCCTCACATACTGCCCTCACATACTGCCCTCACACACTGGTCTCACATACTGCCCTCACATACTGGTCTCACATTCTGTTTTCACATACTGCCCTTACATACTGGTCTCACATTCTGGTCTCACATACTGCCCTCACATACTGGTCTCACATACTTCCCTCACATACTGCCCTCCCATACTGGTCTCACATACTGCCCTCACATTCTACCCTGTCTGGCTCGCCAAACCCCACTGCACCACTGAAGTCCTTCCAGTTCTCCACAATTCCTGCCAGGAGTCTCAGCCATTCTGGGGGAGAAGTCCCAAATACTGACCGAGAAAAGGAACAAAAGGTCAGGTTGGTGTTATTGAAATGACCGTGGTCACTGGTCAGTTGAACGATCGAAGGACAGACATATGGCCCGAGGGAATCTTGGTGTGCAAAGTTCAAGGAAGGTCATTTGAACCCTGGTACCTCCAGGTTATTTGGCTCCTGCAGGCGATGTAGCAACTCCCCATAATGACCACAGAGGGGGTCAGAGGTCATGCAGTGCTCCTTCCTCAACGTGGTTACATGGATAACCATTATCTTGTGCTCGGCAGAAGGGGGACGAGTGTGGCCTCTGAAGAGGTGCTGTGTCAAAGGTCAGGTTCCCTGTGGACCGTACTTACTGCTATAAGATTCATCCCTCTTTACTCCCGTATTCACCCTTTTTACAATATTCACCATAATGTCCATATTTATTCTATTTACCATATTCACTGTATTTACCGTATTCGCAATATTCACCATATTTACCCTATTTATTCTATTTACCATATTCACCGTATTTACTGTATTTACCTATTCACAATATTCACCATAATTACCATATTTACCCTATTTATCCTATTTACCATAGTCACCATATTTGCCATATTTACCCTATTTACCCTATTTATCCTACTTACCATATTCACCATATTTACCATATTTACCCTATTTACCCTATTTATCCTACTTACCATAGTCACCATATTTACCCTATTTACCCTACTTACCATAGTCACCATATTTGCCATATTTACCCTATTTACCCTATTTATCCTACTTACCATATTCACCATATTTACCATATTTACCCTATTTACCCTATTTACCCTACTTACCATAGTCACCATATTTACCCTATTTACCCTATTTATCCTACTTACCATATTCACCATATTTACCCTATTTACCCTATTTATCCTACTTACCATATTCACCATATTTACCCTATTTGCCCTATTTATCCTACTTACCATAGTAACCATATTTACCCTATTTACCCTATTTACCGGTATTCACACTATTACTTGTATTCACCCTATTTACCCGTATTCACACTATTACTTGTATTCACCCTATTTACCCGTATTCACACTATTACTTGTATTCACCCTATTTACCCGTATTCACACTATTACTTGTATTCACCCTATTTACCCGTATTCACACTATTACTTGTATTTAACCTATTTACCCGTATTCACACTATTACTTGTATTCACCCTATTTACCCGTATTCACACTATTACTTGTATTCACCCTATTTACCCGTATTCACACTATTACTTGTATTCACCCTATTTACCCGTATTCACACTATTACTTGTATTCACCCTATTTACCCGTATTCACACTATTACTTGTATTCACCCTATTTCCCCCTCTTTAACCATATTTACCCCATTTACCCCCAATTATTACATTTGTAAACAATAGTCCTCATGAATTTAATTCAATAAAATATACTTTAATAAAAGCAATACTTTTGGATAAAAGTGATATTGTACCACACTGTCTTTGTTTGACATCTCTTCTGAAGTAGGAGGAGTGAGTTTCAATGGGAATGTGAATTATGCTTGAGCACTAACAGTGACTGAGGAGTGAGTTTCAATGGGAATGTGAATTATGCTTGAGCACTAACAGTGACTGAGGAGTGAGTTTCAATGGGAATGTGAATTATGCTTGAGCACTAACAGTGACTGAGGAGTGAGTTTCAATGGGAATGTGAATTATGCTTGAGCACTAACAGTGACTGAGGAGTGAGTTTCAATGGGAATGTGAATTATGCTTGAGCACTAACAGTGACTGAGGAGTGAGTTTCAATGGGAATGTGAATTATGCTTGAGCACTAACAGTGACTGAGGAGTGAGTTTCAATGGGAATGTGAATTATGCTTGAGCACTAACAGTGACTGAGGAGTGAGTTTCAATGGGAATGTGAATTATGCTTGAGCACTAACAGTGACTGAGGAGTGAGTTTCAATGGGAATGTGAATTATGCTTGAGCACTAACAGTGACTGAGGAGTGAGTTTCAATGGGAATGTGAATTATGCTTGAGCACTAACAGTGACTGAGGAGTGAGTTTCAATGGGAATGTGAATTATGCTTGAGCACTAACAGTGACTGAGGAGTGAGTTTCAATGGGAATGTGAATTATGCTTGAGCACTAACAGTGACTGAGGAGTGAGTTTCAATGGGAATGTGAATTATGCTTGAGCACTAACAGTGACTGAGGAGCCTTGGCAACAACAACAACTGTCTTCAACCCAACTGTTGCCTTCCTCTATTTTGGGACTGAATGGAGTGGTTTGCATCAGCTGCTGCTTACATTGTGTCCCTTCCTGACACACACACACACACACACACACACAACACACACACACACACCTGTTCCCTGGTATCTGCTTTCATATGTCGCTGACTGGCCCGCATGTGGCCGGCCAGACAGGTGGCTATGTTGAGGCCTGTCTGCTTTTCAAATCCCATTTTAGGTCCCAATTTAAAAACAACTGACGTTAACTAGTTTAACGCATATAATCTTTCAACCAAGGCTAAGAATAAAGATTCAAAAAACATATGTTCTTTCGCTTTTACAAAAGATAGCCAAGTAACACAAGGAATCCCAGTAATAAGTGACAATGTCTCTATACAGGACAACCCAGTACATATATTGTGCAAGAGTACGGGCTAGCTGAGGTTCTTGTATATATAGGTAATGTGCAAGAGTACGGGCTAGCTGAGGTTGTTGTATATATAGGTAATGTGCAAGAGTACAGGCTAGCTGAGGTTGTTGTATATATAGGTAATGTGCAAGAGTACGGGCTAGCTGAGGTTGTTGTATATATAGGTAATGTGCAAGAGTACGGGCTAGCTGAGGTTGTTGTATATATAGGTAATGTGCAAGAGTACGGGCTAGCTGAGGTTGTTGTATATATAGGTAATGTGCAAGAGTACGGGCTAGCTGAGGTTGTTGTATATATAGGTAATGTGCAGGAGTACGGGCTAGCTGAGGCCCGTGTGGCATCTTATGCTATGGTTCCAGTGAGCCATGGTCAGCCTTCAAAACCTGCCGGACACGTTTTAGCGTTAGTGTTCCAGTGCCTCTGCCAGACCCGGGACCTTGGTGGAGTCTAAAGTGGAGCCACCAGGTAGGAAACCAGAGGTGGGCCAGGGATAGACCAGGTGTGGACCACGGAGAGACCAGGTGTGGACCAGGGAGAGACCAGGGGTGGACCAGGGAGAGACCAGAAGTGGACCAGGGGGAGACCAGGTGTAGTGTTTTAGAGTTTGACTGTTCCAGCAAACTTTTTCCTTTCTTTTAGAAGTGTATCGAAAATATTTCTGTTTTATTTTTTGGTGTTTCTGGACACATTTTACTGTTTGTATACTTTACGGAATCAGAAAAATATAAGTTTTTGTTTTAAAATGCTTTATTAAGTTTATTAGTTTAGTGACGTCATTTCCACTGCCGGGTCCTCCAATCGTGTCTCGCTCAATGCGCTCAATGCTCAGAACAACTTTGGGCTTGAGCGAGACAGGTATGTTGTAAGTGAGCTCAGAAATAGAGTGTTTAAATGTAATATAATAAGTAAAAATGACGATCAATACCGGTGGATGGCATGTTTTAATGATGGATTGAGTCACTTAGTGTATTGGAATATTATTATTTTTATGTGGATTCCGAGTTTTATGTTAATTAGCCTTTAGTATGTTGGTTCAAATTGCCGCGTGCCGTTTTGAATGGCGGGTTTATAAGGTGGCACAGTTCATTAAATATCATCAATCCAGGGTGGATTACGCTTAAATAACAAAATGCAGTTACTTTTGTCGAAGTATATTGTCTTTATCTGTCTAATATTGTGTATTTGTACTTGTAATTTAGAGCAGATGCAGTTACAGTATTAATGGGGGCAGGGTTTCACTTTTCTATTCTTTTTACACTCCTCACAGAGACAACAGAATTGAAAGTGTTGAGTGTATTAATCCCTGTCCTGTGTTTAATAAACTGCAGGTATGTAATGTTCAGAAAATACCACTATACGATCACTTGTCATTGTAATGTTCAGAAAATACCACTATACGATCATTTGTCATTGTAATGTTTAAATATATACATCATTATATGTGTTTATTATATGTATATATTGACTTGATTGAATGAATATGTGTTGGAGATGTGTGATATGTAAGTTGTGATGTATGTTGTGAAAGAACAAACAAGAAGAGTGTTTTGTTGATGTTTCATTGAAATGCTCAGAACAACTTTGGGCTTGAGCGAGACAGAGACAACAGAATTGAGAGTGTTGAGTGTATTAATCCCTGTCCTGTGTTTAATAAACTGCAGACGTGACCCCCACAAGAGTCCGGTGTCGGTGGTTCTTTTGTGGTGCCGGAAGAAATCCGCTACACAGGGGTGGACCAGGGAGAGACCAGGGGTGGACCAGGGAGAGACCAGGGGTGGACCAGGGAGAGACCAGGGGTGGACCAGGGAGAGACCAGGGGTGGACCAGGGAGAGGCCAGGAGTGGACCAGGGAGAGGCCAGGGGTGGACCAGGGAGAGGCCAGGAGTGGACCAGGGAGAGACCAGGAGTGGACCAGGGAGAGGCCAGGGGTGGACCAGGGAGAGACCAGGGGTGGACCAGGGAGAGACCAGGGGTGGCCCAGGGAGAGACCAGGGGTGGCCCAGGGAGAGACCAGGGGTGGACCAGGGAGAGACCAGGGAGAGACCAGGGGTGGACCAGGAGTGGACCAGGGAGAGGCCAGGGGTGGACCAGGGAGAGACCAGGAGTGGACCAGGGAGAGACCAGGGGTGGACCAGGGAGAGACCAGGGGTGGACCAGGGAGAGACCAGGGGTGGACCAGGGAGAGACCAGGGAGAGACCAGGGGTGGACCAGGGAGAGACCAGGGGTGGACCAGGGAGAGACCAGGGGTGGACCAGGGGTGGACCAGGGAGAGACCAGGGGTGGACCAGGGAGAGACCAGGGGTGGACCAGGGAGAGGCCAGGAGTGGACCAGGGAGAGGCCAGAGGTGGACCAGGGAGAGGCCAGGGGTGGACCAGGGAGAGGCCAGGGGTGGACCAGGAGTGGACCAGGGAGAGGCCAGGGGTGGACCAGGAGTGGACCAGGGAGAGACCAGGAGTGGACCAGGGAGAGGCCAGGAGTGGACCAGGGAGAGGCCAGGGGTGGACCAGGGAGAGGCCAGGGGTGGACCAGGGAGAGACCAGGAGTGGACCAGGGAGAGACCAGGAGTGGACCAGGGAGAGACCAGGAGTGGACCAGGGAGAGACCAGGAGTGGACCAGGGAGAGACCAGGGGTGGACCAGGGAGAGACCAGGAGTGGACCAGGGAGAGACCAGGAGTGGACCAGGGAGAGACCAGGGGTGGACCAGGGAGAGACCAGGAGTGGACCAGGGAGAGACCAGGAGTGGACCAGGGATAGACCAGGGGTGGACCAGGGAGAGACCAGGGGTGGACCAGGGAGAGACCAGGAGTGGACCAGGGAGAGGCCAGGGGTGGACCAGGGGTGGACCAGGGGTGGACCAGGGAGAGACCAGGGGTGGACCAGGGGTGGACCAGGGAGAGACCAGGGGTGGACCAGGGAGAGACCAGGAGTGGACCAGGGAGAGACCAGGGAGAGACCAGGGGTGGACCAGGGAGAGACCAGGAGTGGACCAGGGAGAGACCAGGAGTGGACCAGGGAGAGACCAGGGGTGGACCAGGGAGAGACCAGGGGTGGATCAGGGAGAGACCAGGAGTGGACCAGGGAGAGGCCAGGGGTGGACCAGGGAGAGACCAGGGGTGGACCAGGGAGAGACCAGGGGTGGACCAGGGAGAGACCAGGGGTGGCCCAGGGAGAGACCAGAAGTAGACCAGGGAGACCACTGATATTAACCAGAGGAGGACAAAGGGTTGTGGACACCAGGTTCTCTGGATAATAGAAGGAAGCTCTGGTCTGCTCCTCTACCCTTCCTCCATCTATCGAGCCAGCCCTCCTCAGAGACTCTTTTCTCCCCTAGGCGTGTTGTTCTTGGGACATCCCCAGTATTTCTTGGCCTTTGACGGAAAATATAATTGAATAGTAATCTGAGATGTTCTTTCACTCTTTCTCTCTCCGACTATCCCTCCTTAATGGTTCTGGGATATTGAGGCTCAGTCAGCACGTGGAGTACTTTTATCTATTTGTCTTCTATCCTGATTGCATTGTGAGGAAAAAAATAGTAAATTAAGGACACTTTATACTTTGTGAGAGAGGCAGGGGTTTACCTTGACCTCATGTGGAATAGAGACATCCAAGAGAGAAGGCATGAGTTAAAATTGAACAGAGAGCCAATAGTTGAGTAAAAATACAACAGACACAGTCAATAGAGAAGAGTAAAAGGTTAAAAAAAACAGCCAAGAGATATGTACAAGAAAACCGAATTCTTGACGATGGACAAGTCATCAAGACACATTAGACCCAATGAGACCCCAGAAGATGTAATTAAATGATTTTTTATTTACACCAGACATACAGAGGGTTTTGAATATAATTTACAGTCATAGCAAT
This sequence comes from Dallia pectoralis, assembly GCA_029465975.1. Classification (NCBI taxonomy): domain Eukaryota; kingdom Metazoa; phylum Chordata; class Actinopteri; order Esociformes; family Umbridae; genus Dallia; species Dallia pectoralis. The sequence goes on along the minus strand of CM055745.1, from coordinate 7,453,526 downwards.
CCATTTTAAAATACTTTCTTTTCCCTTATCCCTGGAGACCAAGTCCTTCCGGGCCAATTTGTTCCACATAGTAATAAATAATGAAATATAAGGCAATGTAACTATTTACAACTCTTATAAAACTGTACAGGAGAATGGTCATGGCGCCAGGATGAGACGTGGAGCAGCTACGTATCTCTAGAAATCTCTAACTTAGCTGCTTCGAAGAAAATACAAAATATATTATATCATAGAAAATACATGCAACTAATCTTCAACCACAGCAAAAAGAGAAGATATATACCAGCAATGCAGAGGGGTTCCTTACATTTCTCATTCTTTCGCTCCCCATTCTCTCTCTCTCTCTCCCTCTCTCTCCTCCCCCATCTCTCTCTCTCTCCTCCCCCAATCTCTCTCTCTCCTCCCCCCCTCTCTCTCCCCCCCATCTCTCTCTCTCCTCCCCCCATCTCTCTCTTTCTCTCTCATTCCCCCCTTCTCTCTCTCCCTCTCTCTCCCCCCATCTCTCCTTCTCTCTACTCCCCCCATCTCTCCCTCTCTCTCTCCTCTCTCTCCCCTCCCCCATCTCTCTCTCCTACCCCCTCTCTCTCTCTCCCTGCCTCCTTTCTCTCTTTCCCCATTCTCTCACTCCCCCTGCCTCTGTCTCCTCTTATTCTCTCTTTCTCTCTCCCCTTTTCTACCCTCTTTAGTTACCATCATGTGTGTACTACATTTAAAAAAGGGCTTGAATACAAAGTTTGGTTATTGTTTTCTAATTTCTACTGGCTAAACCCAGCTGGCATACGACAAATATGTGTAGTGAGAACAAAAAAAAACATTATTTATATTTAAAAGGTCTAAAGCTGAAGCAGAAACCTGGTATGTCAACTTCTCCTTTAGTGGTCGTCGGATATTTCACGCCCTTCAAACTTTATCATGAAGTGAGCTTCTCAAAGCCTACTGTTTCAATTGTAGACATTGTTCCAGTGTTTCTTTTTATTAGTCGACTCACACACACACAGAGTAATTCCTTTACCAGGAATTCCTTTACCAGGAATTCAGAACTTAATTACCAAGAGACAGACAAATAATCAGAGCCCTAAAAGGGCGAATTCACTTCAAATTGCACACAGAAGTTGGAAAAGGAAAGTTATTGTGTTTTATTATATAAATAGGAGGGCGGGGAAAGAATTGGTTCATATAAATATCCCAGTGGTATTGACACGAGGTCAACTGCAAGACTACCATAACTCCCTGTAGTGTTCTGGAATATTACACTTTGCCCTGTCATGACATTTATGACACACTACCTTTCAGAAGGTTGGGTTCCCGCCATAAAAACATACATGAAATGAGTATAAATAGAACATATTATTGCAAAATGAATATGAAATATAGCCGTTGACAAGGTTAGAAGTAATAGCTGGAACTATTAAGAAGTATTTAGAGATTTGTTTACGGTTTGGCTTGATGAGCACTGACAGTGGATATGAAAAGTCTAGATGAGAGAAAGATACATCATGTCAGAACTTTTTCCCACCTTTAATGTGGCCTATAATGTGAACCATTCAATTGAAATACAAACTGAAACTTTGAGGGGGATAAATAAAAAAAACAATTAACTGGTTGCATAAGTTTGCACACCCTTAAACTAATACTTTGTTAACGCACCTTTTTATTTTATTACAGCACTCAGACGTTTTAGGTAGGAGTCTATTTTAGGTAGGAGTCTATTGACTTGGCCATATTTGCCCACTCTTAATTGCAAAACCGCTCCAAATATGTCAGATTGCGAGGACATCTCATGTCCACAGCCCTCTTCAGATTAACCCACAGATGTTCAATTCAGGTCTTGGCTCTAGCTGGGCCATTTTTAAAACGTTTGATTTTTTTGGTGAAGCCATGCCCTTGTGGATTTGGATGTGTGCTTTGGGTTGTTGTCATGATGAAAGGTGCACTTCAAATTGCCAGGTATTTGGAACTGTTCATAATTCCCTCCAGTCTAACTAAGGCCCGGTTCCAACTGAAAAAAAAAACAGCCCCAAAGCATGATGCTGCCACAACCACGCTTCCCTATGGGTATGGTGTTCTTTGGGTGATGTGCCGTGTTGTTTTTGCACCAAACATACTTTTTGGAATTATGGGCAAAAAGTTCAACCTTGGTTTCATCAGACCATGACACCTTTATTTGTGATTAATCTGAGTCACTTCATGTGACGGCAGGTGTATAATGACTTCTATTTAACATGAGTTGTGATTGGTTAATTCTGACACAGCCACATCCCCAGTTATAGGAGGGTGTGTGCACACTTAAGCAACCAGGTTATTGTAAGGTTTTTATTTTTAAACCCCCCCCCTTCTCGCCGGAGAATTCAGTTTGTTTTTCAATTGAATTGTTCACGTTTTGGGTGGAATTAAACGTGGAACAAGTTCTGACATGATTAATCTTCGCCTAATTTTTTCACATAACAAATAACTGTCAAAACATGGGTGTTTAGACTTTTTATATCCACATACGTACCATACGGCCAAGCTGCTCCCAAAACAGCTCAATATGGTTGAGATCTGGTGACTGTGCTGGCCACTCCATTATAGAGAGAATACCAGCTGCTACTTCTCCAAGTAGTTTCGAGCTGTGCTTTGGGACATTTTCCTGTAAAATTGGCTCTGATCAAGCATCGTACAGAAACTATGGTATGACGTCGAAGATCGATGATGGCCTTCTTTCTTGAAGATTCCTTTAAATGTCTACAAATCTACACCAAACCTTATTCCTTGTGAACCAAACACTTAAAACATTCTTCAGTCTCTGTCCAGTGTCTGTGTTCTTCTGGCCATCTTAATCTTTGCTTTTTAAAGACCCGTCTAAGATATGTTTTGTTCTTGGCAACTCAGCCTAGAAGGCCAGCATCATTTTGTGACTGATGTTTTGCAGAAACTATTGTGACCCGTGAGGTGCCCGTTTCTCAAACTAGACAGTCTAATATATTTGTCCTCTAGCTCAGTTGTGCACCGGGTCCTCCCACTCCTCTTTCTATACTGATTAGAGACAGTTTGTGCTGTTCTCTTAAGGGAGTAGTAGACAGCGTTGTACAAGATCTGTAGTCCGCATGGAATAGTATTTTTTTCTCTCAGAACAACTGCAAAGGCGTTTTTATAATGATCAATTAGGCTTTTGAAATTCTAGACTTGGGTTAGCAATCACAACCGGACTGATGATTGCTGATAATGGGCCTCTGTACGCCTAGGTAGATGTCATGAAAAAAATCTGATGTTTACAGCTACAACAGTCATTTACAACATTAACAATGTCTGCACAGGATATCCTGGCCATTTTGAGGGCATTTTTATGTGATTCCGAACCAATGAACGGCAGTGTATTTTATTAGCATTGCCTTCGCTGTAAATCAGGGCCAGATTATTCCTTGCTGAGCTGTGGTGCCCTTCTCCTACGCTCCAACTGCCCAATAACCGATGCAGACCCCTGGCTAAGTCAACAAGTAATCTCCTGGTTCTCCTGCATGCCACTGGATCACTACTAACAAACAGACGCTGGGCTCTGAATACAGCCCAGGGGGAGATGAATTGGTGGCTATATGGAAACAGGCGTGCTCTACTTTGGTTTATATGGAGCCAAAATCATCAATGATGTCTGACAATTTCCGCTGTTAGACCACTGGCCTCCATCATCCAGTGAGCTTTTAGTGAATGCTTGAGTTGCCTGGCTGCTCAGAGTTATTGGCCCCAGTCTAATGCCATGGCTGCATATGTTTCTTCTCTGAGTCTGGAATTACGCCCTCTGTAAAAATGTCCGAAATGTGAGCACATCGTAGGAACCAGTGAGTCGATGTGAAAACAAACGCGCGATCGGATAAATACGCTCTAATTGCTGTTCGCCGTCTTTCATTGCATCACAACAACTGTTAGTTTGGGAACTAGGCAGCATTCAACAGAAACCTGAATCTCAAATCCCACAATCTGGTCACCATTTAACCTGTTAAACAGCACCGATAATCCATCTAGTCAAAATGCTCCATGCCGAGGAGTAAAAGTCTCAGGCAAATCTGTATGAACTGTATAACACGTTATTTGTGTATGATGTGAAGGTTTTCCAGAGCAAATGTTTCTGGTGCTGTTATTAAAGGAGGTGACTGCAGAACGGATGGGAAACATCACCTCCCCATTCACCAAGATGCTATGGGAGGATGTCTCTACTGGATGTCAGTAGTCATCAGAGTGTGGACACCATGTCTGTACTGGATGTCAGTAGTCATCAGAGTGTGGACACCATGTCTGTACTGGATGTCAGTAGTCATCAGAGTGTGGACACCATAACTGTACTTGATGTCAGTAGTCGTCAGAGTGTGGACACCATGTCTCTACTGGATGTCAGTAGTCATCAGAGTGTGGACACCATGTCTGTACTGGATGTCAGTAGTCATCAGAGTGTGGACACCATGTCTGTACTGGATGTCAGTAGTCGTCAGAGTGTGGACACCATGTCTGTACTGGATGTCAGTAGTCATCAGAGTGTGGACACCATGTCTGTACTGGATGTCAGTGGTTATCAGAGTGTGGACACCATGTCTGTACTGGATGTCAGTAGTCATCAGAGTGTGGACACCATGTCTCTACTTGTCAGTAGTCGTCAGTCTCCTGCTTTTTGGTCACGTCTCCCGTTCTCTTAAATGCCTTGACAGACGAGCACTTCCCACAGGGCAACAAATGCCAGAGTTTAGTTGTTTGTCGTCTTCCTCTAAGGTCAGAGGTCAGAGACAATGTCTTATAAAGGTTTTGGGGGTTATGAAAGAAGGGCGTCGATTCAATGTGTATCGCTGAAGCTCATTGCCAGGGTGCGTACGGTATTTAATGCCAACCTTCTCCCAACCCCTGCATTCGCGGTAAACACCGTCGTGATTGTCACCGGGTCGTCTGCAATGCTTCAGCTGTACAGATCGAATAGAGTCCCGGGTAAAAGCGCGAGGGGGCAACTACACCACCTTCTAAAGGAGGTAGTTGGAGGGCTCCCTCTATTGGAGTCCGTGTCCCGCTCTCCAGGCAGGACGTGTCATGCCCCCAGCTCTGCTGGACCCTGGTGGGGGTCCCCTCAGGCATCTCTCTGCCCACTGTGACTTCACTGCACGTCATCGAAGCTGTAGCTGGAGGACTGGCCCCTGGTCATGTAGGCCCTGGGGACACACGGAGCTCTGGGCGGCGGCGGCGGCGGCTTCTCTATCAGCTCCTCGTTCGGATTGTACTGGTCAACCAGGATCTTCAGCACCGCCTCGATCTTGTGGTCCATGTGGATGATCTGGTGACGGAACACACACACAAAACACACACACGCGCACGTTTGATTCCAGTCCCATTTAAATGGGTGCAGCGGTGGTGGAGTGTCATTGAGAGCAATGTCTTTGTTTGGAGTGTCTTTGTTCGTCTGCCAGGTCTTTTATATGGGCACCATCCCAATGACAGAGCACAGCTTTATAATGACATGTTGGTTGGCAATCCCAGTTTACCTGCTGGAGCTAGCCCCACTACGTATGTCACGAAAACACACACGCACACACACACAAACACACACACACACACACACACACACACACACACACCATCTCTCAGACAGACAAGCACACACACTCTCAGACAAGCACACAAACACAGACAGACACACTCATACACCAGCTCTCAGACAGACACACACACACACACATCCACACAGACACGCACACTCTCAGACAGACAGACGAACACAGACACACACACACACACACACTCTCAGACAGACAGACGAACACAGACACACACACACAGACACACACACACACACACACACACACACAAACACACATCTCCAGGCAGACATACCAGGAGCTGTCGCTGTAACTGTAAACACAGGTGCCTCAGTATCACCCGGCAGACTCTTCACCACAGAGGCAACTCCTCTGTAACCACACATGCTGCTAAAACACGTACACACCTTCCAGCACACTGAAGTACTTGGACAATGATCTTGTTCTGCATTGTCTTGGTCGTGCCTTTTCAACATGTTTTATACATGGCATAGACTTTGACATATATTGGTTGCGGATAAAGTGAATGTGGGAGACTAGGACGTGACGTTAGACCAAAGAGACGTGACATCTGATAAAGTGGATGTGGGAGACTAGGACCTGACGCTAGACCAAAGAGACGTGACATTTGATAAAGTGGATGTGGGAGACTAGGACCTGACGCTAGACCAAAGAGACATGACATCTGATAAAGTGGATGTGGGAGACTAGGACCTGACGCTAGACCAAAGAGATGTGACATCTGATAAAGTGGATGTGGGAGACTAGGACCTGACGCTAGACCAAAGAGACGTGACATCTGATAAAGTGGATGTGGGAGACTAGGACCTGACATCTGATAAAGCACAACGGCATTCGTAGACTCACATTCTTGTCAAAACTGATAGCAAGGAGTTGCAGTGGCTGGACTGACTTCCATGTTGTTATTTTGTGTATTTAGTTTGCATTAAGGACTCTTCGAATCTGTCTTTTTGTTAAACCAGGAAACTCTGTCAGTACAGACAGTAGATCAGTCAGTACAACAGACAGTACAACAGACAGTCAGTACAACAGACAGTACAACAAACAGTCAGTACAACAGACAGTACAACAGACAGTCAGTACAACAGACAGTCAGTACAACAGACAGTCAGTACAACAGACAGTCAGTACAACAGTCAGTACAACAGACAGTCAGTACAACAGACAGTACAACAGACAGTCAGTACAACAGACAGTCAGTACAACAGACAGTCAGTACAACAGACAATCAGTACAACAGACAGTACAACAGACAGTCTGTACAACAAACAGTACAACAGACAGTCAGAACAACAAACAGTACAACAGACAGTCAGTACAACAGACAGTACAACATACAGTAAAACATACAGTCAGTACAACAGACAGTCAGTACAACAGACAGTACAACAGACAGTCAGTACAACAGACAGTACAACAGTCAGTACAACAGACAGTCAATACAACAGACAGTCAGTACAACAGACAGTACAACAGACAGTCAGTACAACAGACAGTCAATACAACAGACAGTCAGTACAACAGACAGTCAATACAACAGACAGTCAGTACAACAGACAGTCAATACAACAGACAGTCAGTACAACAGACAGTCAATACAACAGACAGTCCGTACAACAGACCGACGAGCATCAGTCAGTGGAGTGGAAATCCATATCACGCAACATCAAATAAGATCACCCCACCACGAGATTCACCACCGTCATATAATCATGAAAGTAGTAAGTATACGGTTAGATCAAGCTTTAGGTTAGACCTGGTTTAAACCCACCTACATTAGACAAAGCTCTAGGTTAGACCTGGTTTATACCCACCTACATTAGACAAAGCTCTAGGTTAGACCTGGTTTATATCCACCTACATTAGACAAAGCTCTAGGTTACACCTGGTTTAAACCCACCTACATTAGACAAAGCTCTAGGTTAGACCTGGTTTAAACCCACCTACATTAGACAAAGCTCTAGGTTAGACCTGGTTTAAACCCACCTACATTAGACAAAGCTCTAGGTTAGACCTGGTTTACACCCACCTAGATTAGACAAAGCTCTAGGTTAAAAATGGGTGCCTTGCTTGGGGCTCATATGTGAGATATTATGAGCCGAATACAAGAGTATCAGAACCCTGTAATAACCCCATCATATTCCTATCACAACCCTAACACAACAATATCATTACCACATCATAACCCCTTCATATCCCTATATTAACCCTATCATAACCTCACTATAATCCTGTCATAACCTTATAATAACCCTATCATAACCGTAAAAGAACTTATCATAACACTATCATAACCATATTATTAACCTTTCATAACCTTATTATAACCATATCATAACACCATCATAACCCTATTATAACCTTATTATAACCCTATCATAACCTTAAAAAATGTATCATAACACTATAATAACCATATCATTACACTATCATAACCCTATTATAACCATATCATAACACTATCATAACCCTATTATAACTTTATTATAACCCTATCATAACCTTAAAAAACGTATCGTAACACTATCATAACCTTATTATAAACATATCATAACACTATCATAACCCTATTATAACCATATTATAACCCTATCATAACCTTACATTTTTTTATCATAACCTTATTATAACCATATCATAACACTATCATAACCTTTTTATAACTCTATCCTAACGTTATTATATACCTATATTAACCCTACCTTATCATAACACAATAATAACCTTATTATTAACCTTTCATAACCCTACCATAACCTTATTATAACCCCATCACAACCATATCAGACATCTTCAGACTTATGGACATTATTTTACTGTCGGATCCAGGATTCCTGTCCCAAATCAAAGTGCACACCAGAGTTAGACAGCAGAACACTGTCAGGTTCGAGATAAGCAGCATTTCTCGCTGTTGTGTGTGAATGCACGCTGTCAGCCAGCATCGCCCCGAAGGACATGTGATACGGGGACAGGTGACGTTTCAGCTGTCCACAAACCCTCTCCACCCTCCCAAACAACACATGGTCAAGCACCCCTCCCCCCACCCCACCCTACTGACCGTCTGCATGGCTAACTGTTCCGCCAATATAGCCGCTGCTTTAAATCACATTGTCATCGTTTTAATCGCCGGCCCTTCCAGTCCAAGCGCATGCCAAGGCCAGAGCTACACCGTTTCAGCCTCTGTGTCTCCTCACCAGAGATCCACAGTGGTGGGAACATGGGCTGTTGGGGACAGACCAGGGACACAGTGGCTGTGTTGACCCAGGAACACCCTTCCTTTCCCGTCTTACCTTCCGTCCGTCCCCTGGGACCCTCTGTATTATCCCAACAGCTGCCCCGCCCAGACTCTAAACAAGGCTGAACGCCAAACTGCCGCCTATGTTTGTTACTGACACAACAACAACAACAACAGAGGAATTAGTTGGTCTCAGAGCTGTGTAGTAGAATGACAATGAATTAGTCCAGAGCTGTATAGTAGAATGACAATGAATTAGTCCAGAGCTGTATAGTAGAATGACAATGAATTAGTCCAGAGCTGTATAGTAGAATGACAATGAATTAGTCCAGAGCTGTATAGTAGAATGACAATGAATTAGCCCAGAGCTGTATAGTAGGATGACAATGAATTAGCCCAGAGCTGTATAGTAGGATGACAATGAATTAGTCCAGAGCTGTATAGTAGAATGACAATGAATTAGTCCAGAGCTGTATAGTAGAATGACAATGAATTAGCCCAGAGCTGTATAGTAGAATGACAATGAATTAGTCCAGAGCTGTATAGTAGAATGACAATGAATTAGTCCAGAGCTGTATAGTAGGATGACAATGAATTAGCCCAGAGCTGTATAGTAGAATGACAATGAATTAGTCCAGAGCTGTATAGTAGAATGACAATGAATTAGTCCAGAGCTGTATAGTAGAATGACAATGAATTAGTCCAGAGCTGTATAGTAGAATGACAATGAATTAGTCCAGAGCTGTATAGTAGGATGACAATGAATTAGCCCAGAGCTGTATAGTAGAATGACAATGAATTAGTCCAGAGCTGTATAGTAGAATGACAATGAATTAGCCCAGAGCTGTATAGTAGAATGACAATGAATTAGTCCAGAGCTGTCCAGCCTTGTTCCTGGAGACCTACTGTCCCAAAGGTTCTGTCTACCTCAGTTGTGACTGACCTGATTTCATTTCATCGAGCGTTCAACATTAGGGCGCATTATGGCACATTAAATGTCTTGATTCTGCCTTTGAATTATGCCACTATATGTCCATAATTCAGACGGATGTTTATGGTCCCAGGATGACAAGACGTTATAGTGATCGGGCTGTCTGAACTGGGCGAAACAGACTGCTGGTGTGACACTTTGTTTCCATAAGGGCAATTATTTTTTATCTGAGGAATTCTACTGACGGTTAAACCAAATAAGATCGACATAGTAATCCACTACATGACATAGTAACACGACATAGCAATCCATTCTATGACATAGAAGTCTACATAACATAGTGATCCACTACATGATTTAGAATAGTCTACATGACATAGTGATCCACTACATGACATAGAATAGTCTACATGACATAGTGATCCACTACATGACATAGAATAGTCTACATGACATTGTGATCCACTACATGACATAGAATAGTCTACATGACATAGTGATCCACTACATGACATAGAATAGTCTACATGACATATTGATCCACTACATTACATATAATAGAATTCAAGAAATAGTGAACCACTACATGACATAGTTATAGACTACATGACATAGTGATCCACTGCATGACATAGAATAGACTACATGACATAGTGATCCACTGCATGACATAGAATAGACTACATGACATACTAATCCAATCCATGACATATAATAGACTAAATATAGAACTATTATTAGGTGATATTATAAAGTAATCTTGTATTTAGTACTAAAATCTCATCTCATCTTCAACCGCTTATCCGGGGTCGGGTCGCGGGGGTAGCAGCTCTAGCAGGGGACCCCAAACTTCCCTTTCCCGGGCAACATTAGCCAGCTCTGACTGGGGAATCCCGAGGCGTTCCCAGGCCAGTGTGGAGATATAATCTCTCCACCTAGTCCTGGGTCTTCCCCGAGGTCTCCTCCCAGCTGGACGTGCCTGGAACACCTCTCTAGGGAGGCGCCCAGGTGGCATTCGTACAAGATGCCCGAACCACCTCAACTGGCTCCTTTCTACGCAAAGGAGCAGCGGCTCTACTCCGAGTTCCTCTCGGATGACTGAGCTTCTCACCCTATCCCTAAGGGAGAGGCCAGCCACCTTTTTGAGAAAACCCATTTCGGCCGCTTGTACCCGCGATCTCATTCTTTCGGTCATGACCCAGCTTTCATGACCATAGGTGAGGGTAGGAACAAAGATTGACCGGTAGATCGAGAGCTTTGCCTTTCGGCTCAGCTCTCTTTTCGTCTCAACGGTGCGGTGAAGCGAATGCAACACCGCCCCCGCTGCTCCGATCCTCCGACCAATCTCCCGCTCCATTGTTCCCTCACTCGCGAACAAGACCCCGAGGTACTTGGAGTAAGGACTCATTCCCTACCCGGAGTAGGCACTCCACCGGTTTCCTGCTGAGAGTCATGGCCTCAGATTTAGAGGTGCTAACCCTCATCCCAGCCGCTTCACACTTGGCTGCGAACCAATCCAGTGAGTGCTGAAGGTCACCGACCGATGAGGCCATCAGGACCACATCATCCGCAAAAAGCAGTGATGTGACCATCAGCCCACCGAACGGGAACCCCTCCCCCCCATGACTACGCCTTGATATCCTGTCCATGAATATTACAAACAGGATTGGTGACAAAGCGCAGCCCTGGCGGAGGCCAACCCCCACCTGGAACGAATCCGACTTACTGCCGAGGACACTAAAATAGTACTAAAATATAAGATTTAAAATGTAAATAAAGGGGTGTTTTATATATTGTGGTCTTGGCTGAGTGGGCAGATATGACCCACTGAATAGATACCAGATGAATGAAACCACAATGGCCACTCTCTCTCCCCCTCTCTCTACTCTCTCTTTCTCTCTTTCTCTGCTCTCTCTCTCTCTCTCCCTCCTTTTCATTCTTTCACAGCATCCCTCGTTTTCTCTCTGACAGTCAAATTGGGAGGAGAATGCTGCCAGAGGAAATTAAAAAAAATTATAAAAAATATTACAAGAAACTTCAGGAATGTGTTGGCATGTAATCAGAGTGGCCCTCATTACAAAGAACCAGATTCTTCTCACAGAATGTCCGTGGCTCTCAGCGAAGGGGAAAAGGTGGGACAAAACCAGAGACAAATGTCCCGACCGCGCCCATTTTACATGAGGAGGTAGCTTCCCCCTGGGCTTTCGATCTGAGGGTTGAGCTACGGGTTCAGGTCAGGTGGGTACGCTTCGTTCTGCCCAGGGCCACGCTGTGATATACCCGCCTGCCTCTTCACAGTGCCCCCCCTCCCCTGCCCTGCCCCCAGTCTAACCCCACACCATCCCACCACCTCCTAGTGCAGAAGCAGATAGACACACGCCTTCTCACACACAATGGACAATGTAAAGCTGCGATTAGAGCCAGGCTTGAGGAGAAAAAAGTAGCGAGGCTGACGCGCCCGGCACAGGTATCCTTACTGGATGTCATTCACGCTACAACATACTACATATCTGTCCTCTGCTTTAGCAGTACAGAGAGAGATGGAGGAGAGAGACAGATGGATGCTCAGCGACATGCGGTCCTCTTTGGGAGCGTGGGACAGTACACACAGAGGGGGAATGGAGGAGAACAGACATACTGACATCAAAGAAGATGTCGCCCACTGTGATTTAAGGCGTTTATTTGTCCGGCTTTCTGTGTGTTGACTCTTGTCAACTGGTTTCTTTCATTTTGGCGAGAGATTGTTGGTCGTGATATTTAATGTTCACGCACTATTCAGGTCTAATCTCTTGTGTATATTTCATACGAGTGCATGTGTGTGTGTGTGTGTGTGTTATGACTTACCATTACAGGAAACGCCAGACAGGGGTTGCGGTGTGTGTCACCACAAAGTGCGTACAATCTGAACAAAGTGTGTGTGTGTACACGTGTGTACTTTGAGTGACATTCCGAGACCGAGGTTAAGAGTTTTGTGTTTGTTGAACCTGCGGGTATTTGGCGCTTCGCATGTTGATTTGAGTCCAGTGCGTTAGAGACAGAGGTTCTAACAACACATATCCAACAAAAAAGCAACCGACCAAACCAGTAACTAGGGGCCAAACCGGTAACTAGGGGCCAAACCGGTAACTAGGGGCCAAATCAGTAACGAAGGGCCAACTGGAAGCACACGAAGCCCTCCTCAGATTCTCAGAGCCCAGCCTGCTGGCTCGCCCAGATGAATGGACTCAGTTTAACGGTAGATACAATATGTGCTTTGTATTTGTAAAAAGAAGAGAAGGAAAGAGGGGTGGAGGCAGTGTGTGTGTGTGTGTGTGTGTGTGTGTGTGGGGGGGGGGGTGAGCAGAGAGATTTGGCGGTGGAGGGAGAACTGGCTGGTGGGGCGATGGGGGTCGTTTTTAAAGAACAGGAAACCGAGCGGGAGCACCTGACACACATGATAAGTATCAAGGTCTTTGCCACGTGCCATTAAACTGTAGCCAAAGCCTTAGCGGCAGTGTGTGTGTGTGTATGTGTGTGTGTGTGTGTGTGTGTGTGTGTGTGTGTGTGTGTGTGTGTGTGTGTGTATGGTGTGTGTGTGTGTGTGTGTGTGTATGGTGTGTGTGTGTATGGTGTGTGTGTGTGTGTGTGTGTGTGTGTGTGTGTGTGTGTGTGTGTGTGTGTAAGGTGTGTGTGTGTGTAAGGTGTGTGTGTGTGTGTATGGTGTGTGTGTATGGTGTGTGTGTGTGTGTGTGTGTTTGTGAGTGTGTGTGTGTGTGTGTGTGTTTGTGTGTGTAGAAACGTAATCTCTGACGCTGTGTGGGAGTGCTTTCAAAGCTGCTTTTGTTTCAGAGATACTTTCACAAGGTGGTATAGTCTGTGTCCGTACGGGGCAGACAGCCTCTCACCCTCTAACTATACCCCATCACCCCAGGTGTCATAGAGAGCATGTCATAGAGACTGTGTCGTAGAGAGCATGTCATAGAGACTGTGTCATAGAGACTGTGTCGTAGAGAGCATGTCATTGAGACTGTGTCATAGAGAGCATGTAATAGAGACTCTGTCATAGAGAGCATGTCATAGAGACTGTGTCGTAGAGAGCATGTCATAGAGACTGTGTCATAGAGACTGTGTCATAGAGAGCATGTCATAGAGAGTCTGTGTCATAGAGTGCATGTCATAGAGACTGTGTCATAGAGAGCATGTCATAGAGACTGTGTCGTAGAGAGCATGTCATAGAGACTGTGTCGTAGAGAGCATGTCATAGAGACTGTGTCATAGAGACTGTGTCGTAGAGAGCATGTCATTGAGACTGTGTCATAGAGAGCATGTCATAGAGACTCTGTCATAGAGAGCATGTCATAGAGACTGTGTCGTAGAGAGCATGTCATAGAGACTGTGTCATAGAGACTGTGTCATAGAGAGCATGTCATAGAGAGTCTGTGTCATAGAGTGCATGTCATAGAGACTGTGTCATAGAGAGCATGTCATAGAGACTGTGTCGTAGAGAGCATGTCATAGAGACTGTGTCGTAGAGAGCATGTCATAGAGACTGTGTCATAGAGACTGTGTCATAGAGACTGTGTCATAGAGAGCATGTCATAGAGAGTCTGGGTCATAGAATGCATGTCATAGAGACTGTGTCATAGAGAGCATGTCATAGAGACTGTGTCATAGAGAGCATGTCATAGAGACTGTGTCATAGAGAGCATGTCATAGAGACTGTGTCATAGAGACTGTGTCATAGAGAGCATGTCATAGAGAGTCTGTGTCATAGAGACTGTGTCATAGAGAGCATGTCATAGAGACTGTGTCATAGAGAGCATGTCTTTGAGACTGTGTCGTAGAGAGCATGTCATAGAGACTGTGTCATAGAGACTGTGTAATAGAGACTGTGTAATAGAGAGCATGTCATAGAGACTGCGTCATAGAGAGCATGTCATAGAGACTGTGTCATAGAGACTGTGTCATAGAGAGCATGTCATAGAAACTGTGTCATAGAGAGCATGTCATAGAGACTGTGTCATAGAGACTGTGTAATAGAGAGCATGTCATAGAGACTGTGTCATAGAGAGCATGTCATAGAGACTGTGTCATAGAGACTGTGTCATAGAGACTGTGTCATAGAGACTGTGTCATAGAGAGCATGTCATATAAACTGTGTCATAGAGAGCATGTCATAGAGACTGTGTCATAGAGAGCATGTCATAGAGACTGTGTCGTAGAGAGCATGTCACAGAGACTGTGTCATAGAGAGCATGTCATAGAGACTGAGTCTTAGAGACTGTGTCATAGAGAGCATGTCATAGAGACTGTGTCATAGAGAGCATGTCATAGAGAGTCTGTGTCATAGAGTGCATGTCATAGAGACTGTGTCATAGAGAGCATGTCATAGAGACTGTGTCGTAGAGAGCATGTCATAGAGACTGTGTCGTAGAGAGCATGTCATAGAGACTGTGTCATAGAGACTGTGTCGTAGAGAGCATGTCATTGAGACTGTGTCATAGAGAGCATGTCATAGAGACTCTGTCATAGAGAGCATGTCATAGAGACTGTGTCGTAGAGAGCATGTCATAGAGACTGTGTCATAGAGACTGTGTCATAGAGACTGTGTCATAGAGAGCATGTCATAGAGACTGTGTCGTAGAGAGCATGTCATAGAGACTGTGTCGTAGAGAGCATGTCATAGAGACTGTTTCATAGAGACTGTGTCATAGAGAGCATGCCGACTGTTTCATAGAGACTGTGTCATAGAGAGCATGTCATAGAGAGTCTGTGTCATAGAGACTGTGTCATAGAGACTGTGTCATCGAGAGCATGTCATAGAGACTGTGTCATAGAGAGCATGTCATTGAGACTGTGTCGTAGAGAGCATGTCATAGAGACTGTTGTCATAGAGACTGGGTAATAGAGAGCATGACATAGAGACTGTGTCATAGAGAGCATGTCATAGAGACTGTGTCATAGAGACTGTGTCATAGAGACTGTGTAATAGAGAGCATGTCATAGAGACTGTGTCATAGAGAGCATGTCATAGAGACTGTGTCATAGAGACTGTGTCATAGAGAGCATGTCATAGAGACTGTGTCATAGAGACTGTGTCATAGAGACTGTGTCATAGAGACTGTGTCATAGAGAGCATGTCATAGAAACTGTGTCATAGAGACTGTGTCATAGAGACTGTGTCATAGAGACTGTGTCATAGAGAGCATGTCATAGAGACTGTGTCGTAGAGAGCATGTCATAGAGACTGTGTCATAGAGACTGTGTCATAGAGAGCATGTCATAGAGAGCATGTCATAGAGACTGTGTCATAGAGAGCATGTCATAGAGACTGAGTCATAGAGAGCATGTCATAGAGACTGTGTCATAGAGAGCATGTCATAGAGACTGTGTCATAGAGAGCATGTCATAGAGACTGTGTCATAGAGAGCATGTCATAGAGTCTGTGTCATAAAGAGCATGTCATAGAGACTGTGTCATAGAGAGCATGTCATAGAGACTGTGTCATAGAGAGCATGTCATAGAGACTGTGTCATAGAGAGCATGTCATAGAGTCTGTGTCATAAAGAGCATGTCATAGAGACTGTGTCATAGAGAGCATGTCATAGAGACTGTGTCATAGAGAGCATGTCATAGAGACTGTGTCGTAGAGAGC
This sequence comes from Dallia pectoralis, assembly GCA_029465975.1. NCBI lineage: Eukaryota > Metazoa > Chordata > Actinopteri > Esociformes > Umbridae > Dallia > Dallia pectoralis. The sequence goes on along the minus strand of CM055745.1, from coordinate 7,437,156 downwards.
ATGTCATAGAGACTGTGTCATAGAGACTGTGTCATAGAGAGCATGTCATAGAGACTGTGTCATAGAGAGCATGTCATAGAGACTGTGTCGTAGAGAGCATGTCACAGAGACTGTGTCAAAGAGAGCATGTCATAGAGACTGTGTCATAGAGAGCATGTCATAGAGACTGTGTCATAGAGAGCATGTCATAGAGACTGTGTCATAGAGAGCATGTCATAGAGACTGTGTCATAGAGACTGAGTCATAGAGACTGTGTCATAGAGAGCATGTCATAGAGACTGTGTCATAGAGAGCATGTCATAGAGACTGTGTCATAGAGAGCATGTTATAGAGACTGTGTCATAGAGAGCATGTTATAGAGACTGTGTCATAGAGAGCATGTTATAGAGACTGTGTCATAGAGAGCATGTTATAGAGACTGCGGCAGATGACCAACATAGGATTATACTAATTGATAGGATCATACATAGGATCATACTAATTGATAGGATCATACATAGGATCATACTAATTGATACGAAGTATAAAAAATAAGCATGACTGTGACAATACACCAATTAGTAAAATGCATTTGTCCTCGGAAACAGTGGGAAGTCCTCAACTGATCCCAGTGAGGTGACCCACGCAAATAAAGAAGACTAAGGCAGTCAGTCGAGTTAGAATTGACAACAGGTATACATAGAAATGTGTTGGGAGGAAAAGACATTTCCAGACCGGTTAATCCAACATTACTGTAACTGCAGACACCAGTGTGTCACCAACACGCTAATGACTCAACTGGAGAAGAGTCGAGTCATCTGTTGGCCTGCCTGGCCATGGCAACCAGTCGCTAGGTCGGTCTGTGACTCAACCTGGCTGTCTGTCTACTCTGTCCAGGCATGCAGGTGCCAACCGGCCTCCCAAACGCAGGAGGGGTGGAGGTGCGGTCTGTCAGCTGACTGCTGTTCCTCTAGAAGTAGCATTTAATACGTTGGAAAGGGGTTGTGAAATGTCCCGTCGGGCAACTAAAGGCAGGGGGATCTTCTCACCATGCTACGTCTTCTATTAACTCGATGGATGACGTGTGGAATTATCACAGGCGGACATGACATCACAGAACTTCCTGTTCAGCATCCGAGGGAGCATCTTTGGATTGCTGCTTTGTATTTAACACTTGAAACCTTCGTGTAAAGTACAGACTATATATTGGGATTTAAAAGGGAAAGAAGATCTATTCATGCCACACAACGACCTATGAGTAACGATTGTCAATTTTTATCGAATCGTTGATTATTTGTTAAGCCATTTCTTCAAATGTTCAGAACATTTTTCTGATGTAGTAACCCAGTAACCATATATACTTTATCTTCACTTGACTACTTCCAGACCCGTTTGGGATCCGTCATCACGATCCTGTCCTGATTGTGATACTAACTTGGGTCTAGGCTCCTACCGGTACATCTGGAATAGATGGTGGCAGTGAGATGGAAGGGGAATGAGTTCAAAACTCCTCCACCTGTTGGATGTCATTGGGAACACAGTGGTCCTCTTGTCAGGGATGATATCAGACACAGATAAAAACTCCTGGTGGCCCAAACCAACATGGAACCGCTGAACCAGCTTGAAGCAGATCACGAACTCAAAACACAGAGATGTGCGCCATACAATCAGAGCTTGAGAACCAGACAGACATGTGTCCCCCAGACAGACATGTGTCCCCCAGACAGACATGTGTCCCCCAGACAGACATGTGTCCCCGCAGACAGACATGTGTCCCATAGACAGACATGTGTCCCCCAGACAGACATGTGTCCCCGCAGACAGACATGTGTCCCATAGACAGACATGTGTCCCATAGACAGACATGTGTCCCCCAGACAGACATGTGTCCCCCAGACAGACATGTGTCCCCCAGACAGAAATGTGTCCCATAGACAGACATGTGTCCCATAGACAGACATGTGTCCCCCAGACAGACATGTGTCCCCCAGACAGACATGTGTCCCCCAGACAGACATGTGTCCCCCAGACAGACATGTGTCCCCCAGACAGACATGTGTCCCCCAGATAGACATGTGTCCCCCAGACAGACATGTGTCCACCAGACAGACATGTGTCCCCCAGACAGACATGTGTGTCCCCCAGACAGACATGTGTCCCATAGACAGACATGTGTCCCATAGACAGACATGTGTCCCCCAGACAGACATGTGTCCCATAGACAGACATGTGTCCCCCAGACAGACATGTGTCCCCCAGACAGACATGTGTCCCATAGACAGACATGTGTCCCCCAGACAGACACGTGTCCGATATGAACCCCCGTCTGGCTCCCGGGTCAGTGCCAAGGCCAGCCAGCGTGCCAACCGATCCAGCTCGCCTGTCTCCACCGAAGCCCCACGCGTGCCCCGTAAGACCCATTAAATCAGTTTCATGCCATGTGTCCTCCCAGGCACAGCTGGGAGTGAGGGGAGAGAGGGAGAGAGGGAGAGAGGGAGGAGAGGGAGGGGGTGAGAGGGAGAGAGGGAGAGGGGGAGAGAGGGAGGGGGTGAGAGGGAGTGGGTGAGAGGGAGAGGGGGAGAGAGGGAGGGGGTGAGAGGGAGAGAGGGAGAGAGGGAGAGAGGGAGAGGGGGAGAGAGAGAGAGGGAGAGACAGAGGGGGTGAGAGACCCGTTCCCCCCCCCCAATCTCATTCTAAATATAGTCTCTGTCTCCCGCTGACACTGTCTTTGTGTTATTGCAGACGTGGTCAGAAGTAAACGTCAGGAGACGTTTTATGTCTTAGAGCGCTCTAGTTTGCCAGTAGTAAACTGTAAAAAAGACAATTTAACCCATCACTGTTATCTGGCAGCTGGGTGTCAAAAACGTTTCCCCTCAACGATCTATAACCTACTCACAATGAGCTGAATGTATAACATAAGAATTCATTTTTGCCTTCACTGTAAAACCACGCCACCTGTTGCATTTTAACAGCATAAGACTTTGACTTAAACATCATTTATTCGACTAATACTCGTATCCTTCCCCAACATTGTCAAGTCCAATTTGCACCCACATGTAAAACGCCGGGCCGAGTCGAGTCGAAGATTGAGATGCGTCTTCTTCTGGAGTACATTTCACAACGCCTTTTTTTTCAACGCGTCTTAACCACGCTGATTCCTCAACTGGGTAGCACCCGCCGGCGCCTACGCACATGGAGAAGAATGCACCGACCGGCCAAAAACCACGGTTGAGCTTCAAGGTGCCCCACCTACCACATGACAGTGCTGAGCAAATATGCACAGTATGTGTGGAACAATGGATGTGGCATTGATGGGAAACAACCCTATTGCACGTGGGCTTTGGTCGAATCCACTATGCAATAGGGGAGCGTTCAATGCAAACTGGAAAACAATTCAGGAGAACCACGTTATCTTTTTTTCTGACTGATCTACCACCGACGGATTCTCTGAAACTAGGACTTCTGGATCGTGTTAGTCAGAAGGCGGTCTCAGTCCATATGATCAATAATCACGCCAACTCTAGATCATTTGACATAATAATTCCCCGTGATAATTCCTGATTCAGGACACTGCGGGGAATTTGAAGTTCCCAGTGATTGGTTACTCTCGCTACACAAACGTTCATTTCTAAATTCCAGGAATTGCAAATTGCAAAGCCATCGTCAACATTAGATCAACAAACTTGCCCAAAATATACATATGTTGAACTAACCCTAACCCACTTTTATTGGTTATAGATAGAGGCAAATGTGTCTGGTTTGCTTGTGACAGTGCAGATAAGTCCTGACGTGATATAGGCGCCGTGATATAGGCGCCATTTGGCTACAGAGGCCAATAGCCTTCTGCGAATCCAAGCCCACTGGGACAGCTGATATTCATACACAATTGTTTGCGGTTGCTGCTGACAAGTGGCTGTTCTGCCCGGCGTCCCCGTCATTTCTCTAATCGTGTTGTTTCCGTTGTACGTTCACCGTCGGACCCACCAGCATTCCCCAGATGTTAATCATCATCAGATCCTTCAGAACCAAACAGGAAGGTATTTAATCAGCACATCAGTAACCAGTTCCATCGCTATCTCAAGGCCTCTCTCTCATACACTGAGATACAGGAGAGGGAGAGAGAGAGAGAGAGAGAGAGAGAGAGGGAGAGAGACGGAGAGAGAGAGAGACGGAGAGAGAGAGAGAGAGAGAGAGGGAGAGAGAGAGAGAGAGAGAGAGGGAGAGAGAGAGACGGAGAGAGAGAGAGGGAGAGAGAGAGGGAGAGAGAGAGGGAGAGAGAGAGGGAGAGGAGAGAGAGGAGAGAGAGAGAGGGGGAGGGAGAGAGAGACGGAGAGAGAGAGAGAGAGAGAGAGAGAGAGAGAGAGAGAAAGAGAGAGGGAGAGGGAGAGAGAGAGGGAGAGGAGAGGGAGAGGGAGAGAGAGAGAGAGAGAGAGAGAGGGGGAGGGAGGAAGAAAGAGAGAGAGAGAGAGGCACAGCTGCCCCAGAACAATTGGTCTCACAGTACCTAGTCAGCCAGCCGCCCGTCATCGGAGATGGCCAATTGCCTCTTGTCAGTTTGATGGTAAAAGTGGCTCGGAGAACATACTTTTCCCCCAGCTAAGAATAAAGTCTTACTGCTGCAGTTCTGAAAGGCAAATACTGTAGTCACATCGAGGCCCGTCCATGTCAATGGGCCAAGAATTCATAACACTATAGATGGATTTAGCTATGTGGACGTTTATTGTTCCTGAAAGCTGCATAAGAGGATTCAGCCCTGTATTTAGCGACAGACACTCTGTATGATACTGGCTTGTACAGGCTGACGGGCCGGGGAAACTAGCACAGTCACGGCATGTGCAGGAACACACAGCTCTTACACCTGTTGGCCGTACCCCTCCATCGTTGGCATTGATTCCCCCAGGGCTGGACACTCAGCTGCTGGGCTAGTCTGGGTGGAGGGGTACAGGGTAAAACAGGGCTGGACACTCAGCTGCTGGGCTGGTCTGGGTGGAGGGGTACAGGGTAAAACAGGGCTGGACACTCAGCTGCTGGGCTGGTCTGGGTGGAGGGGTACAGGGTGAAACAGGGCTGGACACTCAGCTGCTGGGCTGGTCTGGGTGGAGGGGTACAGGGTAAAACAGGGCCAGAACATCAGAAGCAGACTGTTTTTTTGGCTGTTTCAGCCCATCAAACACAGTGGCTGGCTGCACCCTCTTCATCCCCATCCCCATCTCCCTAAACTCAGGCATTGATTAGAGATCACCGTCCTCATTTAGACAGCATGAGGAGTTAGAGATCACCGTCCTCATTTAGACAGCATGTAGAGTTAGAGATCTCATTTAGACAGCATGTGGAGTTAGAGATCTCATTTAGACAGCATGTAGAGTTAGAGATCTCATTTAGACAGCATGTAGAGTTAGAGATCTCATTTAGACAGCATGTAGAGTTAGAGATCTCATTTAGACAGCATGTGGAGTTAGAGATCTCATTTAGACAGCATGTAGAGTTAGAGATCTCATTTAGACAGCATCTAGAGTTAGAGATCACCGTCCTCATTTAGACAGCATGTAGAGTTAGAGATCTCATTTAGACAGCATGTAGAGTTAGAGATCTCATTTAGACAGCATGTAGAGTTAGAGATCTCATTTAGACAGCATGTGGAGTTAGAGATCTCATTTAGACAGCATGTAGAGTTAGAGATCTCATTTAGACAGCATCTAGAGTTAGAGATCACCGTCCTCATTTAGACAGCATGTAGAGTTAGAGATCTCATTTAGACAGCATGTAGAGTTAGAGATCTCATTTAGACAGCATGTAGAGTTAGAGATCTCATTTAGACAGCATATGGAGTTAGAGATCTCATTTAGACAGCATGTGGAGTTAGAGATCTCATTTAGACAGCATGCGGAGTTAGAGATCACCGTCCTCATTTAGACAGCATGTAGAGTTAGAGATCTCATTTAGACAGCATGTAGAGTTAGAGATCTCATTTAGACAGCATGTAGAGTTAGAGATCTCATTTAGACAGCATGTGGAGTTAGAGATCTCATTTAGACAGCATGTGGAGTTAGAGATCTCAATTAGACAGCTTGTAGAGTTAGAGATCTCATTTAGACAGCTTGTAGAGTTAGAGATCTCATTTAGACAGCATGTAGAGTTAGAGATCTCATTTAGACAGCATGTGGAGTAAGATATCTCATTTAGACAGCATGTGGAGTAAGATATCTCATTTAGACAGCATGTGGAGTTAGATATCACATTTAGACAGCATGTAGAGATAGAGATCTCATTTAGACAGCATGTAGAGTTAGAGATCTCATTTAGACAGCATGTGGAGTTAGAGATCTCATTTAGACAGCATGTGGAGTTAGAGATTTCATTTAGACAGCATGTAGAGTTAGAGATCTCATTTAGACAGCATGTAGAGTTAGAGATCTCATTTAGACAGCATCTAGAGTTAGAGATCACCGTCCTCATTTAGACAGCATGTAGAGTTAGAGATCTCATTTAGACAGCATGTAGATTTAGAGATCTCATTTAGACAGCATGTAAAGTTAGAGATCTCATTTAGACAGCATGTGGAGTAAGAGATCTCATTTAGACAGCATGTAGAGTTAGAGATCTCATTTAGACAGCATGTGGAGTTAGAGATCTCATTTAGACAGCATGTGGAGTTAGAGATCACCGTCCTCATTTAGACAGCATGTAGAGTTAGAGATCTCATTTAGACAGCATGTAGAGTTAGAGATCTAGAGTTAGCATCTAGAGTTGGAGATCACGTCCTCATTTAGACAGCATGTAGAGTTAGAGATCTCATTTAGACAGCATGTAGAGTTAGAGATCTCATTTAGACAGCATGTGGAGTAAGAAATCTCATTTAGACAGCATGTGGAGTTAGAGATCACATTTAGACAGCATGTAGAGTTAGAGATCTCATTTAGACAGCATGTAGAGTTAGAGATCTCATTTAGACAGCATATAGAGTTAGAGATCTCATTTAGACAGCATGTGGAGTTAGAGATCTCATTTAGACAGCATATGGAGTTAGAGATCTCATTTAGACAGCATGTGGAGTTAGAGATCTCATTTAGACAGCATGTAGAGTTAGAGATCTCATTTAGACAGCATGTAGAGTTAGAGATCTCATTTAGACAGCATGTGGAGTTAGAGATCTCATTTAGACAGCATGTAGAGTTAGAGATCTCATTTAGACAGCATCTAGAGTTAGAGATCACTGTTCTCATTTAGACAGCATGTAGAGTTAGAGATCTCATTTAGACAGCATGTAGAGTTAGAGATCTCATTTAGACAGCATGTAGAGTTAGAGATCTCATTTAGACAGCATGTAGAGTTAGAGATCTCATTTAGACAGCATGTAGAGTTAGAGATCTCATTTAGACAGCATGTAGAGTTAGAGATCTAATTTAGACAGCATGTAGAGTTAGAGATCTCATTTAGGCAGCATGTGAAGTAAGAGATCTCATTTAGACAGCATGTAGAGTTAGAGATCTCATTTAGACAGCATGTGAAGTAAGAGATCTCATTTAGACAGCATGTGGAGTTAGAGATCACATTTAGACAGCATGTAGAGTTAGAGATCTCATTTAGACAGCATGTGGAGTTAGAGATCTCATTTAGACAGCATGTGGAGTTAGAGATCTCATTTAGACAGCATGTAGAGTTAGAGATCTCATTTAGACAGCATCTAGAGTTAGAGATCACCGTCCTCATTTAGACAGCATGTAGAGTTAGAGATCTCATTTAGACAGCATGTAGAGTTAGAGATCTCATTTAGACAGCATGTAGAGTTAGAGATCTCATTTAGACAGCATATGGAGTTAGAGATCTCATTTAGACAGCATGTGGAGTTAGAGATCTCATTTAGACAGCATGCGGAGTTAGAGATCACCGTCCTCATTTAGACAGCATGTAGAGTTAGAGATCTCATTTAGACAGCATGTAGAGTTAGAGATCTCATTTAGACAGCATGTAGAGTTAGAGATCTCATTTAGACAGCATGTGGAGTTAGAGATCTCATTTAGACAGCATGTAGAGTTAGAGATCTCATTTAGACAGCATGTGGAGTTAGAGATCTCATTTAGACAGCATGTAGAGTTAGAGATCTCATTTAGACAGCATCTAGAGTTAGAGATCACCGTCCTCATTTAGACAGCATGTAGAGTTAGAGATCTCATTTAGACAGCATGTAGAGTTAGAGATCTCATTTAGACAGCATGTAGAGTTAGAGATCTAATTTAGACAGCATGTAGAGTTAGAGATCTCATTTAGGCAGCATGTGAAGTAAGAGATCTCATTTAGACAGCATGTAGAGTTAGAGATCTCATTTAGACAGCATGTGAAGTAAGAGATCTCATTTAGACAGCATGTGGAGTTAGAGATCACATTTAGACAGCATGTAGAGTTAGAGATCTCATTTAGACAGCATGTGGAGTTAGAGATCTCATTTAGACAGCATGTGGAGTTAGAGATCTCATTTAGACAGCATGTAGAGTTAGAGATCTCATTTAGACAGCATCTAGAGTTAGAGATCATTTAGACAGCATGTAGAGTTAGAGATCTCATTTAGACAGCATGTAGAGTTAGAGATCTCATTTAGACAGCATGTCATTTAGACAGCATGTAGAGTTAGAGATCTCATTTAGACAGCATGTAGAGTTAGAGATCACCGTCATTTAGACAGCATCATTTTAGACAGCATTTAGACAGCATGTAGAGTTAGAGATCTCATTTAGACAGCATGTAGAGTTAGAGATCTCATTTAGACAGCATGTGAGTTAGAGATCTCATTTAGACAGCATGTGGAGTTAGAGATCTCATTTAGACAGCATGTAGAGTTAGAGATCTCATTTAGACAGCATGTCATTTAGACAGCATGTGGAGTTAGAGATCTCATTTAGACAGCATGTAGAGTTAGAGATCTCATTTAGACAGCATCTAGAGTTAGAGATCTCATTTAGACAGCATGTAGAGTTAGAGATCTCATTTAGACAGCATGTAGAGTTAGAGATCTCATTTAGACAGCATGTAGAGTTAGAGATCTCATTTAGACAGCATATGGAGTTAGAGATCTCATTTAGACAGCATGTGGAGTTAGAGATCTCATTTAGACAGCATGTAGGAGTTAGAGATCACCGTCCTCATTTAGACAGCATGTAGAGTTAGAGATCTCATTTAGACAGCATGTAGAGTTAGAGATCTCATTTAGACAGCATGTAGAGTTAGAGATCTCATTTAGACAGCATGTGGAGTTAGAGATCTCATTTAGACAGCATGTGGAGTTAGAGATCTCAATTAGACAGCTTGTAGAGTTAGAGATCTCATTTAGACAGCATGTAGAGTTAGAGATCTCATTTAGACAGCATGTAGAGTTAGATATCTCATTTAGACAGCATGTAGAGTTAGAAATCTAATTTAGACAGCATGTGGAGTAAGATATCTCATTTAGACAGCATGTGGAGTTAGATATCACATTTAGACAGCATGTAGAGATAGAGATCTCATTTAGACAGCATGTAGAGTTAGAGATCTCATTTAGACAGCATGTGGAGTTAGAGATCTCATTTAGACAGCATGTGGAGTTAGAGATTTCATTTAGACAGCATGTAGAGTTAGATATCTCATTTAGACAGCATGTAGAGTTAGAGATCTCATTTAGACAGCATCTAGAGTTAGAGATCACCGTCCTCATTTAGACAGCATGTAGAGTTAGAGATCTCATTTAGACAGCATGTAGATTTAGAGATCTCATTTAGACAGCATGTAAAGTTAGAGATCTCATTTAGACAGCATGTGGAGTAAGAGATCTCATTTAGACAGCATGTAGAGTTAGAGATCTCATTTAGACAGCATGTGGAGTTAGAGATCTCATTTAGACAGCATGTGGAGTTAGAGATCACCGTCCTCATTTAGACAGCATGTAGAGTTAGAGATCTCATTTAGACAGCATCTAGAGTTAGAGATCACCGTCATTTAGACAGCATGTAGAGTTAGAGATCTCATTTAGACAGCATGTAGAGTTAGAGATCTCATTTAGACAGCATGTAAAGTTAGAGATCTCATTTAGACAGCATGTAGAGTTAGAGATCTCATTTAGACAGCATGTGGAGATCTCATTTAGTTAGAGTCTCATTTAGATCTCATTTAGACAGCATGTGGAGTTAGAGATCTCATTTAGACAGCATGTGGAGTTAGAGATCTCATTTAGACAGCATGTAGAGTTAGAGATCTCATTTAGACAGCATCTAGAGTTAGAGATCATTTAGACAGCATGTCCTCATTTAGACAGCATGTAGAGTTAGAGATCTCATTTAGACAGCATGTAGAGTTAGAGATCTCATTTAGACAGCATGTAGAGTTAGAGATCTCATTTAGACAGCATGTAGAGTTAGAGATCTCATTTAGACAGCATGTGAGTTAGAGATCTCATTTAGACAGCATGTAGAGTTAGAGATCTCATTTAGACAGCATGTGAGTTAGAGATCTCATTTAGACAGCATGTAGAGTTAGAGATCTCATTTAGACAGCATGTAGAGTTAGAGATCTCATTTAGACAGCATGTAGAGTTAGAGATCTCATTTAGACAGCATGTGGAGTTAGAGATCTCATTTAGACAGCATGTAGAGTTAGAGATCTCATTTAGACAGCATGTAGAGTTAGAGATCACTGTCATTTAGACAGCATGTAGAGTTAGAGATCTCATTTAGACAGCATGTAGAGTTAGAGATCTCATTTAGACAGCATGTAGAGTTAGAGATCTCATTTAGACAGCATGTAGAGTTAGAGATCTCATTTAGACAGCATGTGGAGTTAGAGATCTCATTTAGACAGCATGTGGAGTTAGAGATCACCGTCCTCATTTAGACAGCATGTAGAGTTAGAGATCTCATTTAGACAGCATGTAGAGTTAGAGATCTCATTTAGACAGCATGTAGAGTTAGAGATCTCATTTAGACAGCATGTAGAGTTAGAGATCTCATTTAGACAGCATGTGGAGTTAGAGATCTCATTTAGACAGCATGTAGAGTTAGAGATCTCATTTAGACAGCATGTAGAGTTAGAGATCTCATTTAGACAGCATGTAGAGTTAGAGATCTCATTTAGACAGCATGTAGAGTTAGAGATCTCATTTAGACAGCATGTAGAGTTAGAGATCTCATTTAGACAGCATGTGGAGTTAGAGATCACATTTAGACAGCATGTAGAGTTAGAGATCTCATTTAGACAGCATGTAGAGTTAGAGATCTCATTTAGACAGCATGTGGAGTTAGAGATCTCATTTAGACAGCATTAGAGATGGATGTTAGAGATCTCATTTAGACAGCATGTGGAGTTAGAGATCTCATTTAGACAGCATGTGGAGTTAGAGATCTCATTTAGACAGCATGTGGAGTTAGAGATCTCATTTAGACAGCATGTAGAGTTAGAGATCTCATTTAGACAGCATGTAGAGTTAGAGATCTCATTTAGACAGCATGTGGAGTTAGAGATCTCATTTAGACAGCATGTGGAGTTAGAGATCTCATTTAGACAGCATGTGGAGTTAGAGATCTCATTTAGACAGCATGTGGAGTTAGAGATCTCATTTAGACAGCATGTGGAGTTAGAGATCTCATTTAGACAGCATGTGGAGTTAGAGATCTCATTTAGACAGCATGTGGAGTTAGAGATCTCATTTAGACAGCATGTAGAGTTAGAGATCTCATTTAGACACAGCTCATTTAGACAGCATGTGGAGTTAAGAGATCTCATTTAGACAGCATGTGGAGTTAGAGATCTCATTTAGACAGCATATGGAGTTAGAGATCTCAGCATGTGGAGTTAGAGATCTCATTTAGACAGCTTGTGGAGTTAGAGATCTCATTTAGACAGCATGTGGAGTTAGAGATCTCATTTAGACAGCATGTGGAGTTAGAGATCTCATTTAGACAGCTTGTGGAGTTAGAGATCTCATTTAGACAGCATATGGAGTTAGAGATCTCATTTAGACAGCATGTAGAGTTAGAGATCTCATTTAGACAGCTTGTGGAGTTAGAGATCTCATTTAGACAGCATATGGAGTTAGAGATCTCATTTAGACAGCATGTAGAGTTAGAGATCTCATTTAGACAGCATGTGGAGTTAAAGATCTCTTTTAGACAGCATGTGGAGTTAGAGATCTCATTTAGACAGCACGTGGAGTTATGGGCCCCCACAGGAGATGTCTGCAGGTGGCTCTTCATAAGTTTTTCCGTGCTAAGGACTTTCTGTTTTTGTAACGTTGGATGCCTCTCTGGGCTTAAAGGCTGCCTGGATTTATACGGCACAGTGACACCATGACAGAGAGGAGAGAAGCGGGGTGAAAAGAAAGAGAAAGAAAAAAGAAAGAAAGCGAGGGACTAGAGCACCTATTTAGACTGGGACACATTTCCAGTTGATTTGAGGAACATATAAACATATTGTGGGTAATTACGAAAATGAGGAAGAAATTAAAGCAAGCGGAAAAAATCTCTAGCGGGCCACATCGTGTTGATCTCCTAAACCTTAGATGGCACACGCGGGACGTGACGAATCCAGGCATGTTTCAGACGAAGTGAAAGCCATGTCGTTTGAGCAATTGTCGAGCCGGGTCCCGAGGTGAAAACGCGTCCCCAGTCGAACCCTTCTCTCGTTCTAGTGCACTGCTGTTCCAGAAGGCTCTGGTTGAACGGAGGCGTGTGCGTTTGGGACACTCCCACGTTGGGCAACAGGCAGCGGTGTGCGCGGCTCAGCGATCCCACGTCTGACTGTGGTCAGGTCAGAGCGGGGGTGCTTTCACATCACGCCACTCTGTCACGCCACCACAGATCAGACCACGTGAACTAGATGACTCACCACAGATTGACAGAGCAGGACAGAGGAATCCCCGGGTTAAACCCTAAACGACACGCCGGACGATCACAATGGCTCCGTCGGCACGTATGAAATCTCTTCCTGTATGTTGATGCCCAGCGAGAGACTGTCTGAGTCATTCTCGTTCGGACGACAATGCAGGTGGCGAAAATGGTTGCGTAACAAATGTGTGTTTCTGTAAATGTCATTGTCTGAGTAAATTTGTCATGTCTTCTCGCTTCCAGGCATGAGTTAGCAGGCAGTGTTTCCAGTTATTCTGACTTCCACTGTATGAGAGAGAGACTGTCTGTGTGTGTGTGTGTGTGTGTGTGTGTGTGTGTGTGTGTGTGTGTGTGTGTGTGTGTGTGTGTGGACTGTTCATACGAGTGTGTGTAATTGGAATGTATATTAAGGTTTCGGGCAACATCCATCCCAAAACAGTTGAACGCCTTGACAGACCCATAGCCAAAAGCCGCCCTGGTGGACAGTAACCCCACTCTATTGTTTTTAAGTCAGCTCGCATACGTGTTATTTCTATGAGTAAGGAACCTGAGTTACAAACCAGTGTTGAGTTCCAGCTGTTACGCTTTTACGGTTTTGTAAAGCTTTCAAAAACAGCCGGTGGGTCGTAGAGGGCCCGCGCCTGGCTGTGTGACTGATGTTCTGTGTGCGCGATGATCGATCACGCCTTTTATTAGGCTTTATTAGCGGCAAACCGATAAAACGGAGTGCTCTCCTGAATGACTTGGAACCATTCAGAGACGACGACTCTCACCACGACAGAGGACCACATCCGTACACTTCTCACATTGTTCTAAACCAGAAACCACAACCACCCTGTTATACCAGAATGTTGAATGATATAAGAAAAGCCCAGTCAACGTTAAACCTAACTCACATGGAACCTAGACGTTTTAGCAAGTACATGGTACATTTCTCCATCCAGCATGGAAAACAGTTTCCTGTCCAGCCAAACTGCTTGTTCCAGTCAAACACAATGCCATGGCAATGGGTTTTCGGGTTTGCCTGGATCTGAACACCTCAGGAAGGACAACATATGAAAGAAACAACCTAACAATCTGACTGGTACTATCGGGTGTGTTTCCATCTGATTGGTCACAGAAACCAATGGGGTCCATCTGATTGGTCACAGCAACCGATGGGGTCCATCTGATTGGTCACAGCAACCGATGAGTTCGATATGTCCTAGAAAGCGACACAGCCAGAGAAATAGTAATCGAGACCAAAAAACCGACAGAGCAGCTGCCCCTCTGACCCGTCGGTCGTCATGGAAACGCCAGGGCCTGTATTCGCAAAGTCTTGGATCATGAGTGCAGATCCTGGACCAGTTATACATACACGATTGTCCTGAATAATCCTAGATCAGCATGAGTACGGTCCCAGCTGATCTTTGGTGGAGGCCAGTGTCGGAATGAAAAATTGGTCAAACCATTTATACACACATTGTATGTGTGAGTATCGACATGTGATGTAAACTCAGATCCATCTATATGTAGGTCAGTAATGTTCAGTCTTGTTCCTGAGCATGGACTTTTTCTTTCCGAATCCAGGAGTGACTAACTTGATTTAGCTATTTACCCAGTATATACTGTATATTAACCCGCAAAAAATGAGGGTTTGAGAAAGGCAGCTGGAGACACAAACATGGTGCTCGCAGTGCCAAGGATTGAAGACTCAAATCCAGCTGGTTAGTCAAAATGTAAAATGAGTGTAAATGAATTTAAAATCTTCTGCTGAAGGGATTAATTATTATGTGATTTCGATATTTTTAAGTATAGACAGCGTGTATCGATATATGTGACACCTTCGCCTGATGTTTAGTCCTCGTTCACTCTCTGTTCTACTTTTATTTCACTCTGTCACTCTTTCTCCTTCACTCTCACCCCCTTCTTTCTTTCTCTCCAGACCGTCTAACCTTTCTGTCACCAGCTTGGGAAGGCATCAGAGATCACCAAGAAGAGGCTGGCTTGTGGCTGACAACCGAAAGTCAGGAACCAGACAGGTGGTTTTTCACTCAACGTCGGCAGTGGCCAGCTTCCCTAAAACTGATCTGAACTAACCTCCTCTGTCTCCCGCAGCACATCTGGAGCAGTCAGACCGGAAAAGCAAAAGAGGCAGGAAGACGTTGTGTAGAGAGAAATGTGCGTGGCTATCTGCCGCAGAACTCCGAAAGTGCAACTGCAGTCCTGACGACAAACCATTTCCCAGAACCTGAATCTCATTTATAGAAATATGAACATGTCCACACGCGCTAGAGATAATTATTGGTTTGGCACTAATAAAGCCTAATAGAAGACATGATCGATCATCGCGCACACAAGACATCAGTCTCACAGCCAGGCGTGGGCCCTCTACAAACCACCGACTGTTTTTGAAAGCTTTACAAAACCGTAAAAGCGTAACAGCTGGAACTTAACACTGATTTGTAACTCAGGTTCCGTATTGATGGAAATAACACGTATGCCAGAGCTGACTTCTAAAAAATACAATAGAGAATTAGTCAACTATAATTGAACTATATTTGTTCCGGGCGTCCAGCCGGACAGAGTTTGCCCCAGACTGGCTGTATGCTGAATAGGGCTTCACAGGAGTTAGCTGGTATGCTACACGGGGAGGGATACCATCACACGATACAGGCAGCGCGGCAAATCTCCCTTCATTGGGGGAGAGAACGAGGGGTGGACGTTTGATGCTCTCCGCAGCACACCTGGACCTCGGCTTTGCTCACACCCCCGGGATGGTTCTCATGTCAGCTGCCACCCCTGACCACCACGGCGGTTTCGCAACTGATCCAGTAGCAGTTTGAAACACTCTGTGTTCATGCTACAGGTGATTAGTAGATTTTACACATCAGACGCTTCCATGCACATCTGTGAATTTGCACGGTCGACCACCTTGCGTCTGGACTGTTGTTGCTGCTAGGTGCTTTCAGTTCACAAATATAGCACTTATTGACCCAAACGGATCGAGTATGTACTGCTTTATAAGGGTGGTATGTACTGCTTTATAAGGGTGGTATGTACTGCTTTATAAGGGTGGTATGTACTGCTTTATAAGGGTGGTATGTACTGCTTTATAAGGGTGGTATGTACTGCTTTATAAGGGTGGTATGTACTGCTTTATAAGGGTGGTATGTACTGCTTTATAAGGGTGGTATGTACTGCTTTATAACTGGGTGGTATGTACTGCTTTATAAGGGTGGTATGTACTGCTTTATAAGGGTGGTATGTACTGCTTTATAAGGGTGGTATGTACTGCTTTATAAGGGTGGTATGTACTGCTTTATAAGGGTGGTATGTACTGCTTTATAAGGGTGGTATGTGCTGCTTTATAAGGGTGGTATGTACTGTATAAGTATGTACTGCTTTATAAGGGTGGTATGTACTGCTTTATAAGGGTGGTATGTACTGCTTTATAAGGGTGGTATGTACTGCTTTATAAGGGTGGTATGTACTGCTTTATAAGGGTGGTATGTACTGCTTTATAAGGGTGGTATGTACTGCTTTATAAGGGTGGTATGTACTGCTTTATAAGGGTGGTATGTACTGCTTTATAAGGGTGGTATGTACTGCTTTATAAGGGTGGTATGTACTGCTTTATAAGGGTGGTATGTACTGCTTTATAAGGGTGGTATGTACTGCTTTATAAGGGTGGTATGTACTGCTTTATAAGGGTGGTATGTACTGCTTTATAAGGGTGGTATGTACTGCTTTATAAGGGTGGTATGTACTGCTTTATAAGGGTGGTATGTACTGCTTTATAAGGGTGGTATGTACTGCTTTATAAGGGTGGTATGTACTGCTTTATAAGGGTGGTATGTACTGCTTTATAAGGGTGGTATGTACTGCTTTATAAGGGTGGTATGTACTGCTTTATAAGGGTGGTATGTACTGCTTTATAAGGGTGGTATGTACTGCTTTATAAGGGTGGTATGTACTGCTTTATAAGGGTGGTATGTACTGCTTTATAAGGGTGGTATGTACTGCTTTATAAGGGTGGTATGTACTGCTTTATAAGGGTGGTATGTACTGCTTTATAAGGGTGGTATGTACTGCTTTATAAGGGTGGTATGTACTGCTTTATAAGGGTGGTATGTACTGCTTTATAAGGGTGGTATGTACTGCTTTATAAGGGTGGTATGTACTGCTTTATAAGGGTGGTATGTACTGCTTTATAAGGGTGGTATGTACTGCTTTATAAGGGTGGTATGTACTGCTTTATAAGGGTGGTATGTACTGCTTTTTATAAGGGTGGTATGTACTGCTTTATAAAGGGTGGTATGTACTGCTTTATAAGGGTGGTATGTACTGCTTTATAAGGGTGGTATGTACTGCTTTATAAGGGTGGTATGTACTGCTTTATAAGGGTGGTATGTACTGCTTTATAAGGGTGGTATGTACTGCTTTATAAGGGTGGTATGTACTGCTTTATAAGGGTGGTATGTACTGCTTTATAAGGGTGGTATGTACTGCTTTATAAGGGTGGTATGTACTGCTTTATAAGGGTGGTATGTACTGCTTTATAAGGGTGGTATGTACTGCTTTATAAGGGTGGTATGTACTGCTTTATAAGGGTGGTATGTACTGCTTTATAAGGGTGGTATGTACTGCTTTATAAGGGTGGTATGTACTGCTTTATAAGGGTGGTATGTACTGCTTTATAAGGGTGGTATGTACTGCTTTATAAGGGTGGTATGTACTGCTTTATAAGGGTGGTATGTACTGCTTTATAAGGGTGGTATGTACTGCTTTATAAGGGTGGTATGTACTGCTTTATAAGGGTGGTATGTACTGCTTCATAATAGTGCTGTGTACTGCTTCATAATAGTGCTGTGTACTGATTTGTAAGGGTGCTGTGTACTGCTTTATAATAGTGATATGTACTGCTTTATAAGGGTGCTATTCTTGTTTTTATTCTGATGCATAGAATATAAAATGCATGTATTTTATTATTTTATCATCATTTTCCTCTGAAAAGCACATTGAATTGCTTCTATGTATGAATTGTGCTATATAAGTAAACTTGCTTGCTTCATAAAGATGGAATGTACTGCTTTGGAGGCAACTGCTTGAAAAGCCCTTGAAAAATCCTAAACTCACTTTTCAAACTGTGACATTCTTCCTAAAATATTCTGGTAATTCTTTGAATGCGTTTGGTAACATCCATTTGTGGATCCGAGCTCTAGAAGGAGACTAGTTCCAGTCAAAACAGCGGCATGCTCATCTAAGCTGATAAGAGATGGACCAGAGGAACTCAGTCAGCTCTGAGTGTGTGGATGTCAGAGAGAGAGAGAGAGAGAGAGAGACCGGCCTGTAAAGTGGACTGACGTTTTGTCACAAGCGGTACAGACGACTGACGCCAGACTGGACAGGCCATACATGAAACAAGGGGATGACGTCAGCATGCTCTGGTGTGAGTTTCCTGGTCCATTGGTTTCCACAGAATGCGCGTGGGTGTGTGTGCGTGTGTGTGCGTGTGTGTGTGTTTGAGTGTGTAAGTGTGTATGGAGTAGAAGAGTTTCATTTCTCATTTCTCTCTGTTTGTCGGAAACCTGAACTGAGAACATTTCTTATAAAATACCAGAATGCCCATTTCTTATAAAATACCAGAATGCCCCCACACCTCTCTGGTCTGATTTGTCTCTCCGCCAGCTCCTTCTCTCAATTCCAAAAAGGGGGAGGGGTGGGGGTTAAAGGAGATGGGTGGGGGTTAAAGGAGAGGGGTGGGGTTAAAGGAGAGGGGTGGGGGTTAAGGGAGAGGGGTGGGGGTAAAGGAGAGGGGTGGGGGTTAAGGGAGAGGGGTTGGGGTTAAAGGAGAGGGGTGGGGGTTAAAGGAGAGCGGTGGGGGTTAAGGGAGAGGGGTGGGGGTTAAGGGAGAGGGGTGGGGGTTAAAGGAGATGGGTGGGGGTTAAAGGAGAGGGGTGGGGTTAAGGGAGAGGGGTGGGGGTTAAAGGAGATGGGTGGGGGTTAAGGGAGAGGGGTTGGGGTTAAAGGAGAGGGGTGGGGGTTAAAGGAGAGGGGTGGGGGTTAAGGGAGAGGGGTGGGGTTAAGGGAGAGGGGTTGGGGTTAAAGGAGAGGGGTGGGGTTAAGGGAGAGGGGTGGGGGTTAAGGGAGAGGGGTGGGGTTAAAGGAGAGGGGTGGGGGTTAAGGGAGAGGGGTGGGGTTAAGGGAGAGGGGTGGGGGTTAAGGGAGAGGGGTTGGGGTTAAAGGAGGGGTGGGGGTTAAAGGAGAGGGGTGGGGGTTAAGGGAGAGGGGTGGGGGTTAAGGGAGAGGGGTGGGGTTAAAGGAGATGGGTGGGGGTTAAGGGAGAGGGGTGGGGGTTAAAGGAGATGGGTGGGGGTTAAGGGAGAGGGGTTGGGGTTAAAGGAGAGGGGTGGGGTTAAGGGAGAGGGGTTGGGGTTAAAGGAGAGGGGTGGGGGTTAAGGGAGAGGGGGTGGGGGTTAAAGGAGAGGGGTGGGGGTTAAGGGAGAGGGGTGGGGGTTAAAGGAGAGGGGTGGGGGTTAAGGGAGAGGGGTGGGGGTTAAAGGAGAGGGGTGGGGTTAAGGGAGAGGGGAGGGGGTTAAAGGAGAGGGGTGGGGGTTAAGGGAGAGGGGTGGGGGTTAAGGGAGAGGGGTGGGGGTTAAGGGAGAGGGGTGGGGTTAAAGGAGAGGGGTGGGGGTTAAGGGAGAGGGGTGGGGGTTAAAGGAGATGGGTGGGGGTTAAAGGAGAGGGGTGGGGGTTAAGGGAGAGGGGTGGGGGTTAAGGGAGAGGGGTGGGGTTAAAGGAGAGGGGTGGGGGTTAAGGGAGAGGGGTGGGGTTAAGGGAGAGGGGTGGGGTTAAGGGAGAGGGGTTGGGGTTAAAGGAGAGGGGTGGGGGTTAAAGGAGAGGGGTGGGGGTTAAGGGAGAGGGGTGGGGTTAAAGGAGAGGGGTGGGGGTTAAGGGAGAGGGGTGGGGGTTAAGGGAGAGGGGTGGGGGTTAAGGGAGAGGGGTGGGGGTTAAGGGAGAGGGGTGGGGGTTAAGGGAGATGGGTGGGGGTTAAGGGAGAGGGGTGAGGGTTAAAGGAGAGGGTGGGGGTTAAAGGAGAGGGGTGGGGTTAAGGGAGAGGGGTGGGGGTTAAGGGAGAGGGGTGGGGGTTAAAGGAGAGGGGTGGGGGTTAAAGGAGAGGGGTTGGGGTTAAAGGAGAGGGGTGGGGGTTAAAGGAGAGGGGTGGGGTTAAAGGAGAGGGGTGGGGTTAAAGGAGAGGGGTGGGGGTTAAAGGAGAGGGGTGGGGTTAAGGGAGAGGGGTGGGGTTAAAGGAGAGGGGTGGGGGTTAAGGGAGAGGGGTGGGGGTTAAGGGAGAGGGGTTGGGGTTAAAGGAGAGGGGTGGGGGTTAAGGGAGAGGGGTGGGGGTTAAGGGAGAGGGTGGGGGTTAAAGGAGAGGGGTGGGGGTTAAAGGAGAGGGGTTGGGGTTAAAGGAGAGGGGTGGGGGTTAAAGGAGATGGGTGGGGGTTAAGGGAGAGGGGTTGGGGTTAAGGGAGAGGGGTGGGGGTTAAGGGAGAGGGGTGGGGTTAAAGGAGAGGGGTGGGGGTTAAAGGAGAGGGGTGGGGGTTAAGGGAGAGGGGTGGGGTTAAGGGAGAGGGACGGGGGTTAAGGGAGAGGGGTGGGGGTTAAAGGAGAGGGGTGGGGGTTAAAGGAGAGGGGTTGGGGTTAAAGGAGAGCGGTGGGGGTTAAGGGAGAGGGGTGGGGTTAAGGGAGAGGGGTGGGGTTAAAGGAGAGGGGTGGGGGTTAAAGGAGAGGGGTTGGGGTTAAAGGAGAGCGGTGGGGGTTAAGGGAGAGGGGTGGGGTTAAAGGAGAGGGGTGGGGTTAAGGGAGAGGGGTTGGGGTTAAAGGAGAGGGGTGGGGGTTAAGGGAGATGGGTGGGGGTTAAGGGAGAGGGGTGAGGGTTAAAGGAGAGGGGTGGGGGTTAAAGGAGAGGGGTTGGGGTTAAGGGAGAGGGGTGGGGGTTAAGGGAGAGGGGTGGGGGTTAAGGAGAGGGGTGGGGGTTAAAGGAGAGGGGTGGGGGTTAAAGGAGAGGGGTGGGGGTTAAAGGAGAGGGGTGGGGGTTAAGGGAGAGGGGTGGGGGTTAAAGGAGATGGGTGGGGGTTAAGGGAGAGGGGTTGGGGTTAAAGGAGAGGGGTGGGGGTTAAGGGAGAGGGGTGGGGGTTAAGGGAGAGGGGTGGGGGTTAAGGGAGAGGGGTGGGGGCTAAAGGAGATGGGTGGGGGTTAAGGGAGAGGGGTGGGGGTTAAAGGAGAGGGGTGGGGGTTAAGGGAGAGGGGTGGGGGTTAAAGGAGATGGGTGGGGGTTAAAGGAGAGGGGTGGGGTTAAAGGAGAGGGGTGGGGGTTAAGGGAGAGGGGTGGGGGTTAAAGGAGAGGGGTGGGGGTTAAGGGAGAGGGGGGGGGGTTAGGGGAGATGGGTGGGGGTTAAAGGAGATGGGTGGGGGTTAAGGGAGAGGGGTGGGGTTAAAGGAGAGGGGTGGGGGTTAAGGGAGAGGGGTGAGGGTTAAAGAAGAGGGGTGGGGGTTAAGGGAGAGGAGTGGGGGTTAAGGGAGAGGGGTGGGGTTAAAGGAGATGGGTGGGGGTTTAGGGTGTGGGGTGGGGGTGGGGGTTAAAGGAGAGGGGTGGGGGTTAAAGGAGATGGCTGGGGGTTTAGGGTGTGGGGTGGGGTTGGGGGTTAAAGGAGAGATATATACCCAGCTAAACTCCTCCTTCACCACGCTGCCCCGCCCACAATGAGAAACACTTGGCAACAACAGACCGCATGACAAGGTGTTGCCATGCCCAGTGCACGTTACACAACGCCACAGACAGGCTAAAGCACTCCCATTAGCACCAGGGCCAACCGAATGCCAATATGCCAAGGAAAGTGGCATATGCCAAGGAAACTGGCATATGGAGTTTTTGGGGGGGGGAAAAACAGGTTCTAGAGGCCTGGAAGACGGGTACTAGATCATAATGGACCATGTGATCCCCAGGGGGACGGCCACAGACATAAATACAACACGCTAACTAAATAGTGTCTGTGGATAATGGACATTGAAAAATGATTAGCTACAGACAAACACAGCTGCCTTCACTAACAGAATCGACTTTTCCAATGTGCCTTCTGTGTTAACGACACGATCAAGGCTTTCCATCCACTGCGGTTTGTATTTAGTTGGACTAGGGGCAGATTAGACATGGTGTGGCTGTTAGAGCTGAGACGGGGCCAGGCCTCTGATCCTGCCACCTCCAGCTAAGAGAAACAGGACTGAGACACACCCTATATCTACAATGGCGAGTGACGGCAGAACACCAGGGCATATTCGGTGGGTGAAGACTATGGACTCCAGGAGAATGAGAAAGAGAGACGGAGGGAGGGAAAGGAGAGAAAGAACAAATGGAAAGATGGAACGAAGGCGAGAGAGAGAGAGAGAGAGAGAGAGAGAGAGAGAGAGAGAGAGAGAGAGAGAGAGAGAGAGAGAGAGAGAGAAATGCATTGAACTAGGTTACTTAAACACAACAACACAGTAATGGAACTGTTAGAACAATCTAAGAAACCAGAGGGGCAGAACAAATGGCCTCTTAAGGCTAAAATGTTACTCCTTCACCCAAAACCACCGGTTAAAAACACCCTACTGTTACAGTAGCATGCTGGGAGGGAGATAGTGGCAGGGAGAGAGAGCGAGGCAGGGAGTGAGAGAGGCAAGGAGAGAGAGAGGCAGCGAGATAGAAAGGCAGGGAGAGAGCGAGAGGCAGGGAGAGAGAGAGGCAGAGAGAGAGAGAGAGAGGCAGGGAGAGAGAGGGAGAGGCAGGGAGAGAGAGAGTGAGAGGCAGGGGGAGGGAGAGAGAGGCAGGGGGAGGGAGAGAGAGGCAGAGAGAGGCGGGGAGAAAGAGAGAGGCAGGGGGAGGGAGAGAGAGGCAGGGGGAGGGAGAGAGAGGCAGAGAGAGGGAGGGAGAAAGAGAGAGGCAGGGGGAGAGAGAGGCAGAGAGAGGCAGGGAGAAAGAGAGAGGCAGGGGGAGGGAGAGAGAGGCAGGGAGAGGCAGGGAGAGGCAGGGAGAGGCAGGGAGAAAGTGAGAGGCAGGGGGAAGGAGAGAGAGGCAGGGGGAGGGAGAGAGGCAGAGAGAGGCAGGGAGAAAGAGAGAGGCAGGGGGAGGGAGAGAGAGGCAGGGGGAGGGAGAGAGAGGCAGGGGGAGGGAGAGGGAGGCAGGGGGAAGGAGAGAGAGGCAGGGGGAGGGAGAGAGAGGGAGGGAGAGGCAGGGAACATGCATAAAAATGCATGAACGGGGAAGGTACTTAGCGCGTAAGACGGCACGCCAGTCCGGCCCTGTAATTGTGCCCAATTAAAAGGAAAGAAGAGTGTCTTCCCACATTCAGCTGTCTGTCTGCAGGAAGTAGTAAAGCAGACTTTCCATCCCTGTCTTTTCTTCTTTTCTCTCTATTTCATTCCGTGTGCGTGTGGGAGTGTGAAAGTTCAGTGTGTAAGTTCTGGTTCTTTCTCATCTTTCTCCTCTCTATCTGTGTTCAGTCTGTAATTAGCCAGTCTGCTGACTAGGGGTGTGGGAGGGGTTGTTTGTTGTGCGTTTCCTCCACACTAACAGTATATACACCAGCCTCCCACCCGACCGTTCTGTCCTCCTGTCATTACACACTCAGTCTGTGGGAATTCACCACCCTTCCACACACCAGGTCGTCTCACCTCGCAGTCACACGTCTCAACATCTCTACAGAACTTCTGAAGGTTGTGGTTAATACTGTGGTTAATACTGGCGTATCGCCACTTCTACCTCAACGTATTCCTTCAGCGATGGTTTAGACGACTAAGGGAATTGTGAGAGGCTTTGAATCCGATATCACAGAATTTACTTCATGTGAGCCTTAACCGACGACAGGCTGCGCATGTTCTGGCGCTCAAATTAACAGTTGTGCTAAAAACAGAGAACTTCATTCTGGATGACATAGAGGATAGACGAGGGGCCTCGCTGCTGGGCGAACTATATGACATACTATATGACATGTTATATAACATATTCTATATGACATACTATATAACATATACTATATAACATATACTATATAACATACTATATGACATGCTATATAAAATACTATATGACATGTTATATAACATATACTATATGACATACTATATGACATATACTATATAACATACTATATGACATGCTATATAACATACTATATGACATGTTATATAACATATTCTATATGACATACTATATAACATATACTATATAACATACTATATGACATGCTATATAACATACTATATGACATGTTATATAACATATACTATATGACATACTATATAACATACTTTATGACATACTATACAGTATGACATATACTATATGACATACTATATGACATATACTATATAACATATACTATATGACCTACTATATAACATATACTATATGAAATATAATATATGACATACTATATGACATACTATATGACATGCTATATAACATACTATATGACATACTATATAACATACTATATAACATACTATATGACATGCTATATAACATATACTATATGACATACTATATGACATATACTATATGACATATTACATATGACATACTATATGACATACTATATAACATACTATATGACATACTATATGACATGCTATATGACATATACCATATGACATACTATATAACATACTATATGACATACTATATGACATGCTATATGACATGCTTTATAACAAACACGTGGCATTACAAGAAAACAACGCCCTCCGTGAAGTGATTAGAATCAAACGACTATAAAACAGTTTTCCGAATATTCTGAATAGAATTAAACGACATTACAAGCGAGGACCAATAAACTCGCTGACCGACCAACCTGGAGGCTAGTGTGGTTACCTGGGTTTCCACGTGTGGGGTGTGCTGAAACAAAACGGTCCACAAAACATTACTGAGCTAGCCTGACGGCTACATGTTTGCTATGATGCAAGGAGACGATGACCTACTCTGTGTTTAGTTGTTTTTCGTAACTATGGAAGCAAGAAAAACATTACCCACGGCAAGAAATACACGAGGCACACACCAAAATGTTCTGAAGTTCAATTGAAAAACTCAAACCAAAATGTTCGAACACTAATAAATCCAAAATGTTCAAAACTAAACCAAAATGTTCTGAAAAATTGAAGAACGGCCAACATTCTATTTGAACTGTAATCTTCTATTTACTATGTAATTACACCGAGACGTAGTAAGAAAAGAACTGTAAATGTATGGGTTAGCTGAACATATGTACAAACAGATAATATATTTACAGTGTTTATTTAACAAAAGAGCTTTGTTTAAGGAAATATAGTGCCTGCATAAATGTGTAAACTCCTTTTCAATTGCTTGTGGCTCCTCCATTTTCGGTGATAACTATGTAAATGTTCTTATAGCCACTTATCAGTCTCTGACATTTCTCTAGGAACTTTTAACCACTCCATACAGTTACTCCTTAAGTCAGGTTTGAGAGTTGTACTGCCGTTTCAGGTCCGCCACAGAATCTCCATTTGATCCAAAACACTAATCTTCTTTCTCCTGAGCCATTTTTTTTTAAGATTTGTTGGAATGCTTTGGGTCTTGTCGAAATACCTATTTTAGGGCCGGCATCAGCTTGACTAACGGCCTGGCGTTCTGTTCAAGAATTACCTCAGAATTCATGGGTTCTTGATAATGTGCAGTCAACCATGTCCAGAGGAGATAAAAAGCACCAGATCTTGACTTCCCCGCAACCATGCTTGCCTGTTGGCATTGGGTTCTTTTAATAGAAGGCAGTGTTGGGTTTTTGCCAAACCTAGTGACTTTGATTGTGACCAAACAGTGTGGACTAATCTGTCCAGAAAATGGTTCAGGTTTGTCCAAAGTTAATACGGAGGTTAGTTATTTTTTTGTCAGCAAAGGATTAATTCCAATAATACCATTTCTATTCAGTGTTCTTGTTATTGTTAAATCCCAATAATCTGAGATGCATATGAAGGTCTGCAAATCTCTGGATATTATATTTGGGTCGTTTGGGCATTTATCTAAATTATAATTTTTCCATCACCTGCATGGGTAACAAGAACCTGACTAGGATTTATTCCTCTATCAGAGTCCCGCCCAAACTCATTCCTAAAGACCTCTTCTTCGATTGGTTCATTTGTTATCCAATTAAGTAGCTCCCAGGTTCTACGTATTTAATTGATTCTAGCAACCTGGGGTTCACTTATTTTGTGCACTTATTCCTTTAGCATTTTCTTTTTCTACAACATGCATAATTTCCTTGATACCAACACATGGAATTATGTCAGAAAAAAGCATGATTCTGATCAAATAAAACAATTTCAATATCACAAGGGGATTAGTTAGCCCTTTTGTCAATATCAAGCAGCACTTGTGTGCATTATAAGGTAAAATAGAAAACTGACGCTGTGTGTGCATGTGTGTGTGTGTGTGTGTGTGTTTAGATTTCTGTCAGAACATGACTACTAAAGATCCACTACAGACACAAGCCCTGAATAAAACAAATATTATGTTACGGTTTCTTTGAGTCTGTCAGTGTTTGTTTTGGATTAAATGAACCGTGAATGAGCGGGCTCAAATAACTACAAATACCGTTTACGACTAGGATGAACATGAAAGACAAGCAAAATCTGTGACTCTCTCCACCACAATGAACTGTTCCAACTTTAAACACACATCCTTCGTTGGCATTAAAGGGTTTCCAAACTGCCAGTCAAAAGAAGGCATCGCCCATAGCAACATATATAACCTGTTATAACCTATTCTATCGTTCAGCTTTAAAAAGACAGGCGCCAGCCATCATTTCTCCATGTAGAAAAACACACAGACAGACAGTGGGAGGATTCCGCCTTGACCTCTGACCCCTTGCTCTGCTCAGAGGGGGCACCAGGGGGGGAGGGGGGGGGGTCTTTCTCAGCGGGGGTCAGCACCTGGACCATTGTTCTGACATGGCTTTGACAGGGGGAGGGGTGAGGTTTCAAGGTCTAACAGAGTGGGAGTAGAAGAAATGAATCAGCTACTTATTTCAGCCATAGCCCCGCCCCCCTGCTGCCCCGCCCTTGCACTTATAAAACACAGCCCTGACCCCGGCTGGAGCAGGAGGTCAACTACACAGCTACACTATTCTCTTTCACAAATTCACACAAACGCACGCCCGCACGCAGGCACGCACACACACACACACACACACACACACCACACACACTATAAAACACAGAAAAATACCACTCATTCCAGTCCAATACACTTTGAACGAGATATTGTCTTAACACTGCTGGGAGCATCTCTCCCTCCCTCTCTCCCTCTCTCTCTCTTACTCTCTCTCTCTCTCCCTCTCTCCTCTCTCTCTCTCTCTCTCACCCACTAGATCACCACCTAGAGGGTAACCAGGAGCTATTGAAGGAGAATAGGAGAAACCTCAAACATAGTTGCTGATGCATTATGGCTTATACTACAAGCCTACAGTGGGGCTCCGGAGTTGATATGGGTTTTAACTTATGTTAAATTCCAGGGTTTATCCCTTTTTTTACCGAAATATTAAGCACGTTGGCCTACAATCAAGTTAAAACAGTGAATGGGTCTGTCTTCTGGTTCCTCTGTAAATGACTAGCTTGAAAAATATTAAAATACTTTGTGTCTCATGTTCAAAAAGCTGAGACCGTAGCAATTGTCTAATTGCATGTCTGAGATAAATAATTTACCAGGTGTAGATGTGGAAAAAACACACTGGCACCCACTTTAAGTATATGTAAAGATAACAAGTCAAAGAAATACTCATTTTGGATCTGCGTCAATATTATTCTACCGACATTATACCTGCAGCAGTGAAAACCTTCACACAGATCGAACGTGATTGAAAGGAGGCTCATAACTATTTTATGTTTCAATGTTACTTTGTGTATTTTGCTTTAACATAAACTGTTGTGCTTTCGGTTTCAGTTCTGCACTGATTTTCTTAGTAAACCTTGTGTCCTGTTCTGTTTGAACGTAGCTCTGTCTCTCATTCCCGTTCATATATTTCACCTGTGTCGGTTATTCACCTGTAATCATCAGCTCCTTATTTAGTTCCGTTCACTCTGTTTGCATTATGACTCCGGTTCCTTTATGAGGTAGTGTTTGCTTTGACATCATCTGTGTACCGACCAGAAGTTCTTACGTGACCAGTCTTCTGCTCTATTCTAGCCCATGTTGTTGTTCTGCCTCTGGTCTTTGTATTAGATTGCCTGCCTGTTTGCCTACTTATATATGACCACAACCTGTACCTGACCATTACCTGTACATGACCATTACCTGTACATGACCACAACATGTATATGACCATTGCCTGTACATGACCATTACCTGTACATGACCATTACCTGTACATGACCACAACATGTATATGACCATTGCCTGTACATGACCATTACCTGTACATGACCATTACCTGTACATGACCATTACCTGTACATGACCATTACCTGTACATGACCACAACATGTATATGACCATTGCCTGTACATGACCATTACCTGTACATGACCATTACCTGTACATGACCATTACCAGTATATGACCATTACCTGTACATGACCATTACCAGTATATGACCATTACCTGTATATGACCATTACCTGTACATGACCATTACCTGTATATGACCATTACCAGTATATGACCATTACCTGTATATGACCATTACCTGTACATGACCATTACCTGTACATGACCATTACCTGTATATGACCATTGCCTGTACATGACCATTACCTGTACATGACCATTACCTGTACATGACCATTACCTGTACATGACCATTACCTGTACATGACCATTACCTGTACATGACCACAACATGTATATGACCATTGCCTGTACATGACCATTACCTGTACATGACCATTACCTGTACATGACCATTACCAGTATATGACCATTACCTGTACATGACCATTACCTGTATATGACCATTACCTGTATATGACCATTACCTGTACATGACCATTACCTGTATATGACCATTACCAGTATATGACCATTACCTGTATATGACCATTACCTGTACATGACCATTACCTGTACATGACCATTACCTGTATATGACCATTGCCTGTACATGACCATTACCTGTACATGACCATTACCAGTATATGACCATTACCTGTATATGACCATTACCTGTATATGACCATTACCTGTATATGACCATTACCTGTACATGACCATTACCTGTACATGACCACAACATGTATATGACCATTGCCTGTACATGACCATTACCTGTACATGACCATTACCTGTACATGACCATTACCTGTACATGACCACAACATGTATATGACCATTGCCTGTACATGACCATTACCTGTACATGACCATTACCTGTATATGACCATTACCTGTACATGACCATTACCTGTACATGACCATTACCTGTACATGACCATTACCTGTATATGACCATTACCTGTATATGACCATTACCTGTACATGACCATTACCTGTACATGACCATTACCTGTATATGACCATTACCTGTACATGACCATTACCTGTACATGACCATTACCTGTACATGACCATTACCTGTACATGACCATTACCTGTATATGACCATTACCTGTATATGACCATTACCTGTATATGACCATTACCTGTATATGACCATTACCTGTACCTGACCATTACCTGTATATGACCATTACCTGTATATGACCATTACCTGTATATGATCATTACCTGTACCTGACCATTACCTGTACATGACCATTACCTGTACATGACCATTACCTGTATATGACCATTACCTGTACATGACCATTACCTGTATATGACCATTACCTGTACATGACCATTACCTGTATATGACCATTACCTGTATATGACCATTACCAGTATATGACCATTACCTGTACATGACCATTACCTGTATATGACCATTACCTGTATATGACCATTACCTGTATATGACCATTACCTGTATATGACCATTACCCGTACATGACCATTACCTGTATATGACCATTACCTGTATATGACCATTACCTGTACATGACCATTACCTGTATATGACCATTACCTGTATATGACCATTACCTGTATATGACCATTACCTGTATATGACCATTACCAGTATATGACCATTACCTGTACATGACCATTACCTGTATATGACCATTACCTGTACATGACCATTACCTGTATATGACCATTACCAGTATATGACCATTACCTGTACATGACCATTACCTGTATATGACCATTACCTGTATATGACCATTACCTGTATATGACCATTACCTGTACATGACCATTACCTGTACATGACCATTACCTGTATATGACCATTACCTGTATATGACCATTACCTGTACATGACCATTACCTGTACATGACCATTACCTGTATATGACCATTACCTGTACATGACCATTACCTGTACATGACCATTACCTGTACATGACCATTGCCTGTACATGACCATTACCTGTACATGACCATTACTAGTATATGACCATTACCTGTACATGACCATTACCTGTATATGACCATTACCAGTATATGACCATTACCTGTATATGACCATTACCTGTACATGACCATTACCTGCATATGACCATTACCTGTACATGACCATTACCTGTACATGACCATTACCTGTATATGACCATTACCAGTATATGACCATTACCTGTACATGACCATTACCTGTATATGACCATTACCAGTATATGACCATTACCTGTATATGACCATTACCTGTATATGACCATTACCTGTATATGACCATTACCAGTATATGACCATTACCTGTATATTACCATTACCTGTATATTACCATTACCTGTACATGACCATTACCTGTATATGACCATTACCTGTACATGACCATTACCTGTATATGACCATTACCAGTATATGACCATTACCTGTATATTACCATTACCTGTATATGACCATTACCTGTATATGACCATTACCAGTATATGACCATTACCTGTATATTACCATTACCAGTATATGACCATTACCTGTATATTACCATTACCTGTATATGACCATTACCTGTATATGACCATTACCAGTATATGACCATTACCTGTATATTACCATTACCAGTATATGACCATTACCTGTATATTACCATTACCTGTATATGACCATTACCTGTACATGACCATTACCTGTATATGACCATTACCAGTATATGACCATTACCTGTATATTACCATTACCTGTATATTACCATTACCTGTACATGACCATTACCTGTACATGACCATTACATTGATACCACAGGCGTGATAAACCATTCTCTGCATTAGAATCTAACACTAGTGTATCCATTTCAGTTACTGCTCAGACACAAAAATACTTCAGACGAGTCAAGCAAAACAGGCTATTGTTGTCTGAATTGCAAATGTAGTTTTGTTTACCACACTTGATTTGCATAAAGCCTGTTGTGCACAGACTATTGAAAGGCTAATTCAGTTGGGGAAAAGGCAAACGTACGTCGTTTTCCAGGGAACGGCATATAGACAGAAACAGAGGCACAGCTGACCCATTGCTAGGGATGAATAGGATTGCAATAATAAAAGACCATTACAATGTGCTTAATAAAGGCCTAACTGCTTGTGATCTACTGTATACATAATGACTTTTATTCTGAAGTGCTGGAAGTGCATTGTGGGTAAGGTGCAGCCTTTTTAAGCCCACTGTAAGTTCTCTATGGTCAGAGCTCTCGAATAAACGAACCGAACGAGACCATGTTTGTATAGTGTTTTGATTTAATAACGAGTTTATGGAAGTTCGAAAGTAATAATCAATATTTAATTCTTAGTAATACATAAATATTCTTAACACTCATCTATGAAAACATCACAGCGATGGCCTTTTGTTTACCAAATCAGTCCATTCAGATGCCCAAATAAACAGAACGTTTTGCCAGAAGTGACCTGGTTGGATGTGAAACTTGGCCGAATGTAACCAAATCCCAGTATAACTCGTGTCTGCAGGTCTCCCAGCTCACATTGGTTCAATTCAGACCTAGCAGCAATGTGACTTACAATGTAATGCTTCATTCAAACATCAGTATTTAAAATTACTTTGGGGGTTGTCTAATAATTTAAAAGGTAGGCCGGCGTTGTTAAAATGTTGGAAGTTTACACGCATATTTTTCAACCACTCCACAGTTTTCATGTTAACAAACTATGATTTTGACAAGGGGATTTGAACATCGACTTTGTTCATAGTTGGTTCATAGTTAGTTTACAAATACTAAGTTGACTGTGCTGCAAAACAGCTTGGAAAATTCCAGAAGCCATTACATGGTTTTAGAAGCGTCTGATCATTTGGCCTCATTGGAGTCCTTGCAGGTGTACCTGTGGATGTTTTTCAAGGCCAAACTTCATGCTACTTCGCTTGACATCATCGGAAAAACAAAAGAAATCAGTCAAGACCTCAAAAAATTCTTGTAGACCTCCACATGTTTGGTTTATCCTTGGGAGCATTTTCCAAATGCCTGACGTTACTATGTTTATCTGTACAAACAATAGTATGCGAGTATAAACACCATGAGACCAGGCAGCCCTCATACAGCTCAGATAGGAGACACATTCTGTCTCCTAGAGATTAATGTACTTTGATGGGAAAAGTGCAACTCAATTCCAGAAAAACAGAAAATTACTTTGTAAAGAGCCTGGACAAAAACAAGTACAAAAGTCTTTATATCCACAGTAAAAAACAAGTCATATATCGACATAACCTGAGCGGCTGCTCAGCAAGAAAGAAGCCTCTGCTTCAAAATCGCCATACGAAAGCCAGACTATGGTTCGCAACTACACATGGGGACAAAGACAGACTTGTTGGAGAAATGTCCTCTGCTCTGATAAAACAGAAATATAACTGTTTGGCCGTAAAGACCATTGTTATGTTTGGAAGAAAATTGGGGAATGGGCTTTACAGCAAAAGAACACCATTTTAACCGTGAAGCACGAGGGCGGCAGCAGCATGTTGTGGGTTTGCTTTGCTGCAGAAGGGACAGGTGCACATCACCAAATAGATGACATCATGAGAAAGGAAAAGTATGCGGATAAATTGAAGCAAAATTTCAAGAGAACAGTCAAGTTAAAGCTTGGTCTTCCACACGGACAATGACCCCAACCATATGTCCAAAGGTGTGGCAAAATGGCTATGTACAACAAAGTCAAGGTATTGTAGTGGCCATCACAAAGCCCTGACCTTTATCCTATAGAACATATATGGGCAAAACTGAAAAAGCATGTGCAAGCAAGGAGGACTAAAAACTGACTCTGTTACACAAGTTCTGTCAGGAGGAATTTACTGTGGGAAACTTGTGGATGGCCACCCAAAACAGTTGACCCAAGTTTAACAATTTAAAAGCACTGCTAGTAAACACTAGTAAATGTAAACTTCTGACCCACTGAGAATGTGCCAAAGTCAATAAAAGCTCAAATTAATCATTCTCTCATCTATTACACTGACATTTTGTCACAAATCGTTCGGGTGAAGTGCAGGAATATTCAGAGCCAAAGGATCCCGTTTGTGGGTTTCAATTAACAAATAAGCCAACATACAACAAGAGGAAAATTGTACACGAATTGTTAGCGACTACTAAACACGCAAACACACTAGTACACATAGACCTCCACTCACCTACAACAGGACATGACTCAACACCTTAATACCAAGCAACCGTGAACCTAACCAGGGACCTTAAATTGTCCACTGCTTAACTAACCTATGTAACATTATATTAATACCAAGCACTTGTGAACCTAACCAGGAACCTTAAACAGCCCACTGATTAACTAACCTATGTAACATTATATTAATACCAAGCACTTGTGAACCTAACCAGGAACCTTAAACAGCCCACCTATTAACTAACCTATGTAACATTATATTAATAACAAGCACCAGTGAACCTTACCAGGGACCTTAAATAGCCAACTGAATAACTAACCTATGTAACATTATATTAATACCAAGCACTTGTGAACCTAACCAAGGACCTTAAATAGCCCACTGATTAACTAACCTATGTAACATTATATTAATAACAAGTACTTGTGAACCTAACCAGGGACCTTAAACAGCCCACTGATTAACTAACCTATGTAACATTATATTAATCACAAGCCCCTGTGAACCTAACCAAGGACCTTAAATAGCCCACTGATTAACTAACATATGTAACATTATATTAATAACAAGCCCCTGTGAACCTAACCAAGGACCTTAAATAGCCCACTGATTGACTAACCTATGTAACATTATATTAATAACAAGCACCTGTGAACCTAACCAGGGACCTTAAATAACCCACTGGTTAACTAACCTATGTAACATTATATTAATAACCAGCACCAGTGAACCTAACCAGGGACCTTAAATAGCCCACTGATTAACTAACATATGTAACATTATATTAATAACAAGCACCAGTGAACCTAACCAGGGACCTTAAATAGCCCACTGATTAACTAACCTATGTTTGCTGTTTAGCTAAACCAAAAACAGCTGTGCTCCTAATCAACACAGTACCCATAAGTGCATTCCCCTAACACCCTGTGTACAACACAGCTCACCCATATGTGACACATTTTACATTCATAAAATAAAGCGGCCATCCTAACTGACCTGAAACAGGGAATATTTACTAAGATAAAACGTCAAGAGTTGTGAAACATTTAGTTCAAATATATTATGGCGTATGTACAAAAACACCTAATTCAACTATGCCACAGGTATATGCTGATTTTATGCCAAACTGAGTGCCTGGGAGTTGTCTATAGGCAAGATTTCACAAAGCCTCGAGCCTATAACTGTTGCTAGTTACCAGCTGCAGTTGAAGCAGAAAGACGTGATGTGATGTCATACCGGGGCGTACGGTCTAATAAACCAACGGCTGCGAACCGACGAGTGATCAAGACTCAAACCTCCTGGTTTATCAGAGACTGGGCATGACGAAGCACCTCATTTTGCTTTTGGCAAAGGGATTCACGTCAGACATTATGAAGAAGACAGGCAGCTAGAAATTAAACACAGAGCATCGCTAACGTAATGATTAGTGCACCTTCATCCGAAACTCGCTGACACTACATATTCAATTACAGAGTCGTTTATCAAGACACATTTCTCTGTGACGAAAAAATCCACTTTGAAAATGTAAACTGCATATAAACAGTGTGTGAGCCCACGGAAAATTGCCCAGCGTGCCGGGTGTTGGCCCAGACATATCTCTTACCGTGTCATCCAATCCAGTAGCCAGTGCCAGAGACTGTCAAACTTTAACTCCGCATAACACATACCACCATATCATCTACAGAAACTATGCCAGATCCATACGGATAGAAAGTAGGCAAAGTCCCAGAATATCCCCACAGGGTGTACGGAAAAAGACAGATATACATGTGATACCTGCACACACACACACACACACACACACACACACACACACACACACACACACACACACACGCACACACACACGCACAGACACACGCACAGACACACGCACACACACCTCAAGACAGGCTGGCGTGGCTGTTAAAAGGCTGTATCGCTGACATATCTGCCCGGTAATAGAATCTGTGGCTACTTGGAAACATTGGCCTTGAGGATGTTGAGAGTTCCCCAGCCATCGCTGCCCGGTTAGGGAGTCAGATATGCGTGGGCATGTGGCGTGTCAAGAGAGAAAACCACCAGCAAACACAGAGAAGACCGAGAGAGAACAGCTCTCTCCCCCCGACCGGCACGCGCACACACGCGCACACACACACACACACAAACACACACACACGCACACACGCACACACGCACACACACACACCGACACACTGACACACCGACACACTGACACACCGACACACACCGACACACACACACCGACACACACACACACATACACACACACACACACACAAACACACACACGCACACACGCACACGCACACACACACACACCGACACACACAGACACAGACACACACACGCGCACACATGCACACACACACACACACACACACACAGATATCATTGTTGCCTCGCAGCATCCAGTTTCCATTCCTGAGATACAGTGTGTGCCCTTAATGGAGAGAGTCCTGCTACACGATCGGGTTTATCGCATATATCTGTCTGTTTCAGTCTACCTCTACTAGTCAACCACGTCCCAGAACCGGTTCGCCATTAACAGGCATCGGGCTCAGCCACGCCCGGCCGGCTAGCTACCTGTCTCCCAGAATAATGATGGGCATTTAGAGCCACCATTAGCTGACCCAGCCGCTGGACTTTCTCCCCGGTTAAGTGGTGGCTGTGGGCCAGTGATAGACAGGAGGGTGGGAACCCGATCCGCCCCCCCAGTGGTCTGTGACGGAGGGGTGAGCGAAGTGCCACACTGTCTTCCCTGATTCGGTGATGTAACCCAAGTGCTTGTGAGGGAACACAGTCCATATGTCGCGGAAGGTTATTGGTTCTAATAATTAGTGGAGGACGAAAAGCGCACCCACGATTTGAAATACCAATAACTGCGACAATTTTGGAAATGTACATGAACATATGGGGTCTAACACAATAGCCCGGCTACACACGTGCACACAAGACTTTGTACATAATCACTTCTTATTGACTTAGATATCTTGCAGTTTTTGCCTATTGTTCACACACCTTTTGCAGAATTTGGCTCATTATTGCAAAACTCTACACACAAGCCAATCGGACATTAACACTTGGAGATTAACAACTCACAACTTTGGTAAAATGAAACACGGTTGTTGAACCACGGACCAGAACAGCCCGGTGTAAACTAACAATATCCGTGATGACAACAAACCTGGGCTGCTCTGGTCTTTCCTGCACAACTGCATGTAGTGCATCTAGAAATCTAATGACTTGTCCTGTATTGTAGGGATCTGTAGTGGCATGGTGATGCAGAAGTCCACCAGAGTAGCCCTGATGTCAGCAGATACACGTCTCTCCACTGGTCCTCGTTTTCCTTATCTTCCACATCCGACTCCTCTCTTTCTTTGTCCTCTTACTCCGAATCTCATTGCCTCCATGTTTGGCTAACCTGTTTGGCTTACCTGTGGCCTATTTGTAGTGCTAAGGCTCAGACCGATTGGTGTTCTGTTTTCTATGCCTGTGTTTTCAGGTGTGTATTTACATTAAGTGCCTAGAATTGCCAGATGAGCTTTGCATTTTGAACATAGTGACAACAGGAGATTTCTTTTTTGACCAAAAGTGTCTAATGTAAGAAAACGTGTTTAGTGTTTTGCAATAAGTGTGTTACAGAATTGCAAACAAAGTGCAAAGTTGAGAATGTGTTTAAGCTATGGCTACACTGTGTTTAAAGGTATACCACTAGAACTTTAGGTATTGAGGCTTAAGCAATAAGGCAAAAACTGTAATGAAGACACCAAAGTTTATTGAACTTAAACAATCCTAGCTCTACTAAACCTAACCCAAACCCTAACCTAACTCTAAATAACCCAACAGACCAAACTTAACCCAGCCCTAATGCCTTACCCAACATCTAACTGACCATGCACAACCTTAGGAAACTACTTCAAAACTTTTTTTTATTTACCACAGTTTTGGGACATTTTCGTCTCTGCTATATGGTTAAGTTAGATACAAACAGAAAGGTACACAAACACACACACAGCGATACACACACACAGCGATACACACACACACACACACACACACACATTCTCAGATATATCTGTGTACATGCACTCTCTCACACACCGACTCAGCATCAAAGCCTACAGATGGAGAGTTGCCCAAAAAGCTTCTCTTTGTTCTCTCTCACAAATTACTTGAGGATGACCACATCAGAAACCAATTAAAAACAACAGGCACCACAACAGAGAGGAAGAAAGGGTGACCCGACAAAGCTTGCCGGAATGGGATGCGCGAAGATAATTAATGAGAGAGGAAGATGAGAAGCAGGGCTGGAATTATGTGAGCATCAACAAAAACAAAAGAAGGAGAAAACGGTCGATGATGGCGGGAAAGGGAGGAAGGAGAAGACTCAGCAGAATGTGAAACCATGGGAACTATGAGTGTGTGTGTGTGTGTGTGTGTGTGTGTGCGTGCGTGATAGTGAAAGAGAAAGAGTGTGTGAGAGAGATATAGAGACGTGTGTGTGTGTGTGTGTGTGTGTGTGTGTGTGTGCGTGCGTGCGTGTGTGTGTGGGTGCGTGATAGTGAAAGAGTGTGTGAGAGAGATATAGAGACGTGTGTGTGTGTGCGTGTGTGCGTGCGTGTGTGTGTGTGTGCGTGCGTGCGTGATAGTGAAAGAGAAAGAGTGTGTGAGAGAGATATAGAGACGTGTGTGTGTGTGTGTGTGTGTGTGTGTGTGTGTGTGTGTGTGTGTGTGTGTGTGTGTGTGTGTGTGCGTGCGTGCGTGTGTGCGTGTGTGTGTGTGCGTGTGTGATAGTGAAAGAGAAAGAGTGTGTGTGTGTGTGTGTGTTAGTGAGAGAGAAAGAGTGTGTGAGAGAGATATAAAGACGTGTGTGTGTGTGTGTGTGGGTGAGTGAGAGAAAAAGACCGTGTGAGAGAGATATAGACGCGTGTGTGTGTGTGTGTGTGTAAGTGTAAGTGAGAGAGAAAAAGCGTGTGAGAGAGAAATAAAGACGCGCGCGCGTGTGTGTGTGCCAGACTGTGTTGGGTGAGAGAGAGTGAGAGAGCGTTTGTGGAAAACGTTGAGAAACACAAAGAGACTGTGTGAGGAAAAGTGTTTGCGAGTGAGAGAGCGAGCCAGCGATGGATGTAACCAGACAATATACACATCAGTATCTCCAGAATAACTACATACCAGCACATTCTGCTCACACGCCACACCAAATCCCAGACCAACAGGCATAAAGACACTAGAATCAAAACCAAATCCCCTAATAGTAACATGACATGTCACGTAATCCTCCATTTGTCCAGAGACGTCACCACTGCCTTTACTTACACAATGACATAAGTAGTCCGGGAAACCAGAGGCTGTGTGTCACATTGTTGCCTTGTGAAGTCCTGAAGGGGCTATGTAAACACATTAGGTGAAAACAACAGCATTTAATGACAAAAAAACGACAGAGCTGTGTAAAACAGATGAAGTTTTCTGTGAAATCACCAACAACCTCCAGAATGCCGAGGTGAAAGTGTCCCAATCTACTGGTTGCAGAAGACGTTTGCAGCAGAATGTTAATGTTGGCGAGGCAATAAGATGCAACCCCTTGATCAGCTCTAAAAACCGGCTCAGCTGAATTCTACAGAGATCCGCCAGATTGGTACATATTAGATCCTTTGTAATGGGATGGCAAATGTGAGGTGAACAAAAAAAGAACAGCAGGTGATCCAAAGCATATCTGCTCATTTGTGTGAACGGGACCACCTAATCTGTGAAGCTTGGTAGATGTAGTGTAATGAGATGTGCATGGCACCTCCTCATCTGTGAAGCTTGGTAGATGTAGTGCAATGAGATGTGCATGGCACCTCCTCATCTGTGAAGCTTGGTAGATGTAGTGCAATGAGATGTGCATGGGACCTCCTCATCTGTGAAGCTTGGTAGATGCAGTGTAATGAGATGTGCATGGCACCTCCTCATCTGTGAAGCTTGGTAGATGTAGTGCAATGAGATGTGCATGGCACCTCCTCATCTGTGAAGCTTGGTAGATGTAGTGTAATGAGATGTGCATGGCACCTCCTCATCTGTGAAGCTTGGTAGATGTAGTGCAATGAGATGTGCATGGCACCTCCTCATCTGTGAAGCTTGGTAGATGTAGTGCAATGAGATGTGCATGGCACCTCCTCATCTGTGAAGCTTGGTAGATGTAGTGCAATGAGATGTGCATGGCACCTCCTCATCTGTGAAGCTTGGTAGATGTAGTGCAATGAGATGTGCATGGCACCTCCTCATCTGTGAAGCTTGGTAGATGTAGTGCAATGAGATGTGCATGGCACCTCCTCATCTGTGAAGCTTGGTAGATGTAGTGTAATGAGATGTGCATGGCACCTCCTCATCTGTGAAGCTTGGTAGATGTAGTGTAATGAGATGTGCATGGCACCTCCTCATCTGTGAAGCTTGGTAGATGTAGTGCAATGAGATGTGCATGGCACCTCCTCATCTGTGAAGCTTGGTAGATACAGTGTAATGAGATGTGCATGGCACCTCCTCAT
Source organism: Dallia pectoralis (assembly GCA_029465975.1). Taxonomy (NCBI): domain Eukaryota; kingdom Metazoa; phylum Chordata; class Actinopteri; order Esociformes; family Umbridae; genus Dallia; species Dallia pectoralis. Next base: position 7,397,125 of record CM055745.1, on the reverse strand, counting down.
CTGTGAAGCTTGGTAGATGTAGTGCAATGAGATGTGCATGGCACCTCCTCATTTGTGAAGCTTGGTAGATGTAGTGTAATGAGATGTGCATGGCACCTCCTCATCTGTGAAGCTTGGTAGAGGTAGTGTTATGAGACGTGCTTTGGACCATGAATCACTCATTTCATGTTTCTCTCCTCAGGCCGGCGGTGGCTGATCCCCTCCAGCTATCTAGGGTGCTGGAGGCCCCTCGCAACTAATGCCCCCGCCCACCCCCCCTGGCATACACTGTTAAAGACATCGTGGATCCCACACGCGATACTGAGGGGGGCATTAACATCTGGCGGAGTGGGAGCGGTACGTCTCGGAGGAGCGATGTTGGCGAGGGACATTCTGGACCCAGAAATACGACGGGCGTAACCTTATCGCCGCCCTGAGCGACCTTGACGGCTTTCCTGGCTGTGTCTCTTGGAAACTTCCACAGAAATTGTACCAGTTGAATAAACAACAGTGTCTCTCTTCCACCAACTCCAGTGAATGGAAAAGGGATCGTTAGTTTGTGGGAAGGCCGACGAATCATCGACTACCTATTGAAATGCAAAACAAGACTTGATATGCAAACATATTCACCTGGAGCGAACGGAGGTAAGCCACACACACATACTCACTCACACACACACACACACACACTGCTGCAGATACGATAGCTCACCTTTCTTTCTTTTTTCTCCTCTGTGACAAAATAGCTTTTCAAATTGTAATCAATATCTCGAATAGCAAAAACTGACATATAAACCCCAAAATATCCTTTGTTTTTCCCACGGAACACATTCAATGATACGTTTCAATAAGCGCTCAGAGGGGCAATTCATAAACATACAATTTATACCCCGCGGACACTAAAATCCCACCACTCATCATTCTTCCATCATTCTTTCGTCGAGCTCCTGATCTCCCGGTCTATCCGGAACCAAAATGACTGGATCAGGGAAAAGCATTGGATGGTTCTCAGCCCAATGTGTCGCTCGCATCAATGCTCAAAGCTACGGATGACAGGAGGAATTTCCATCATTCCCACTTTGCCCAAACGAGCTTCCCGGCCTGTGAAAAGGGCCGACTGCTACGGAGTGCTAGGGAGAGACGTGACACACTTAATAACGTGCGCTGAAAGATTTGAGAGTTGGCTAATTTCGCGGGTACTTGTCCGACAAAACTCTTGCGTTTCTACTCTGTCGTCCTGTCCGGTGTTTCGTTACGTACATTTAGCTCGCCAGTTTGATTAACACCTTGACAAATGGCCCCACGCCATATTGTGACGGAGCACACTGGAGCTGATGTAGGACACAAGGCCTCCGCTCCAATGCAAAAGGAAAAAATACGAGCAAGGCAATGTCCCCGTCTTTTCAGTAAATGACCTCACGCTGCAGTTTCTCTCACAATGCCCACAGGACCACTCCCCGACATACACCTCCATACATCAGCGACTGAAAGGGCCCTGCTACTGAATGTCCACTGTGGTGAATGAATAACACTGACATACAGTATAACCCCCAGCCAAATAACCCCCCCCCCCCCGTCTCCACGTCTGATAAGGTTTGAGTGGTACAGGTATGGAGCGAGGGCAATGGATAAAGCCCACAGATTACGGGGCCCTTCTCCATCCCGGGCCTGTATTGTCTGTGTAAACAATAGGTATTGAGTGCAGGAGTTTTCGAAATCCCTTAATTCACTGCAGCTTTTTTCATTCTGGCACGCCGACAGTGAGGCTCGTAACAAGCCGGCCCGCGGCTAAACGGCACCATAACAAGGGACCTGCTGTACGCGTGGATGGTCAATGTGTAACCTGGCTGAGTGTGGTTGAGTCCTGTATGGTGGCTGGGCACTTACTGTAGGTGAGGAGATAACCTGATCTGTGGCTTGCTTTGTTGTCGCCTGTCTGGTGGCCTGTTTGGCCAATCTTTGGATTTTTGACAGGCATTGGAAAAAACGCTATGCTAGATCTGGGTGGGAAAGGTTGGCGTTCTGTCCGTACACAGACACACACACACACACACACACACACACAGACAAACACACACACTCAAACCCACACACATACACACACAGACCCACAAACACACACACACATGAACAGACACACACAGACAAACACACACACTCAAACCCACACACATACACACACAGACCCACAAACACACACACACATGAACAGACACACACAGACAAACACACACAAACCCACACACATACACACACAGACCCACACACACACACACACACACACACACACACACATGAACAGACACATAAACACCCACACACACGAACCCTCACACACACACAAACAGACCCCCACACACACACAGACTCTCACACAAATGAACAGACACATAAACACCCACACACGCACAAACCCACACACACGCACAAACAGACACACACACACACACACACACACAGACACACACACACACACACACACACACACACACACACACACACACACACACACACAGACACACACACAGTCTAAAAAGCTTAGGCTGTTATTCCAGTGAAGTCTGATACATGGAGCATGTAATCTCCAGGGTGGAGACCATATTGGGTTTCCAGGCTATGTTTTTTTTTGGTTGTCCTGCTAAAAAGGAGAAGACGTAAAAGCTGGTCTGTTTTTCTTTCGGACCAAAACATTGTCGATGCGACCTGTGGTCAGCCTAGAAGGTCATAAATATATCTTAATGCGCATTAAATGATAAATGTGATTGGAAAACATGAGAGGAGAGGACAGAGGCCATGTCTTAGTTTGCAGATAGCGTTGAAAGCGCACTGTGATTAGTATAAATCTATGAGTCAAAACATCATTACAAACCACAATCCGGAGACAGGGTTTGCTCATCAATGCACGTGAGCAACAAAGGCTATCCGGTCTGGTCTGAACCGACTTTGGGTCTACTGTGGCACGTGTGACAGAAAAAATATATATTGGTTCTTCTGTTCTTAACCTACAACCCCATAACATGTTCTTCACCTACATCCCAGATAACATGTTCTTCACCCGTATCCCCATAACATGTTCTTCACCTATATCCCAGATAACATGTTCTTCACCTGTATCCCCATAACATGTTCTTCACCTATATCCCCATAACATGTTCTTCATCTATGTGCCCCTTAACATGTTCTTCACCTACATCCGCCTTAACATGTTCTTCACCTACATCCCCCTTAACATGTTCTTCATCTACATCCCCCATAACATGTTCTTCACCTACATCCCCTTAACATGTTCTTCATCTACATCCCCCATAATATGTTCTTCACCTATATGCCCCTTAACATGTTCTTCACCTACATCCCCTATATCATGTTCTTCACCTATATCCCCTATATCATGTTCTTCACCTATATCCCCTATATCATGTTCTTCACCAATATCCCCTATATTATGTTCTTCACCTACATCCCCTATATCATGTTCTTCACCTATATCCCCTATATCATGTTTTTCACCTACATCCCCTATATCATGTTCTTCACCTATATCCCCTATATCATGTTCTTCACCTATATCCCCTATATTATGTTCTTCACCTACATCCCCTATATCATGTTCTTCACATATATCCCCTATATCATGTTTTTCACCTACATCCCCTATATCATGTTTTTCACCTACATCCCCTATATCATGTTCTTCACCTATATCCCCTATATCATGTTCTTCACCCATATCCCCTATATTATGTTCTTCACCTATATCCCCTATATCATGTTCTTCACCTATATCCCCTATATTATGTTCTTCACCTATATCCCCTATATTATGTTCTTAACCTATATCCCCTATATCATGTTCTTCACCTATATCCCCTATATTATGTTCTTCACCAATATCCCCTATATTATGTTCTTCACCTATATCCCCTATATTATGTTCTTCACCTATATCCCCTATATTATGTTCTTAACCTATATCCCCTATATCATGTTCTTCACCTATATCCCCTATATCATGTTCTTCACCCATATCCCCTATATCATGTTCTTCACCTATATCCCCTATATCATGTTCTTCACCTATATCCCCTATATCATGTTCTTAACCTATATCCCCTATATCATGTTCTTCACCTATATCCCCTATATTATGTTCTTCACCAATATCCCCTATATTATGTTCTTCACCTATATCCCCTATATTATGTTCTTCACCTATATCCCCTATATTATGTTCTTCACCTATATCCCCTATATTATGTTCTTTACCTATATCCCCTATATTATGTTCTTCACCTACATCCCCTATATCATGTTCTTCACCTATATCCCCTATATCATGTTCTTCACCGATATCCCCTATATCATGTTCTTCACTCATATCCCCTATATCATGTTCTTCACCCATATCCCCTATATCATGTTCTTCACCCATATCCCCTATATTATGTTCTTCACCCATATCCCCTATATTATGTTCTTCACCTATATCCCCTATATCATGTTCTTCACCTATATCCCCTATATTATGTTCTTCACCTACATCCCCTATATCATGTTCTTCACCTATATCCCCTATATCATGTTCTTCACCTATATCCCCTATATTATGTTCTTCACCTATATCCCCTATATCATGTTCTTCACCTATATCCCCTATATTATGTTCTTCACCAATATCCCCTATATCATGTTCTTCACCTATATCCCCTATATCATGTTCTTCATCTATATCCCCTATATCATGTTTTTCACCTACATCCCCTATATCATGTTCTTCACCTATATCCCCTATATTATGTTCTTCACCTATATCCCCTATATTATGTTCTTCACCTATATCCCCTATATTATGTTCTTCACCTATATCCCCTATATCATGTTCTTAACCTATATCCCCTATATCATGTTCTTCACCTATATCCCCTATATTATGTTCTTCACCTATATCCCCTATATCATGTTCTTCACCTATATCCCCTATATTATGTTCTTCACCTATATCCAGAGCAGTTCCTCAGGAGCTCTATCTTGTGTTTGCCCTGAAATTGCAGGTAACATCCTTCCACTTTACACCTTCTTGGGAAATGTTCAGTTGGGCATGTTTTGGGATGGAGCTGACGGTTGGTGTTATGTGACCTTTGTGAACTACTGTACTCCATCACATCTCTCTTAATGTGTCACAGAGCAGTCAAGACTACACACACACCACGTGCGAAGGTCATGTGGGGACTCTCTCTACAACCTCACACACCCCATATCCTAGACAGTGAGAGAGAACGGAAGATGGAGAGAGAGAGAGATATGGAGAGAGATGGAGAGAGATGGAGATGGAGAGAGAGAGAGAGAGAGATGGAGAGAAAGACATAGAGAGAGACAGAGACAGAGAGATGGAGAGAGAGACATAGAGATGGAGAGAGATGGGTTGGGAGGTAGAGTGCCCTGGAGGAAAGAGATAATTCACTACTTGACTCCTGGGTGAGGACAGCTGGCAGGCCCTGGGCAGAGCTGGATGACTGGTAGTGGAGAGGGATGGAGGAGGGGAGGGAGTGGTGAGAAAGGATGGAATGGTCCAGCTGAGGGAGGGACAACCTGGCATCTTAAAACTGTGCTGTCCTTAGCTCGACGATAAATATACACAGACACACAATGTAAGCCTCCAAAAATGACCGCAGGCCAAAAGTGACTTAACACAGAGTTCATCTTCTCATTGCCTTTATGTGAAGACAAGTAGCCCCATCTATCGCATGACTTGACTGACAGACAAAGTTTCTTTATGGAAATGATGGCAGACGTATGTATTATGAATGCAAATATATAAGTGAATATCTGTGGAAAAAATATCATATGCCAACAGATTCTGCTAATTAAATGTCACTTAATCTAGTTTTATCTTCTGACCAAATGACGTGTCATCAAAGTAATAATATTTAAACTATGTATAATATTTTAAATCTTATTATTGTCAAACCAGACAAATAATTGCTTTATTCAAAAACTCATAAAAAATATTAACTTGCAGTCATTTAGTATCAGTAATTTCAGCAAAAGATTTTTGTTTGTTTTCAAAGTCAAGCAAAATAACACACAATTAAATATGTTATCAATATATTAATAATAATAAATAAAAATTAACGTTCGGTGATCTTCCCAAGGACTCCATGCTTGAGCTTCATGAACCCCCAGGGGACCCCGGACCCACCCTTGAATACCCCTATTATAAGACATCACATGCCAGTTTGTGGTATCTCTTCTCTTATTCCTTAAACCCATAGACTTGTGATGGATGGCTTGTGAAGAGAGAGAGGGACAGTAATGCCCTTATCAGCTTCTTATCACCTTGACCTTTGCCCAGCCGGACCCACCTGATTTCTGGCTGGACACAGGGACCATCAGTCCGGCACAAATGGCACACTACCCCCTACAAAACACTCTACTTATTACAAGGGCCCACTGGAAATTGGCTACAACCCAGTCGAAACCCTATCTGTTTAGCACAGCTAAACCTCTTAAGAAGATCCCACTAGTGTGGGGAGAATACTCAAGACACACACAGACACACACACAGAAAAACACAGACACACAGACACACAGACACACACACACACACAGACACACAGACGCACACGCACACACATACACACACACAGACATAGAGTGGGTCAGACACCAGATAACAGAGTGATAACCCTGAGAGCAGATTCACTGCACTTCATTCATCACTCTTAACCGGCCTGACAAGCAGCTCATGTCAAGTTAGTCAAACGAGCCGGAGACACAATAGACCGTTTAGTTGTGCCTGACCACACGAGACGACCACACGAGACGACCACAACATGCACTCCAGATACACAACACCAAAGGCATTCAAGTGTCCAGAGGAACCCACACCATCAGCCCTGCCACTAAAATCAGTCTTCCCCCTACGTGCGTTGGTGCGGGGTTATAAATAGCTCTGCGCGTTTTGCTGTAGGGACATTGCATAAGGCCTGTGGAATGGAGCGTCTCATCAGAGGGGGAAGGTCTCAGAAAAGACCAAAGTCTCCGTCAAAATGACACCGCTAAATGATCCATGGTAACAACCCCCGAAAACGATTCCACGTTCTCTCCGTACAAATGGTGAGATACGGTCAAAGTCTTTCCGAGAAGCAGTCCCACTACACAATGGAATCGTACCGTTCTCGTAAAGTGTGAGGTTTTCTTCTAAAGACACCGACACCAACAAAGGCAATAAGACTAGATGGCCGGTTATGAGCTGGAACGAACCAGAAGCACTATCAGTTGTAAAAGAGATCTGGGTACTAGCTGAGGGTGGGTTTCAATCTGTCTCTCTGACTGACCAGATGTCAGGTCTGAACCGTTGTCCCAGGCGACTGTTCAACAGATTTCTGAAAACCCGTGAAATAATTTAACAAAGTAAAGGTCAGTACGGCACTATGTAGCACACATCATACAATACTTCCTAAACTAGATAACACCCGCAAGCAAGCAAGTTTATTTATATAGCACAATTCATACATAGAAGCAATTCAATGTGCTTTACAGAGGAAAATAATAAATTAAAGTTATTTGTCAAATAATAAGAACGTAGCGTCATTCTGAACAATGACATGAATTCATCTGGGGGCCAGCGCTCGTCTGAGTTGCAGCGCTGCGGGAGAGAACGTTTACGGAAAGTACCCGAACTAGTTACGGGCTGAGACAGCGTCCCGATGTGTAAAACGTGTGTTGCATGAACGCTAATGCCAAATGCATGTTTCACTCATTTCCATAAACACGACGTATCACTTATCACGTATCACGTAAGGCGAGGCAAGTGAAACAGACACAGCACACGCACACACGCACGCTGGTAAACACAGTGTGTGTGTGTACTGTGAGTAAACAATGTTACTTAGTGCTGAGTGGACTAAACAGTGAGGGAGTCATAAAAACAGACGTGCATTTTAACATGTTGACCCGGTCGTTACCCTTCTGAAATAATATGCTGCTCAGCCAGTCCTCTCCTGGTCTGTCTGTCTGTGGAGACGGCCAGGTCTGTGTGCCAAAATGAACCCTACATCCTAAGTAGGCCACAACATGAAGGGCTCTTGTGGACAGTAATGTACCATCTAGGGAGGAGAAAACCATTTGGGACTCCTGGTCCCTGTTCAGGAGGAAAAGGGGAGCCAGCAGGAGGTTTAGAGCCAGACAATAAAATCTGCGTAAAAATGTAAACCGGAGGAAAACCAAGCTCTGGCAATTAAAGGGAAAGGCAGTGTGGGTATACAGGGGCCACACACCACTGGGCCCCACATTAACTGAATGACAGTGTGGGTATACAGGGGCCCAGTTAGGGGGCCACGCACCACTGGGCCCCACATTAACTGAATGACAGTGTTGGTATACAGGGGCCCAGTTAGGGGGCCACACACCACTGGGCCCCACATTAACTGAATGACAGTGTGGGTATACAGGGGCCCAGTTAGGGGGCCACGCACCACTGGGCCCCACATTAACTGAATGACAGTGTGGGTATACAGGGGCCCAGTTAGGGGGCCACACACCACTGGGCCCCACATTAACTGAATGACAGTGTGGGTATACAGGGGCCCAGTTAGGGGGCCACGCACCACTGGGCCCCACATTAACTGAATGACAGTGTGGGTATACAGGGGCCAAGTTAGGGGGCCACGCACCACTGGGCCCCACATTAACTGAATGACAGTGTGGGTATACAGGGGCCAAGTTAGGGGGCCACGCACCACTGGGCCCCACATTAACTGAATGACAGTGTGGGTATACAGGGGCCCAGTTAGGGGGCCACGCACCACTGGGCCCCACGTTAACTGAATGACAGTGTGGGTATACAGGGGCCCAGTTAGGGGGCCAAGCACCACTGGGCCCCACATTAACTGAATGATAGTGTGGGTATACAGGGGCCAGGTTAGGGGGCCACACACCACTGGGCCCCACATTAACTGAATGATAGTGTGGGTATACAGGGGCCCAGTTAGGGGGCCACGCACCACTGGGCCCCACATTAACTGAATGACAGTGTGGGTATACAGGGGCCCAGTTAGGGGGCCACGCACCACTGGGCCCCACATTAACTGAATGACATAGGAAAGAAGAATACAGGGTGACAGAGAATGTAAGAGACATAGGCAGAGAGGAAAGACATAGATAAACAGAATGAGAGATAAATGCCAGTAAATTAATATAGAGAAGTCCCCTCTTCAAGCAAGCCCCAAAGGCCTAAGTTCCCAAACCACTGGTCACCCAACTTCTACAATCTGGCTGAGACATATTATAGCCAAACAGAAAAGAAAAGTATGAGCAAAAACATTTTCAAATCCCCAAATATGCTACATTGCTATTTCTCTCAAAAGAGACAATCTGATAATGACTGTGACTGAACCAAGGACTATGGCCTGACTAAATGATCCCAACCAGACTTTTGAGACTCGCCATCACAGACGGATCTGTCTACCCAGAGAGGACATTTTGCCATAAAAGAGAGGTCCCGACAGAGCTGCATTTTCCTTCATCCTGTGGGGACTTTGCTGACTGAATAACATATATTTTCTTTGACAAAATAAAAACTAAACTAAAAAGGAAAATGTTTCTAATCTATTAGGGGAAAACTCTTTATGCCATATCCATCTATATGCCATATGCCATATTATATCTTAGTGCTTTATTATCCTAGTACCATAATATCTTAGTGCCATATTATCCTAGTGTCATACTATCTTAGTTCATGATGTGTGTGTGTGTGTGTGTGTGTGCGTGTGTGTGTGTGTGTGTGTGTGTGTGTCTGTGTGTGTCTGTGTGTGTGTGTGTGTGTGTCTGTGTGTGTGTGAGCGCACAGTGTCGTCTCTATGCAGCATCATGTGAGCTAGCTGAATCAGCATTTCCACACGTCTGAAAAACCAGGGCGTGGCAACATGTAGAGAACTAGACCGGACGTGTCTGGACTTGTCCGGGTCAGCACCAGAGGCCTCTGACGGGTTTATCATGTCCACAGGACTGGTGTCACATAGCGTTGGTGCCTGAGGACATAGTATATTGGCTTCATACCACAGCCCTTTGCTCCTTAATGCTGAGCGTGTCAAGTCTACCTTTGCCGGGTAGATTTGCCCGTCAGCCAAGGCTGTGGCCGTTTCCTTGCCAAGTTTCCTCTCTTTGTTTAGTCCCATGGTCAGCCTGGCTCCTCGGCCTGCCCGGCAGATCTCGGAGAAGATGTCCGCTTGACCGGCCCGGTCGTCAAGAGGAGAAGAGGGATGAGGGAAGGGGAGGGAGAGACGGATGAGGAGAGCATGGTTGGTGCTGCTTTTTGAGATATAGGTAATTCCTGTGGAGATGTCACCACACTCTCAAGACCCCTTTCATGCTCCTACAGTGAGTCTGGGCTGTGAGCCAACATCCTCCGTATGCGCTGTGAGCGACAATCCTCCGTATGGGCTGTGAGCCAACCTCCTCAGTATGGGCTGTGAGCCAACATCCTCTGTATGGGCTGTGAGCCAACATCCTCAGTATGGGCTGTGAGCCAACATCCTCTGTATGGGCTGTGAGCCAACATCCTCTGTATGGGCTGTGAGCCAACATCCTCCGTATGCGCTGTGAACCAACATCCTCTGTATGCACTGTGAGCCAACATCCTCAGTATGGGCTGTGAGCCAACATCCTCTGTATGGGCTGTGAGCCAACATCCTCAGTATGCACTGTGAGCCAACATCCTCCGTATGCGCTGTGAGCCAACCTCCTCCGTATGGACTATGAGCCAACATCCTCCATATGGGATGTGAGCCAACCTCTTCCGTATGGGCTGTGAGCCAACATCCTCCGTATGGGCTGTGAGCCAACATCCTCAGTATGTGCTGTGAGCCAACATCCTCGGTATGGGCTGTGAGCCAACATCCTCTGTATGGGCTGTGAGCCAACATCCTCTGTATGCGCTGTGAGCCAACATCCTCCGTATGCACTGTGAGCCAACATCCTCCGTATGCACTGTGAACCAACATACTTCGTATGCGCTGTGAACCAACATTCTCCGTATGGGCTGTGAGCCAACATCCTCCGTATGCGCTGTGAGCCAACATCCTCCGTATGCGCTGTGAGCCAACATCATCCGTATGCGCTGTGAGCCAACATCCTCCGTATGCGCTGTGAGCCAACATCCTCCGTATGGGCTGTGAGCCAACATCCTCCTTATGGGATGTGAGCCAACCTCCTCCGTATGGGCTGTGAGCCAACATCCTCCGCATATGCGCTGTGTGCTTCAGCAGCTCTTCATGCAGGTCAGAATACCAAATACAGATAAACTTCCTGTAAGGTTCTAGCGTAGCGACTATGTCCGAACACAAACAGCGTTTGTCCCGTCCAATACAATAACACAGATGAACAGTTGAACGGGCCACCATGTCTATAAACTCTCCTGTCACTGCACTGAGATAAAAGGCTTTGAAAGCCACTCTGAGCCCTGTGGCCAAACAGTGATGAGAGGAAGACCCCATGTTCTGCGCTGAGTTACGGGCCTCGGGTCCACTACTTAACCAGCCGACCCACTACCCCCATCCCTAGATTTTGAGATGATGACCGTTAAAAGGAGACAGAAAGATAGAGGGGTATGGAAAATTAAAAGATGGAGGTTATAGAGAGAGGGAGACAGAGAAGGAGAGAGGGTAAAAAGAGACATGGAGAGAGATGGAGAAAGAGGAGATGAGAGAGGGTAAAGAGAGAGAGACATGGAGAGAGATGGAGAAAGAGAGCGATGAGAGAGTGTAAAGAGAGAGAGACATGGAGATGGATGGAGGGAGAGTGAGAATACAGAGGTGAGGTTTTGTGGACGTGCCCTGTGGTAAGACAAGCTGGTCAGATGTAAATGTATTGGCGTGTGGATTCCACTGGTCTGTTTAAATGGAGCCCCTTCAGAATGTTCTGGATGGAATAGAGGGTTAAATTCCTAGCATTGGGTACTGGGGCTGAGGTACTCTGGGGCTGAAGTATTCTGGGGCTGAGGTACTCTGGGGCTGAAGTATTCTGGGGCTGAGGTACTCTGGGGCTGAAGTATTCTGGGGCGGAAGTATTCTGGGACTAAAGTATTCTGGGGCGGAAGTATTCTGGGTCTGAGTTATTCTGGGCTGAGTTATTCTGGGGCTGAGGTACTTTGGGGCTGAGTTATTCTGGGGCTGAGGTACTCTGGAGCTGAAGTATTCTGGGGCTGAGGTACTCTGGGGCGGAAGTATTCTGGGGCTGAGGTACTCTGGAGCTGAAGTATTCTGGGGCTGAGGTACTCTGGGGCTGAGGTACTCTTTGGCTAAGGTACTCTGGGGCTGAGGTACTCTGGGGCTGAGGTACTCTGGGGATTAGGTATTCTGGGTCTGAGGTATTCTGGGTCTGAGGTATTCTGGGGCTGAGGTACTCTGGGGCTGAAGTATTCTGGGGCTGAGGTACTCTGGGGCTGAGGTACTCTGGGGCTGAAGTATTCTGGGGCTGAGGTACTCTGGGGCTGAGGCACTCTGGGGCTGAAGTATTCTGGGGCTGAGGTACTCTGGGGCTGAGGTACTCTGGGGCTGAAGTATTCTGGGGCTGAGGTACTCTGGGGCTGAGGCACTCTGGGGCTGAGGTATTCTGGGTCTGAGTTATTCCTAGAATTCAGCATCACTGTAACATCTAACTGTGATGTCGTTACGTCAAGGCAACGTTCCTCTGTTTGTGGGGTGCTAATATGCGAGATATATTTTCTATCAGCACTCATTTAGTGTTCGGCAATTACTGCAAAACCCTGATTTATTGTCCGTCAACTCAGAGGAAAACCAATGACATGTCTGGTGCCGAGATGTGTCCGCACACGTCTGGAGACCAGAGCTGGTGCTGCTTTTAACCCTTGAGTCAAACCTCAATGTAGGCTTTGAATCAAAGGCATAAGACTATGGTCGGGAAATCCGATAAAAATGTGAGTGGGTGTAAAATGTCTGTTCAGAACGAAAAAAAAAATGTTTCTTGTCATTAAAAGCATACTGTCCTACCTTGCGACACAGGAATTAAGGGGCACTTTGGAAATACAAAATCCTTGGACAATCTGTTGCTAGTGGCTGTTAGTGTGTTTTCTCAGACAAACAGGACATGTTCACCACATGACGTATTCAGGACATGTTCACTGCATGACGTATTCAAGACATGTTCACCACATGACGTATTCAGGACATGTTCACTGCATGATGTATTCAGGACATGTTCACTGCATGATGTATTCAGGACATGTTCACCACATGACGTATTCAGGACATGTTCACCACATGACGTATTCAGGACATGTTCACCGCATGATGTATTCAGGACATGTTCACTGCATGATGTATTCAGGACATGTTCACCACATGACGTATTCAGGACATGTTCACCACATGACGTATTCAGGACATGTTCACTGCATAATGTATTCAGGACATGTTCACCACATGACAAATTCAAAACATGTTCACCACATGACGTATTCAGGACATGTTCACTGCATAATGTATTCAGGACATGTTCACCACATGACAAATTCAAAACATGTTCACCACATGACGTATTCAGGACATGTTCACTGCATGATGTATTCAGGACATGTTCACCACGTGACCTATTCAGGACATGTTCACCACATGACCTATTCAAAATATGTTCACCACATGAGGTATTCAGGACATGTTCACCACATGACGTATTCAGCTCTCCACCCTAACCCCCCGAGCTCCATTAACGACCTCCATGGTCTTTCAGGGTTAGTTGCGCATTTGTCATGGAGGTAGTCCGACAGAACGATAACACATAGTCACGGCCTGCGATCCATCTTGGTCCCTGGTGAATTCATGCCAGCCGCTCTCTGTTGCCTTCTCCTTTCTAAAGGAGTTGGAGTGAGACAGACAGAGCTATTAGGCTGGACGTGTTAGCTTTGTCTGTGTGATATAAATCACTGTCTCATCGCGAGCGCGCTGACGGCACCACCATTAAGACAGTATTACTCACCACTACGTCACTCAAACCCTGTGCAACTGTCCTCTACATAAAGACAAACTCTCTTTCAACTGACACTGTGTGTGTGTGTGTGTGTGTGTGTGTGTGTGTGTGTGTGTGTGTGTGTGTGTGTGTGTGTGTGTGTGTGTGTGTGTGTGTGTGTGTGTGTGTGTGTGTGTGTGTGTGTTAGTTTGCGCGTGTGTCTGTTAGTTTGCGTGTGTGTGTGTTAGTTTGCGTGTATGTGTGTGTTAGTTTGCGTGTGTGTGTGTTAGTTTGCGTGTGTGTGTGTGTTAGTTTGCGTGTGTGTGTGTTAGTTTGCGTGTGTGTGTGTGTGAGTTTGCGCATGTGTGTTTTAGTTTGCGTGTGTGTGTGTTAGTTTGCGTGTGTGTGTGTAAGTTTGCGTGTGTATGTGTGTGTGTGTGTGTGAGTTTGCGCGTGTGTGTCTTAGTTTGCGTGTGTGTGTGTTAGTTTGCGTGTGTGTGTGTTAGTTTGCGTGTGTGTGTATGTTGAATGCTTCTAAAGCTGACATGCTCATGACGCTGACCTGAAGAATATCCACACAGCCAATCAGAGGAGAGCAGCAGAACTCACTGCCATTGTCTTGTCAGTTAATGTAGGAAAGAGAGAGAGAGCGCGAGAGGGAGAGAGGGAGAGAGGGAGAGAGGGAGAGAGAGATAAGAGAGAGAGAGAGAGAGAGAGAGAGGGAGAGAGAGAGATAAGAGAGATAAGAGAGAGAGAGAGAGAGAGAGAGAGGGAGAGAGAGATAAGAGAGAGAGAGAGAGGGAGAGAGAGAGAGGGAGAGAGGCAGAGAGAGAGAGGGAGAGAGAGAGATTGACGGTAGCAGTGGTTGGAGGCAGAGTAACAAAAGATAGCCAGGGGTTAAACACACTTTAACAGACAACACACACACAACGCACAGGTAAAACGTTGAAAGCTGATTCAGATTTGACTTAAATCCAAACGGGATTGACGTCGTTGATCGGAAAACAAAAGATGTGTTTCTTTGTCCGACTGGGTTGACGTCTTCCAGCTGCAGAGAAGTAGCTCTGAGGCAAGCAGGCCTCCGGTCTTATCAGCGCGGGCCAGCTGAGGTGGAGGGAGGGAGGGGAGAGAAGGAGGGAGGGGAGAGAAGGAGGGAGGGGAGGGAAGGAGGAGGGGAGAGAAGGAGGGAGGGGAGGGAAGGAGGAGGGGATGGAAGGAGGGAGGGGAGGGAAGGAGGAGGGGAGAGAAGGAGGGAGGGGAGGGAAGGAGGGAGGGGAGGGAAGGAGGAGGGGAGAGAAGGAGGAGGGGAGGGAAGGAGGAGGGGAGGGAAGGAGGAGGGGAGAGAAGGAGGGAGGGAGGGAAGGAGGGAGGGGAGGGAAGGAGGAGGGAGGGGAGAGAGGGAGGAGGGGAGAGAAGGAGGGAGGGGAGGGAAGGAGGGAGGGGCGAAGGAGGAGGGGAGAGAAGGAGGGAGGGGAGGGAAGGAGGAGGGGAGAGAAGGAGGGAGGGGAGGGAAGGAGGGAGGGAGGAGAGGGAAGGAGGAGGGGAGGGAAAGAGGAGGGGAGAGAAGGAGGGAGGGGAGGGAGGGGAGGGAAGGAGGGAGGGGAGGGAAGGAGGAGGGGAGGGAAAGAGGAGGGGAGAGAAGGAGGGAGGGGAGGGAAGGAGGGAGGGAGGAGAGGGAAGGAGGAGGGGAGGGAAAGAGGAGGGGAGAGAAGGAGGGAGGGGAGGGAGGGGAGGGAAGGAGGGAGGGGAGGGAAGGAGGAGGGGAGGGAAAGAGGAGGGGAGAGAAGGAGGGAGGGGAGGGAAGGAGGGAGGGGAGGGAAGGAGGAGGGGAGAGAAGGAGGAGGGGAGAGAAAGAGGAGGGGAGAGAAGGAGGGAGGGGAGGGAAGGAGGGAGGGGAGGGAAGGAGGGAGGGGAGGGAAGGAGGAGGGGAGAGAAGGAGGGAGGGGAGGGAAGGAGGGAGGGCCAATGGATACAGAAAAAAGCCAGCCAATTAAAAGGACTGACCTGGCAGCTTCTGTGGCAGCAGAGTGGAACAAGGAGGAGGAATGTACCAAGACGTAGACTGGGGGGGGGGTGGATATGTCTGTGGGTTAATTCACCTGCTAACCCGGGGAGGGGTGGGGGGCACCACACTGTAACCTCTCCCCTCTAAGGCCACAGGTAACGTGCAGCGGGCATTGTGTGCGGACAAGTCTTTGCTCTGAACGGCCATTTTCTGACATGTCGCTTTGCGTGGCGACACAGGATGAAGCTTGAACAGAGAAGGCCTGTAACCAATCGGAAGATGACAATCACAACGTGGGCCGACATCTGATGGTTCAAAGTCAATCTCTCAATTTGTTTGTGTTCACTATCATTTTCTTCCTGTCAGAAGGAGGATTTGGAGACGCAGGGCTGGTCACATGACCACAAATAGCTCCAATATACCAACGCTGTGTTTCTTAATTTGGATATTGATTATACTAGTCAATGTCACTCAGGGCAATGGGGCAGAAAGTTCAGGTTTCACCGACAGGCATCAGGACCACCGTGGACTGGCTCACTGCCATCAGAACTGGCTCACTGCCATCAGAACTGGCTCACTGCCATCAGAACTGGCCTCTTTGCATCAGAACAGACTCACTGCCGTCAGAACCGGATCACTGTCGTCAGAACCGGATCACTGCTGTCAGAACCAGATCACTGCCGTCAGAACCGGCTCACTGCTGTCAGAACTGGCTCACTGCCGTCAGAACCGGATCACTGCCGTCAGAACCGGATCACTGCCATCAGAACTGGCTCACTGCCATCAGAACTGGCTCACTGCCATCAGAACCGGCTCACTGCCATCAGAACTGGCCTCTTTGCGTCAGAACAGACTCACTGCCGTCAGAACCAGATCACTGTCGTCAGAACCGGATCACTGCTGTCAGAACCAGATCACTGCCGTCAGAACCGGCTCACTGCTGTCAGAACTGGCTCACTGCCGTCAGAACCGGATCACTGCCGTCAGAACCGGATCACTGCCGTCAGAACTACCGACCACCGTGGACTGGCTCACTGCCATCAGAACTGGCTCACTTCCATCAGAACTGGCTCACTGCCGTCAGAACCGGATCACTGCCGTCAGAACCGGCTCACTGCCATCAGAACTGGCTCACTGCCATCATAATAGGCTGTATTCAACATGGTCAGCTGGGGGAAATCTGCTGTTGTAAATTATGTTCATCATTATTTAAAATAAACATGTGGGACACATTAGGTTTTCCTCGCCGATGCATCAAACAACTATTAGGCAACATGTTAGTGGAGGCCGATGACTGATTCTGAGTGTACCAACGTCCTGATCGGCCGGGTCTACTCTCTGTTCACATGACTGGACGTAAATCTCAATCAACACATCGCTGGCTTGAAACGTTTTCTACTAACAACCAACCAGGACATGGTGCAATTTCTGCAATCTCAAAAAGAAAGATCAGCAGTCCAAAATAAAGTACGATACACTGCCGTTGAAGTTGGCGGTGACTTAGGATGCCATCGTTTCTAAAAGAAAAACATATTTTTGTACATTAAATTAACACTAGAAATGCAGTCTATACATGCTCTAAATGTCTATTGTCGCTGGAAATGGCTGAGATTTGATTTTGAATAACTTTGATTCAAAAAGTGGCCCATTATCTGCAACCATCACTCCTGTGTTCCAATGTTTGCTAATCAAAGTTTATCATTGAAAAATATTTCATTATTTTCTCATGAGTTGTGCATTATTTACTATTCAAAATAATTGTATGCATGTTTGGAAAACAAGGGCATTTCTAAACAACCTGTATGATGTGTAAAATGGCCAGTTTGCAAAAAAGGAAAAAAAATAACAACGTCAACAACGAAACAAAACGTTAAGACACACCGCAACACAACACAAAGTACATAAACACACCCATACACACACAAACACACAGTACATACACACACACACACACAGACACACACACGCACACATACACGCACACATACACGTACATACACCCAGGTTGGGAGAATGTGTTCTTACCTTATCTTCCAATCGGATCAGTCTGGCTCCCATAGTGTTGTATTCCTTATCTATACCTTTCTCTGAAAAACAAACACACATTTACCCAGAATTCACTCACAATCTTTCCTTTCATGCTTCAACCTCAGCATTGATAGGGGCAACACTAGACATCCAAAACAGACTAATGTATTCTCAAACGGTCATGTAAGAGATGCTAGAACGATGTCCTCATTAGCTGGTATCACATGTCACTGGGACTAGGTGGAGGTGGATGGTAGAAGTGCAGGGTGGACTGCTTGATATTACTGATTCAGTATAAATTGATCATTAACTGCCATTAGACAAGGCCAGAATGCTAATACCAGGTTAATAATACCAGGTTAATAATACCAGGTTAATAATACCAGGTTAATAATACCAGGTTAATAATACCAGGTTAATAATACCAGGGTAATAATACCAGGGTAATAATACCAGGTTAATAATACCAGGATAATAATACCAGGTTAATAATACCAGGATAATAATACCAGGTTAATAATACCAGGATAATAACACCAGGGTAATAACACCAGGTTAATAATACCAGGTTAATAATACGAGGATAATAATACCAGGATAATAATACCAGGTTAATAATACCAGGTTAATAATACCAGGATAATAATACCAGGTTAATAATACGAGGATAATAATACCAGGTTAATAATACCAGGTTAATAACACCAGGGTAATAACACCAGGTTAATAATACCAGGTTAATAATACGAGGATAATAATACCAGGATAATAATACCAGGTTAATAATACCAGGTTAATAATACCAGGATAATAATACCAGGTTAATAATACCAGGTTAATAATACCAGGTTAATAATACCAGGTTAATAATACCAGGTTAATAATACCAGGTTAATAATACCAGGATAATAATACCAGGTTAATAATACCAGGATAATAATACCAGGATAATAATACCAGGTTAATAATACCAGGTTAATAATACCAGGTTAATAATACGAGGATAATAATACCAGGATAATAATACCAGGTTAATAATACCAGGTTAATAATACCAGGTTAATAATACCAGGGTAATAATACCAGGTTAATAATACCAGGGTAATAATACCAGGTTAATAATACCAGGTTAATAATACCAGGGTAATGATACCAGGTTAATGATACCAGGTTAATAATACCAGGTTAATAATACCAGGATAATAATACCAGGTTAATAATACCAGGTTAATAATACCAGGTTAATAATACCAGGTTAATAATACCAGGTTAATAATACCAGGTTAATAACACCAGGTTAATAATACCAGGTTAATAATACCAGTTTAATAATACCAGGTTAATAACACCAGGGTATTGATATTGAGTGTTTAAAGTTCCCCTGTTAACTCAGTGGATCAATAAAGGCATTTGTACACAAAGTGGGAGGAGTGGAGGCGGCGATTGACTGGCAACATTGTGAATACAAATAACCTGTGTGTACCTAAACGCACATATACAAACATTTACGGACTCACACATACACAGAGACACTGTATCACTGGGCAGGATGTACATAACATATAGGGCGACGACTAACAAGAGCCCATCAGATATATACTCTAGTCTGGTGAGTTTCCTGTGCGGGGCATTACCTGGCAGAAACATGCCACCTTTACCCAACGTGTGGTCCAGTCTGGGAAAGAAATGAGCACACATTAGACATGTTATGGGAATGTTCCGAAAGTGTGGACTAACAACTGCAGCGTTAGTTAGTTGGGTTAGGGTTAGGGTTAGACAGAGACAGAGATGGAGTGAGAGACACATTAGACATGTTATGGGAATGTCTAAAGTGTGGACTAACAACTGCAGTGTTAGTTAGTTGGGTTAGGGTTAGGGTCAGACAGAGACAGAGATGGAGTGAGAGACACATTAAAACATTAAAGGCAAGAGACAAGGAGAAATACATTGGGAGAAAAATAGAAACAGACAGAGAGCAAGGCAGAGAGAGAGGAGACAGGGAGGAGACAGGGAGGAGACTGGGAGGAGACTGGGAGGAGACTGGGAGGAGACTGGGAGGAGACAGGGAGGAGACAGGGAGGAGACTGGGAGGAGACAGAGAGGAGACAGGGAGGGGACTGGGAGGAGACTGGGAGGAGACTGGGAGGAGACAGGGAGGAGACAGGGAGGAGACAGGGAGGAGACTGGGAGGAGACAGGGAGGAGACAGAGAGGAGACAGGGAGGAGACAGGGAGGAGACAGAGGAGGCAGGGAGGAGACATGGAGGAGACAGGGAGGAGACATGGAGGAGACATGGAGGAGACTGGGAGGAGACAGGGAGGAGACAGGGAGGAGACAGAGAGGAGACAGGGAGGAGACAGGGAGGAGACAGGGAGGAGACAGAGAGGAGACAGGGAGGAGACTGGGAGGAGACAGGGAGGAGACTGGGAGGAGACAGAGAGGAGACAGGGAGGAGACAGGGAGGAGACTGGGAGGAGACAGGGAGGAGACTGGTAGGAGACTGGGAGGAGACTGGGAGGAGACTGGAAGGAGACAGGGAGGAGACAGAGAGGAGACTGGGAGGAGACAGGGAGGAGACAGGGAGGAGACTGGGAGGAGAATGGGAGGAGACAGGGAGGAGACAGAGAGGAGACAGAGGAGACATGGAGGAGACAGGGAGGAGACAGGGAGGAGACATGGAGGAGACAGGGAGGAGACATGGAGGAGACTGGGAGGAGACAGAGAGGAGACAGGGAGGAGACAGGGAGGAGACAGGGAGGAGACTTGGAGAGAGGGAGAGAGAGAGAGGGGGAGACAGGGAGGAGCGACGGAGGGAGAGAGGGGGAGAGAGAGGGAGGGAGAGACAGAGAGAGAGAGAGAGGAGACAGGGAGGAGACAGAGAGGAGACAGGGAGGAGACTGGGAGGAGACAGGGAGGAGACTGGGAGGAGACAGAGAGGAGACAGGGAGGAGACAGGGAGGAGACTGGGAGGAGACAGGGAGGAGACAGGGAGGAGACAGGGAGGAGACAGAGAGGAGACAGAGAGGAGACAGGGAGGAGACAGAGGAGACAGGGAGGAGACAGGGAGGAGACATGGAGGAGAAAGGGAGGAGACAGAGAGGAGACAGGGAGGAGACAGGGAGGAGACTGGGAGAGAGGGAGAGAGAGAGAGGGGGAGACAGGGAGGAGCGACGGAGGGAGAGAGGGGGAGAGAGAGGGAGGGAGAGACAGAGAGAGAGAGAGAGGAGACAGGGAGAGAGGGAGAGAGAGAGGGGGAGAGAGGGAGGGAGGGACAGAGGGAGAGACAGAGGGAGAGACAGAGAGAGAGAGAGAGAGAGAGAGAGGAGACAGTGAGGACACAGATGGAGAGACAGAGAGAGAGGGACAGAGGGAGAGAGAGGGAGACAGAGAGACCGGTAGTTTGACAGCTCACCTCCTCTGCAGCTCCTTAATGCGGACCATCATGTTCAGGTGCCCCTGGGAGTATTGCTCTATCACGTCCCTCACGTCATACGGCTTCCTCGCTTGCTGAGGACCAGAAACATTGGATGTGAGCCAATCAGAGCAACACAAAAGCCATTGTCACGCTCCGCCATCTCTCTGAACTTCCTAGCTGGTTTGTTATTGCAGTGAACACTGACAATGAGGAAAGGAACGTAAATATAGTGTTTGTCTACACATTGAGTTGCTCAAATTGGTTTATGTGAAAAGAAACATGTTTTGTGACCACGGTTAAATTAAGGTAACCAGACATGGTGGTGGGTTGGGTTAATGGTAGATATTCTGTGGCAAAAAGCAGTTTTTTTTGCCTCTGCGGTCTGGTCTGTTACAGACTGTGAGAATAACCAGTGAGTTCCTAAAAGGGTGGACTAATACAGACCACGTGAGGTCATTCTGCGGTCTGGTCTGTTACAGACTGTGAGAATAACCAGTGAGTTTCTAACAGGGTTCAGGACAACAGACCATGTGAGGTCATTCTGCGGTCTGGTCTGAGAATAACCTTAGAGGCAGAGGTGAACATGGTTCTCATGGTACTGAGGTTGAGGTGAACATTGTTCTCCTGGTACTGAGGTTGAGGTGAACAGGGTTCTCCTGGTACTGAGGTTGAGGTGAGCATGGTTCTCATGGTACTGAGGTTGAGGTGAACTGGGTTCTCATGGTACTGAGATTGAGGTGAACAGGGTTCTCATGGTACTGAGGTTGAGGTGAACAGGGTTCTCATAGTACTGAGGTTGAGGTGAACAGGGTTCTCATGGTACTGAGGTTGAGGTGAACAGGGTTCTCATGGTACTGAGGTTGAGGTGAACAGGGTTCTCATGGTACTGAGGTTGAGGTGAACAGGGTTCTCATGGTACTGAGGTTGAGGTGAACAGGGTTCTCATGGTACTGAGGTTGAGGTGAACTGGGTTCTCATGGTACTGAGATTGAGGTGAACAGGGTTCTCATGGTACTGAGGTTGAGGTGAACAGGGTTCTCATGGTACTGAGGTTGAGGTGAACAGGGTTCTCATAGTACTGAGGTTGAGGTGAACAGGGTTCTCATGGTACTGAGGTTGAGGTGAACAGGGTTCTCATGGTACTGAGGTTGAGGTGAACAGGGTTCTCATGGTACTGAGGTTGAGGTGAACAGGGTTCTCATGGTACTGAGGTTGAGGTGAACAGGGTTCTCATGGTACTGAGGCTGTGGTGACGACAGGCCAGACATGCAGGTGCAAGTCTCTTTCACACACACAGACACATCCAGACGCACACACACACACACACACACACACACACAAACACGCAGCGTCCTGCAGCTGCACAACCAGGCCCTGGGCTGCCCCTCCCTTTCCTGAGTAACCGAAGCACTCTGCAGAGCCCATTCTCTCCCCGCCCCTCCCCCTTCCTCCACACCTCCCCCACACTGTTTTTTACCTGAAATTTCTGTCTGGCCACAAAGTACTGCATTCTCCGGAGGACTCTGATGGCTGCCTTATGTGAATGACTCAACCTGTGGAAGACAGACCGACAATAGAGACAAAAAACGACACAGTCAATGTCAGAGCATAAATACGGCTGCATATAAGAGTTTGGTTTATTCTATTCCTGATCACTAGGGGCAGAAACACAGGGCTGGAGAGACACATTAGGGGACCGTCAAAAACACAAACCAGCACCTGAAATGAATGCAACAAAACAATGAATAGAACGGACAAGATATACATGGAAAACTGCCAACCACTAAATGGATTAGAAAGAAAACCAAGGTGCTGATTTTGAGGAGTGTAAAGACAAAGTATGCTAGCTACCGTCCACCTGTCTCAGCGAAAGCCACAATAGAAGTTTGGGATTTCTGGTAACCACTTTCTATTGCGATGTTGTATCCTGTGTTCAATAATAAACAACAACAGCATTAACCTGTAGCCTTCAGCGTCTGGCAAGGGAATCGAACGTCTCCGCAGCCGAGCGCACTACCAACTGCTCCAAATAGGGATATCCCATTTGGAGTGGCGAGTAGCGGCACCACCAGCGTTACGCTGTAGCATTCAGCGTTTCCCTGTAGCATGCAGCATTAACCTGTAGCCTTCAGCATTAACCTGTAGCCTTCAGCATTAACCTCTAGTCTTCAGAGTTACTCTTTAGCCTTCAGCATTAACCTGTAGCCTTCAGCATTACCATTTAGACTTCAGCATTACCATTTATCCTTCAGCATTACCATTTAGACTTCAGCATTACCATTTAGACTTCAGCGTTACCCTGTAATGGCAAAACACATGAGGCCTAGAGGATTGAAAGAGTGCCAATCAATGTCACACACACACACACACACCGTACAATCACATTATAGAATTAAACAGATTCTTCCATTTAACTCAGAGTCTCCGCTTTTGTAATAAACAGAGTCGCTCCCTGAATTCGCTGTATAACTGCAATAAACTGGTGGAGTTGTTTCCCTCTTTGAGCCTGGGGAGAACAAAACACAGCACGCACACACACACGCACACGCACACACACACACTCACACACACACACACACACACACACACACACACACACACACACACACACACACACACACACACACACACACACACACACACACACACACACGCTCAACTAACCTCATCTGTGTCAACAAATAGAAAAACCACTGGCACTGAAGTATCTACTAGGAGGTTTTGGCACTAGTGTTACACTGAAAGCTACAGAAACACAGATTCAGACTTCCATCACAAGAGCTAGATGCCCTGATGTTGGCTTGGATTTCTTGATTAAAAAAAAAACCCAGAATGCACATACCAGACCAGCTATCGTTGTGATCCAAATGTGACTAGTGAGGAAAAAGCACAATGCATTGGTTTGTGCGTGTGTATGTTAGCGGTCGACCGATTATGGTTTTCTTAGGCCGATGCCGATCTTTTGATTATTATGGCCAATTTATTTAGGCCGATATTTGCTGGTTTTTAACCTCTATTTGCAAATAAAATGTAACACTACTACAGTTTTTTATTCGCTTTGGTACTATTTTCACAAGTATGTGGTAAAACCTCACAACTGTTAGTACAAAACTCAAAGCAGATCATCAAAAAGTCTGTTTTTTCAAACATGTAATCACATTTTCAATTGACTAAGTACAATGCACAAAATCAAAGAAATACCTTTCATATGAAGTTATTGTCTTTCACAATGCAATGCTCACAATACTTTTGATAAGCTTCTCATCTCATTTGTGTAAATACATTTGACCAACACTTAATCCAACTGATCTTAATGAACCGTTTGGTAAACCTATATATTTTAGTTTCAGCAATAAACAGTATCGATTTTGAGAACTACAGAAATAAAATGTGTTTTTGTACAAACGTATAAATTAACCACACATGATGAATACTCGTTATTGCTAATTGATTTCACTGAAATGAGATTTGGATGAGAATCTATGGCCAAATGCTCAAGACAGGCTTGATCCAAATTACATGCAATGTAATGTGTGCACTAAATGTTATGTTTTGTTCTCATTTAGTTACATACATAATAGAAATTATACCTATGTTACAATTATATCTGAAAAATACGTAAAAACTAATTTGCCCAAATGATTGTAGAGGATGTCTTCATTGATCCTTCACTTGATTACACATAGGATGGATATTATGTAAATTATAGATTATGTAAATGTAAGTAATGTAATGTGTAGTGTGTCTCGCCTAATGTGACACTGTGTAATCTGTCTTTTACAGTATAGTACTGTAGCTTATTAATTTCAGCACTTCTAAGGCCCATTTGAAACATGTATCTTGCATTGTTTGCTGTTGGATGAACTGAATGTTAAAAGTACTAAACTGAAAGCAGATCATACTGTTGTGTTTCGGTGGTTAAACCAAATGTTCCCATTACATATTACAATAATCTGGTGTTTGAAATAATGATTATGTGTACTGAAAGCATGCGCAACTGACTGAAAGCATTGAATCAGGTTGTGAAAGAATGACTAGCTGCGTTACAAGTGTGATCAGTTTGGATCTTTGTACTAAGAGTTTTGAAAATGTACACCTTACTTGTGAAAATAGTACCAAAGCGAATAAAAAAAATGTAATTACTTAAGAATAAAGACATAGAATTTTTCAACAAAAACGTTTAATAAAAATTTTTTATTAAATAAAAGATAAAAAAATAGATAATTGCACTAAGCAGTATTTAATTACAACATCCGAAAACCTTTAAATAAATCATTTCTTGCGGCTTTTAGAATATACTTTGCCGAATGTATTGATGCATTTTGGAGAATAAATCTCAAAATTTTAAAAATCTATTTCAGAAAGAGTGCATTTTCAGCTTTACTTTATTCCCAATAAGTCAACGATTCATTTTCGATGAAAATCATTTCTTACGGCTCTCAGAATATATATAAGCTATTTCAGAAAGAGAGCATTTTCGTCTTTATTTTATTCCCAATAAATCATCTATTTATATTTGCTGAAATTACTTTCTTGCAGCTCTTAGAATATACTTTGATGAGTGTACTGATGCATTGTGGTGAATATATGTCAAATTTTGAAAAAGCTATTTCAGAGAGCATGTTAAGCTTGAACATTAATTAATATTATCAACGGCTGATTTTTGGGATAAGTATTTAAACATTTGAAAAAGCTATTTAAAAAAACTATCTGTAATCTGTTATAGTTAGTGCAGCTCTGGGTGTTGCACTTTTACGTTGGTCCCTAACTACTCTGTTTACCGAGCGGTACAGCATTTTCTATCTATGTTATAGTAAGTGCAGCTCTGGCTGTTGCACTTTTACCTTGGTCCCTAACTACTCTGTTTACCGAGCGCTACAGTATTTTCTATCTATGTCATAGTTAGTGCAGCTCTGGGTGTTGCACTTTTACGTTGGTCCATAACGACTCTGTTTACTGAGCGCTACAGTATTTTCTATCTGTTTTTCCCGACTCGGCAGTCAGCCCGATAAGAGACCGCTGTGCCGTATCCCCGGAGCTGGCGAATGTGTGAATATAAAACTATCTTTACCGCAGTTCCACAACAACAACACTATGCTGCCCGCGCACGCGCCTGCCTATTAATCGGCTTTATATACTTGAATATCGGGCGATGCCGATTATGTAAAAAACACAAAAAATCGTCCGATCAATCGGTGGACCCCTAGTGTATGTGTGTGCATGTGCGTGAGAGAGATAGTTGCATGTGAGGCCAATACTTGGAAGTCTGTTCACAGGGTTTACTACTTACACAGGTTCATGGGGTCACAGGGTCAAAGGGTAACAGTATCATGGTTAGCACTAGCCACAGAGTGGCAGAGGAAGTGGCGACTTGGTGGCAAGGTCTGCAGAAAGAGTCTATTTGAAAAGGTTTCTGGTTATTTTAGTCCATGTTCGTATGGCTTCCCGTTTCCTTGTGTGCTTGTTTTGTGTTTCAAATCCGTATCCTATCTGTATTCTGTATAGTATTTTGTATATTACTATCCCTATACCCCTCACCCTCTTACGTTACTTATCTGTATTATGTATAGTATTTTGTATATTATATCCCTATACCCCTCACCCTCTTACGTTACTTATCTGTATTCTGTATAGTATTTTGTATATTACTATCCCTATACCCCTCACCCTCTTACGTTACATATCTGTATTCTGTATAGTATTTTGTATATTACTGTCCCTATACCCCTCACCGTCTTACGTTACATATCTGTATTCTGTATAGTATTTTGTATATTATATCTCTATACCCCTCACCCTCTTACGTTACTTATCTGTATTCTGTATAGTATTTTGTATATTACTATCCCTATACCCCTCACCCTCTTACGTTACTTATCTGTATTCTGTATAGTATTTTGTATATTACTATCCCTATACCCCTCACCCTCTTACATTACTTATCTGTATTCTGTATAGTATTTTGTATATTATATCCCTATACCCCTCACCCTCTTACGTTACTTATCTGTATTCTGTATAGTATTTTGTATATTACTATCCCTATACCCTCACCCTCTTACGTTACTTATCTGTATTATATATAGTATTTTGTATATTATATCTCTATACCCCTCACCCTCTTACGTTACTTATCTGTATTATGTATAGTATTTTGTATATTATATCTCTATACCCCTCACCCTCTTACGTTACTTATCTGTATTCTGTATAGTATTTTGTATATTATATCCCTATACCCCTCACCCTCTTACGTTATTTATCTGTATTCTGTATAGTATTTTGTATATTACTATCCCTATACCCCTCACCCTCTTACGTTACTTATCTGTATTCTGTATAGTATTTTGTATATTACTATCCCTATACCCCTCACCCTCTTACGTTACTTATCTGTATTCTGTATAGTATTTTGTATATTACTATCCCTATACCCCTCACCCTCTTACGTTACTTATCTGTATTCTGTATAGTATTTTGTATATTACTATCCCTATACCCTCACCCTCTTACGTTACTTATCTGTATTCTGTATAGTATTTTGTATATTACTATCCATATACCCCTCACCCTCTTACATTACATATCTGTATTCTGTATAGTATTTTGTATATTACTATCCATATACCCCTCACCCTCTTACATTACATATCTGTATTCTGTATAGTATTTTGTATATTACTATCCCTATACCCCTCACCCTCTTATGTTACTTATCTGTATTCTGTATAGTATTTTGTATATTACTATCCCTATACCCTCACCCTCTTACGTTACTTATCTGTATTCTGTATAGTATTTTGTATATTACTATCCCTATACCCCTCACCCTCTTATGTTACTTATCTGTATTCTGTATAGTATTTTGTATATTACTATCCCTATACCCCTCACCCTCTTACGTTACTTATCTGTATTCTGTATAGTATTTTGTATATTACTATCCCTATACCCCTCACCCTCTTACGTTACTTATCTGTATTCTGTATAGTATTTTGTATATTACTATCCCTATACCCTCACCCTCTTACGTTACTTATCTGTATTCTGTATAGTATTTTGTATATTACTATCCCTATACCCCTCACCCTCTTACGTTACTTATCTGTATTCTGTATAGTATTTTGTATATTATATCCCTATACCCCTCACCCTCTTACGTTACTTATCTGTATTCTGTATAGTATTTTGTATATTATATCCCTATACCCCTCACCCTCTTACGTTACTTATCTGTATTCTGTATAGTATTTTGTATATTACTATCCCTATACCCCACCCTCACCCTCTTACGTTACTTATCTGTATTCTGTATAGTATTTTGTATATTACTATCCCTATACCCCTCACCCTCTTACGTTACTTATCTGTATTCTGTATAGTATTTTGTATATTATATCCCTATACCCCTCACCCTCTTACGTTACTTATCTGTATTCTGTATAGTATTTTGTATATTACTATCCCTATACCCCTCACCCTCTTACGTTACTTATCTGTATTCTGTATAGTATTTTGTATATTACTATCCCTATACCCTCACCCTCTTACGTTACTTATCTGTATTCTGTATAGTATTTTGTATATTACTATCCCTATACCCCTCACCCTCTTACGTTACTTATCTGTATTCTGTATAGTATTTTGTATATTACTATCCCTATACCCCTCACCCTCTTACGTTACTTATCTGTATTCTGTATAGTATTTTGTATATTACTATCCCTATACCCCTCACCCTCTTACGTTACTTATCTGTATTCTGTATAGTATTTTGTATTACTATCCCTATACCCTCACCCTCTTACGTTACTTATCTGTATTCTGTATAGTATTTTGTATATTATATCCCTATACCCCTCACCCTCTTACGTTACTTATCTGTATTCTGTATAGTATTTTGTATATTACTATCCCTATACCCTCACCCTCTTACGTTACTTATCTGTATTCTGTATAGTATTTTGTATATTACTATCCCTATACCCCTCACCCTCTTACGTTACTTATCTGTATTCTGTATAGTATTTTGTATATTACTATCCCTATACCCCTCACCCTCTTACGTTACTTATCTGTATTCTGTATAGTATTTTGTATATTACTATCCCTATACCCCTCACCCTCTTACGTTACTTATCTGTATTCTGTATAGTATTTTGTATATTATATCCCTATACCCCTCACCCTCTTACGTTACTTATCTGTATTCTGTATAGTATTTTGTATATTACTATCCCTATACCCTCACCCTCTTACGTTACTTATCTGTATTCTGTATAGTATTTTGTATATTACTATCCCTATACCCTCACCCTCTTACGTTACTTATCTGTATTCTGTATAGTATTTTGTATATTATATCCCTATACCCCTCACCCTCTTACGTTACTTATCTGTATTCTCTATAGTATTTTGTATATTACTATCCCTATACCCTCACCCTCTTACGTTACTTATCTGTATTATATATAGTATTTTGTATATTATATCTCTATACCCCTCACCCTCTTACGTTACTTATCTGTATTCTGTATAGTATTTTGTATATTATATCCCTATACCCTCACCCTCTTACGTTACTTATCTGTATTCTGTATAGTATTTTGTATATTATATCCCTATACCCCTCACCCTCTTACGTTACTTATCTGTATTCTGTATAGTATTTTGTATATTACTATCCCTATACCCCTCACCCTCTTACGTTACTTATCTGTATTCTGTATAGTATTTTGTATATTACTATCCCTATACCCCTCACCCTCTTACGTTACTTATCTGTATTCTGTATAGTATTTTGTATATTACTATCCCTATACCCCTCACCCTCTTATGTTACTTATCTGTATTCTGTATAGTATTTTGTATATTACTATCCCTATACCCTCACCCTCTTACGTTACTTATCTGTATTCTGTATAGTATTTTGTATATTACTATCCATATACCCCTCACCCTCTTACGTTACTTATCTGTATTCTGTATAGTATTTTGTATATTACTATCCATATACCCCTCACCCTCTTACGTTACATATCTGTATTCTGTATAGTATTTTGTATATTACTATCCCTATACCCCTCACCCTCTTATGTTACTTATCTGTATTCTGTATAGTATTTTGTATATTACTATCCCTATACCCTCACCCTCTTACGTTACTTATCTGTATTCTGTATAGTATTTTGTATATTACTATCCCTATACCCCTCACCCTCTTACGTTACTTATCTGTATTCTGTATAGTATTTTGTATATTACTATCCCTATACCCCTCACCCTCTTACGTTACTTATCTGTATTCTGTATAGTATTTTGTATATTACTATCCCTATACCCCTCACCCTCTTACGTTACTTATCTGTATTCTGTATAGTATTTTGTATATTACTATCCCTATACCCCTCACCCTCTTACGTTACTTATCTGTATTCTGTATAGTATTTTGTATATTACTATCCCTATACCCCTCACCCTCTTACGTTACTTATCTGTATTCTGTATAGTATTTTGTATATTACTATCCCTATACCCCTCACCCTCTTACGTTACTTATCTGTATTCTGTATAGTATTTTGTATATTATATCCCTATACCCCTCACCCTCTTACGTTACTTATCTGTATTCTGTATAGTATTTTGTATATTACTATCCCTATACCCCTCACCCTCTTACGTTACTTATCTGTATTCTGTATAGTATTTTGTATATTACTATCCCTATACCCCTCACCCTCTTACGTTACTTATCTGTATTCTGTATAGTATTTTGTATATTATATCCCTATACCCCTCACCCTCTTACGTTACTTATCTGTATTCTGTATAGTATTTTGTATATTACTATCCCTATACCCCTCACCCTCTTACGTTACTTATCTGTATTCTGTATAGTATTTTGTATATTACTATCCCTATACCCCTCACCCTCTTACGTTACTTATCTGTATTCTGTATAGTATTTTGTATATTACTATCCCTATACCCCTCACCCTCTTACGTTACTTATCTGTATTCTGTATAGTATTTTGTATATTACTATCCCTATACCCCTCACCCTCTTACGTTACTTATCTGTATTCTGTATAGTATTTTGTATATTACTATCCCTATACCCCTCACCCTCTTACGTTACTTATCTGTATTCTGTATAGTATTTTGTATATTACTATCCCTATACCCCTCACCCTCTTACGTTACTTATCTGTATTCTGTATAGTATTTTGTATATTATATCCCTATACCCCTCACCCTCTTACGTTACTTATCTGTATTCTGTATAGTATTTTGTATATTACTATCCATATACCCCTCACCCTCTTACATTACTTATCTGTATTCTGTATAGTATTTTGTATATTACTATCCATATACCCCTCACCCTCTTACATTACTCATCTGTATTCTGTATAGTATTTTGTATATTACTATCCCTATACCTCTCACCCTCTTACGTTTCTTATCTGTATTCTGTATAGTATTTTGTATATTATATCCCTATACCCCTGACCCTCTTACGTTACTTATCTGTATCCTGTATAGTATTTTGTATATTATATCCCTATACCCCTCACCCTCTTACGTTACTTATCTGTATTCTGTATAGTATTTTTTATATTACTATCCCTATACCCCTCACCCTCTTACGTTACTTATCTGTATTCTGTATAGTATTTTGTATATTATATCCCTATACCCCTCACCCTCTTACGTTACTTATCTGTATTCTGTATAGTATTTTGTATATTACTATCCCTATACCCCTCACCCTCTTACGTTAATTATCTGTATTCTGTATAGTATTTTGTATATTACTATCCCTATACCCCTCACCCTCTTACATTACTTATATGTATTCTGTATAGTATTTTGTATATTACTATCCCTATACCCCTCACCCTCTTACATTACTTATCTGTATTATGTATAGTATTTTGTATATTACTATCCATATACCCCTCACCCTCTTACATTACTCATCTGTATTCTGTATAGTATTTTGTATATTACTGTCCCTATACCCCTCACCCTCTTACGTTACTTATCTGTATTATGTATAGTATTTTGTATATTACTATCCCTGTACCCCTTACATACTTAGTATAATTTATATTGCTTTATTCTTATGTTGTATGTACGCACCTGCCTACCAAAGTACATTCCTTGTATGTTCATACATTCATGGCGATTAAACACTTTTCTGATTCTTTGCTGATTCTGATACTGTCTGTTGTTTCTGTCTGATACTCGCTGTCCAGACAGAGCAAAGGACATGAGATTCATTTAACACAGATGCTTCTTCATGTTTCAGAAGTAAGAGCTAACAATGTCTTCACTTTTCCTTCATGTGTGCTTTTGAACATGTGGTTCTTCGTTTGTGCTTTTGAACATGTGATTCTTTGTGTGTGCTTTTGAACATGTGATTCTTAGTGTGTGCTTTTGAACATGTGATTCTTTGTGTGTGCTTTTGAACATGTGATTCTTTGTGTGTGCTTTTGAACATGTGATTCTTCGTGTGTGCTTTGAACATGTGATTCTTCGTGTGTGCTTTTGAACATGTGATTCTTCGTGTGTGCTTTTGAACATGTGATTCTTCATATGTGCTTTTGAACATGTGATAATTTGTGTGTTCTTTTAAACATGTGCCATGTGATTCTTCGTGTGTGCTTTAGAATATGTGCCATGGGATTCTTCGACAGTCAACTTCATCATTAAGGAATTCAGAAAGCGTAAAATACCACAACGAGATGGGCATAGAGACGGAACCAGACATCAGAGAAAACATGAAACGGTCTGCAGAGTCCCAGTAAGTGGGAGTCAAAAGACTACGGTCCCAAATCCCTCCAAATAACCACAAATCCTCATGAACACGGTAGAATACTGTAGTATTCGGTATTACAGAGTCAAAACTGCAGTATCGCTCGACCATGTAGTTTTCTAGAAGATGGTAAACCGTAAAATAAACCAGTAGTTCTCAAA
>CM055745.1:7351251-7358751 GCA_029465975.1 Dallia pectoralis | reverse complement strand
TCATTTGGTCTGGTCATAAAAAACAGAGAAAGACAGGGGGGAGAAATACATTTAGGAAATTAAAAGGAAAGCAGAGATATTAAAGAAGAAACAGAGAAGAAAAATTGGAGAAAGCTCCTGACAGCGAGCACTTATCTCCTCCTTAGGGTCTTGGAGATGGGAGGCCCTCTCAAGCTCAGTCAGCCCCAAAGGCCCCTTATGCACAAGAGTCATCCATCACACACACACACAAACCGTCACACACACACACACACCGTCACACACACACCGTCACACACACACACCGTCACACGCACACACACCGTCACACACACACACCATCACACACACACCGTCACACACACACACACACCGTCACAAACACACACACACCGTCACACAGTCACACACAAACACCGTCACACACACACACCATCACACACACACCGTCACACACACACACACCGTCACAAACACACACACAGTCACACACAAACACCGTCACACACACACACGGTCACACACACACGGTCACACACACACACACACCGTCACACACACACACCGTCACACACACCGTCACACACACACACACGTCACACACACACGCACACACACCATCACACACACACACCGTCACACACACACACCGTCACACGCACACACACACACCGTCACACACACACACCCGTCACACACACACACACAGTCACACACACACACACACCGTCACACACACACACACCGTCACACACACACACACCGTCACACACACACACAAACCGTCACACACACACACACCCGTCACACACACACACACACCGTCACACACACACACACACACACACCGTCACACACACACACACACCGTCACACACACACACACCGTCACACACACACAAACACACCACAAAGTAATTAGGCGAGTAGCATTGGCTCTCCACTAAACAAGGTGCCAGTGAGAGTTTTCTCTGTAGATCGGATCAGACAGGAGACTATAGAGTGGGAGATCTGGGACATGGGACAAGTGGAAATATTGAGTTGTGTGAAATCCCACATATGGTTTGGCAGAAACAACATAAACATAAACTATACAACATAAATACGGTGTAAACTAATAAACAAAATATGCCGTTTTTCGAATGGAGAAATTATCTAGCTATGCAAGCCTCCTTGAAAAAGAACCGAGGAAATTCAGTCTTTAGTGAACTTTTGTATTGTAATATATTGTAATTGTATATACTTTTTTTATTTAATCTTTATTTAACCTGGTAGGCCGATTGAGAACAAATTCTCCCTCTGTCCCTCCCCCTGTCCCTCCCCCTGTTCCTCCCCCTGTCCCTCCCCCTGTCCCTCCCCCTGTCCCTCCCCCTGTCCCTCCCCCTGTTCCTCCCCCTGTTCCTCCCTCTGTTCCTCCCTCTGTTCCTCCCTCTGTTCCTCCCTCTGTTCCTCCCTCTGTTCCTCCCTCTGTTCCTCCCTCTGTTTCTCCCTCTGTTTCTCCCTCTGTTTCTCCCTCTGTTTCTCCCTCTGTTTCTCCCTCTGTTTCTCCCTCTGTTTCTCCCTCTGTTTCTCCCTCTGTTTCTCCCTCTGTTCCTCCCTCTGTTCCTCCCTCTGTTCCTCCCTCTGTGATAATATGACCTGGTTGTGTGTGTTGTAAAACTGGGATGCCATTCATTTCAATGGGTTTATTTGTTAAGGTTGGTATTCAAAGACTGGGTTGGTATTTATTACTCTTGTCCTTGGCATACCTAAATTATTGGTAGTGTAAATAATGTGCTGGAGTGGTGTGAATCTCTCCCACTTTACCACATTATTTAAACCATTGCGTATGCGGCTGTCTCTCTGGCTGGATCTCTCTGACAGTCTCTCTCTCTCTCTCTGACTTTCTCTCTGGCTCTCTCTCTCTCTCTTTATGACTCTCTCTCTCTGGCTGTCTCTCTTTCTGACTTTCTCTCTGGCTGTCTCTCTCTCTCTCTCTCTCTCTCTCTGGCTGTCTCTCTCTCTGGCTGTCTCTCTCTCTCTGGCTGTCTCTCTCTCTCTGGCTGTCTCTCCCTCTCTCCCTCTCTCTCCCTCTCTCTCCCTCTCTCTGTCTCTCTCTGTCTCTCTCTGTCTCTCTCTGTCTCTCTCTCTCTCTCTCTCTCTCTCTCTCTCTCTCTCTCTCTGTCTCTGTCTCTCTCTCTCTCTCTCTCTCTCTCTCTCTCTCTCTCTCTGTCTCTCTCTCTCTCTCTCTCTCTCTCTCTCTCTCTCTCTCTCTCTGTCTCTCTCTCTCTCTCTCTCTCTCTCTCTCTCTCTCTCTCTCTCTGTCTCTCTCTCTGTCTCTCTCTGTCTCTCTCTGTCTCTCTCTGTCTCTCTCTCTCTCTCTCTCTCTCTCTCTCTCTCTCTCTCTCTCTCTCTCTCTCTCTCTGTCTCTCTCTCTGTCTCTCTCTCTCTCTCTCTCTCTCTCTCTCTCTCTCTCTCTCTCTCTCTCTCTCTCTCTCTCTCTCTCTCTCTCTCTCTCTCCTCTCTCTCCCTCTCTCCCTGTCTCTCTCTCTCTGGCTGTCTCTCTCTCTCTGGCTGTCTCTCTCTCTCTGGCTGTCTCTCTCTCTCTGGCTGTCTCTCTCTCTCTGGCTGTCTCTCTCTCTCTGGCTGTCTCTCTCTCTCTGGCTGTCTCTCCCTCTCTCCCTCTCTCTCCCTCTCTCTCCCTCTCTCTGTCTCTCTCTCTCTCTCTCTGTCTCTCTCTCTCTCTCTCTCTCTCTCTCTCTCTCTCTCTCTCTCCCTCTCTCCCTCTCTCCCTGTCTCTCTCTCTCTCTGGCTGTCTCTCTCTCTCTGGCTGTCTCTCTCTCTCTGGCTGTCTCTCTCTCTCTGGCTGTCTCTCTCTCTCTCCCTCTCTCTCCCTCTCTCTCCCTCTCTCTCCCTCTCTCTCCCTCTCTCTCTCTCTCTCTCTCTCTCTCTCTCTCTCTCTCTCTCTCTCTCTCTCTCTCTCTCTCTCTCTCTCTCTCTCTCTCTCTCTCTCTCTCTCTCTCTCTCTCTCTCTCTCTCTCTCTCTCTCTCTCTCTCTCTCTCTCTCTCTCTCTCTCTCTCTCTCTCTCTCCCTCTCTCCCTCTCTCCCTCTCTCTCTCTCTGGCTGTCTCTCTCTGACTGTCTCTCTCTCTCTGGATTGGACTTCTATTGATCTGCAATGAAGAATATTCCGTTCCCATTGGACACACCCCACACAGAGCTCTCCATCCAATCAGGGCCCTCTCCAGCCTGTAGTCCAGTAACAGGCAGTTTTTTGAAGATCATGTGACTGTAGACGGAGAGTTCACATGACAACTGACAGATGATCACTGTCACTACACCAAGTTGTACAAAAGAACAAACAGTGCCCTACAGAACATTTGAAAACACTTTGAACACAAAAGCCTCTGCCAACATCCAGAACACAGTGTCCGATTCATATGGCTGATAGAACAAAATCCCTAATCCGTACAAACACCCGGTCCAGTGATGCACCGCGCATTGAGCAACCTCGATTCGATCGACTATGTATCGCTGGTCTCTATTCACGTCATCACTCAGCAAGGTCAGGCACACAGTTTGTACTAGAATCGGAAGGAAAGAGAACGTGGAAGGCTTTTTCCCTAATTTCAATAGCTGTGATGTGATGACTTCCACACACCCAGTCACAGCCAGACACAGTCGGTTTTAAATGAACTGATGTTAAGATATTTAGGCATCTACCAATATCCGACAAAACAGGACTACGCTTGCCGGTATGTAAAAACACGAAGTGTGATGTTGCTCAAACTGTTAATCGCACCACAATATTTTGTTCCTGGATATGCCAAGAGACCTTAGGCCAGAGGACTTATTTTCACAGAGAATCTGGCATAGAGCCGTGCCAGGGAACATTCCTGGCACTGACAGGCCGACAAATGGCATATTTTACCTTAACGGTTTAATTTGGGATCAGCTGATTTCTGTCAAAACGGTTCACGTAATCTGGACCGTGATGTGTTGCTGAATGCTTGTGACAACGATGTTTACACTCCCCAAAAGATGACGAGGTGGGGAGGAGGGGTGTCGAGAGAGGGAGAGAGAGAGAGAGAGAGAGGGAGAGAGAGAGAGAGGAGAGAGAGAGGAGAGAGAGAGAGGGAGAGAGGCAGAGAGAGAGAGAGAGAGGGAGAGAGAGAGAGAGAGAGAGAGGGAGAGAGAGAGAGGGAGAGAGAGAGAGAGGGGGAGAGAGAGAGACAGAGAGAGGCCAGGAAATGAAAGAAAAAGGCAGTTTCTACACACCCGTTGTGTCTGCATTCTGGTTGCTCTACGGGTTCAAGACTTATCTTCACAAAGGGACCATGTTCAAATAAATAAATATAATAAAATGTTTCACTACAGCGTTCAATGTTTTTATCAGAAATTATAAATTTGTGTTCGAATTAATATGTAGATCTGTGACATTTCCTTTTGTAGATTTTGTTATAAATAACATATACAGTGGATATATATAACAGTGAATATATATATATATATATATTGAAAAGAAGACAAGAACCCCAAATCGTCTAAAGCAAAACAAAAATATAATTTGAAATGTGAGAGAACATTTATTGTAAATGAATGCCCAGAGGGATATGCACTTCATTTTTCTGGCATGGAAGAACATATTCCACATTTACAGGACAGAGTGCTAAGCCATAATTGGAGACTTGTCCAAAACCAATTTCTGGCAGCCGGTTATCTTGGCAGCGGCTGGGGGCCTTTGAGATGCTAGCATGTCGCGCTAATAGAATCGTTCAGATATTAGCCTGTGTAGCTGTGGGTAATGACAGCCAGTTGGTGGACGGGAGAAGGACCTGCATCACATTCGTTGACCCCACGTTCGTTATAGCACCTCCCCAAGGCAGAGTGGGTGACAAACCTGGGCCAAGGTGTATTAGAATGATAGTGGTTAGTTTAATACGGGCCTGACAGCAACCAAAGCAACAACTCAAGGAAAAGGTCCAGGCGTAGATAATACTGGTCTGAATGGGGTCATTGAGGAGGAATGACAGGGGTTTGGGTAAAAGAAACCAGTTGATTACAGTAATCTGTGCGTCTGCAAGTACTGTGGAAAATACAAAAATATGATAAATGCCATTTTATACTGTACATGGATAGTGTTCACGTGCACTTAGTCTGTGTGTGTGTGTGTGTGTGTACGTAGGTGTGTTTGTGTGTACATAGGTGTGTGTGTGTGTGTGTGTGTACGTAGGTGTGTGTGTGTGTGTGTGTGTGTGTGTATGTACGTAGGTGTGTGTGTGTGCGTGTAATTTGTTTGTGTATGTGTGTGTGAGTGTGTGTGTATGTGTGTGTGTGTGTGTGTGTGTGTGTAGGTGTGTGTGTGTGTATTTTGTTTGTGTGTGTGTGTGTGTGTGTGTGAGTGTGGGCGTGAGAGGGTGATTGAAAGTGACTTTGTGTGTCCCTGGAGTGTGTGTGTGTGTGATTGAGTATGTGTCAGGTGAGTGTGTGCAAACAAGCTGGAAGGTTTTCTCTCTGCTTTCGTGGTGTGTGTGTGTGTGCGTGTGTGTGTGTGTGTCGTGTGTGTGTACAAAAGAGTTCCACAGTGCAGATCCGTTTTTAGTGTCGTTTGATCGAACGGGGACTGAAGCTTTATTTTCTGTGTCTGCATATAAACACGGCACGTCTGTGTAACTACACACATATGCAAACACTTGACCAGTTTATTAGGTACACCCATACGGTCTATCAAGAACAGAACGTTCCGCCACAAGAACAGCTTCTTCCCCACAGCAGTGCCCTTAACCCCCCTCCCCACGTTACCCACTCTGGACACTATCGGCTCTGATACACTTTCCTACAGCCTGAATAGTACTTTATACTATTAAGAGAATATCCACAGGTATGTTAGACGGTAAAAGGGAAAGCGATCTAAGGCAATCTCCTGTGAATGAGTGGTGGTCCATCCCCTGAGTAGAGTTCTAGAGACTCGTAGAATCTATGCCAAGGTGCATGTGGTCTACAGACTCATATAATATATGCCAAGGTGCATGTAGTCTACAGACCGGTAGAATCAATGCCAAGGTGCATGTACCTACAGACTCATATAATATATGCCAAGGTGCATGTAGTCTACAGACCGGTAGAATCAATGCCAAGGTGCATGTACCTATAGACTCATAAAATATATGCCAAAGTGCATGTGGTCTACAGACTGGTAGAATATATGCCAAGTTGCATGTTGTCTACAGACTGGTAGAATCTATGCCAAGGTGCATGTGGTCTACAGACTGGTAGAATCTATGCCAAGTTGCGTGTAGCTTACAGACTCATATAATATATGCCAAGATGCATGTGGCCTACAGACTCATATAATATATGTCAAGATGCATGTACCTACAGACTCAAATAATATATGCCAAGGTGCATGTGGTCTATAGACTCATATAATATATGCCAAGGTGCATGTAGTCTACAGACTCATATAATATATGCCAAGATGCATGTAGTCTACAGACTCATATAATATATGCCAAGATGCATGTTGTCTACAGACTCATATAATATATGCCAAGATGCATGTGGCCTACAGACTCATATAATATATGTCAAGGTGCATGTGGTCTACAGACTCATATAATATATGCCAAGATGCATGTGGTCTACAGACTCATATAATATATGCCAAGGTGCATGTGGCCTACAGACTCATATAATATATGCCAAGATGCATGTACCTACAGACTCATATAATATATGCCAAGGTGCATGTGGTCTACAGACTCATATAATATATGCCAAGATGCATGTAGTCTACAGACTCATATAATATATGCCAAGATGCATGTGGCCTACAGACTCATATAATATATGTCGAGGTGCATGTGGTCTACAGACTCATATAATATATGCCAAGATGCATGTGGCCTACAGACTCATATAATATATGCCAAGGTGCATGTAGTCTACAGACTCATATAATATATGCCAAGATGCATGTAGTCTACAGACTCATATAATATATGCCAAGATGCATGTAGTCTACAGACTCATATAATATATGCCAAGGTGCATGTAATCTACAGACTCATATAATATTTGCCAAGGTGCATGTACCTACAGACTCATATAATATATGCCAAGGTGCATGTGGCCTACATACTCATATAATATATGCCAAGATGCATGTAGTCTACAGACTCATATAATATATGCCAAGATGCATGTGGTCTACAGACTCATATAATATATGCCAAGGTGCATGTGGCATACAGACTCATATAATATATGCCAAGGTGCATGTAGTCTACAGACTCATATAATATATGCCAAGATGCATGTAGTCTACAGACTCATATAATATATGCCAAGGTGCATGTAGTCTACAGACTCATATAATATATGCCAAGATGCATGTAGTCTACAGACTCATATAATATATGCCAAGGTGCATGTAGTCTACAGACTCATATAATCTATGCCAAGGCGCATGTGGTCTACAGACTCGTAGAATCTAAATAAAAGTCTGGAGAAACGTAAGTTACAGAGCACGAAAAAAATAAC
>CM055745.1:7343751-7346251 GCA_029465975.1 Dallia pectoralis | reverse complement strand
CATCATCAGGAATCAAATTAGAGACACCCTGCGGTCTCGAGGCCATTGTCCAACGTGGTTGTAAACGAGATGTAACTGAGACACCAATCCGGTTTGGCTAAAGTTTCCTGTTTCCCAATGCTAAAGTTGTAGCATCTCTGACACATTTCCCATCTAGATAGCAACACTAGCACAGTATGTCCAAGTTCCTGGAATGTCGTTGTGAAAGACACACGATGCATTAAAATGTCTTATATCAGTACGTTGACTCGCCAGAACGTGTCATTCAATGGAAGAACCTGACGTAAGCTCAAGGCCATTGTCTCAGACGAGATTGTTGTGTACCCAGCCTGCACGTTCCCTGACAGCACACAGCGAGTGACCGGCCGTGTCCGGAGACAACCCGGACAGGACAACAGCGCCCACTGTCGACCAGAGCCGTGAACAGCAGCAGGTCAGAGGTGACCCAGGGGACAGTGTGGACATGTGGAGCCTTCTACCCAGGCAGCTGTGACCTGGCTGAGGTCCATCTCCACCTGGACCACCTCACTAGCCCAGCTGGGAACCGAACCCTTCGGCATTTGGATAAACACACCTGCAGCAGGAACGCACCCATCTGCTTCAGGATAAACACATCTGCGGCAGAAATGGCCGTGAAACCCACAGCGTGACCGAGAGCCAACCAGAACAGCGCGTCCCAAATGGTACCGTGTTCTCTACACCGTGGCCCACTTTCACTACAAGCCATAGGAACCGGTCCAGAGTGTTGTACTTAGTAAGGAATAGGTTAAAACTTGTGGCCATCTCCCCGTCTTGCGGCCATCTCCCCGTCGTGATTAAATTGCCTGTAAAACACCACACCCAAGCGTACAGCAGCTTGTGTAAAACACACCTAACAATTAACCCACTATGAAGGGACCATGAAGGGGAAACCTCTATCCATTCAAAAGAGAGAGAGACAGCTCAGTGGAGAGACCAATTCCCTACAAGTGCGTTAACCTGTTGCAGGTTTACCTCTGCTGGTCGGATTTTTATTGTAAGTGTAACAATATTCGCCAGATAATAAAAAGCCTTTTACGGGCCCCTCACTGTCCCGAAGGGCCCCGGTACAGGGTGCAGATATCGCCACTCCACGAATGCTCTAAGTAGTGATAGTTTACCACTACTGTACCGGGGCACTTCGGGACAGTGTTGTTTTTGTTTGAAAATACACAGCTCTTAAACCAGAATGCCAGTCAAATAGTACAATTAAAACAGCGAAAAACGTGTCGAAATGGGAGTACGGTTCCTGTCAGCTTATCTAAAGGGCTCTGCAATGGACAGGATAAATGAGAACTGAGAAAGTTTATATGCTGTCTGCTAGGCCCTGACCTGGCAGCCTTATTGGCTAACTGTATTGATTGATTGGCTAACTGTATAGGCCGACTGTGTGGATAAACATAGCATGGTGTAGCAGTCCCACGGCTAACTACGTCCCTGTATTGTACTGACCCAACCGTCCCCTGGGTTCACTGGCTAACTGCCCTGGTCGTACTGTATCACCCGACGACTTGAAAGTCTGTCTGCGTGCGTGACTGAGTCCTGAACGGAGCCGAGATTCGAACAGAATACCACAGGTTCCTGATTTTAAGGGACCGTAGTCTGCCTTTTGTCACAAGCGTGGTGAGTTTGTGTTCCACACGATGGGGGTTCAGGGGTTGCACTTCCTGTTTCTGGGGACTGTTTTGTCATTAGCACGGGTGGTTCTTGTTAGCCGATCACCGAAGCTATTTAACATGCTAGTTTAGGTTGGCACTTTGCGCACACACACACAGTTAGTATATTCCCATTTCAACCACACCACACGTATATTACAAATCTGCACTGGCATCTCAATCACATTGTCCCGCGCACAGGACATACTTTGGCAACAGACACCAGTGTGTGTTATGATGCTCTGGTCAGAGGAAGAGATGGGATTTGACTGAAGCAACAACCCCAGCAGTGCCTCACTCTCACAAATCCATACAGCTGGACAGAACCGGACTTAGACCTCGGATAAATACAGACAAGCCATTCAGTAGAATGCGCCTTCTGACAACACATCCTGTTCCCGGCTCTTCATACGGTCAGCGAGAGCAGGCGTGAGCCGACCGGCCGGCAGCTAGGGCAGCTCCCTGTCACCACGGTGACACCTCGTAGTGATGAACTCAGCGATAGGAGGCAGGGGCCTGATCCCTCCGGTCACTGTGACAGAGAGGAAGACCGTGTGACAGGATGTGGTCTCATTGTATCTGGCTATGGGAGAGAGATGGGGCCTCTTAGCTTTACTGGGTGTCAGTCAGCACCGTCGTAGTTAGACTCAACTGAATATGTATTGTATCCCCTGGATTACCTAGATGCTTATCACTATAGAGTGGTTGGGTGAAGGGATGAATAATACTTATTATGCTTATCACATATAGAGTGGTTGGGTGAAGGGTTGAATAATACTTATTATGCTTATCACATATAGAGTGGTTGGGTGAAGGGTTGAATAATA
>CM055745.1:7255105-7343251 GCA_029465975.1 Dallia pectoralis | reverse complement strand
TGCCCCATTATTTGCACTGGACTGTTTGCTTTGAGAGAAGGAAAGAGGAGCCAGAGAAGGCTGTCCATTTGTTTAACGTCTCCCGCTCCATTCAGCCTGCCAGGATGACAAATGAAATCAATACAGAGACTTACACAGTGGGGGCTCTGGCCCGTTCCTCATTTCGGTTAAATTTGTCTTTCTGTCTGACGGTCTGTCCTTCTAACCAATCGATGTCTCGAATCTTGGTTCACGGACTTGACATGAACTTGATGAACTGGTGTCAGCGTCTGTTAGAGAGAATAATTCTGGATATTCCGAGTTGGCGTTGCATTTCTACCTTGTGCATCAACACGCAAATGAGACAACCGCGAAATCGACGCGTGACTTAAATCGAATGGAGTCCACATGCGCGTGGGCTATTACAAGTCGAAAATAAAACCAAGCACACTGCTGAATATTTTCTGACATGTACACGACTCTTGAGCTTATGTCGAACTGTGTCACCAAGTACGTGGCTGCAGTCATGTGACGGTGACAGTCCAGATTCCCCAATTGTGGAGCCACTTTCTCTCTAAAACAGAAACCTAGAGTTCCTGCCCACATCATTGCCTTACTTCTACTGCGACACAAAATCACTGACTGTTACTTAACTGGGTGACTGTCCCACCTAGCAATCTGAAAATATATGGATTTGTTGTTAGTCTCTCTGAATAACAGTTTCCTAAATTACTTCAATACAAAAGGTGGATGTTTCCGTCAACGTCGTACTTGATACCAACAAGAGATGAGGACAGAAGAAAAAGCAGACGACGGGTTTCAGTGCTCGTGCCCGTCTTTCGACAGTGATTTCGGTTCCTTGCACAGACGCACACACACACGCACACTCTAAATCGCTATAAACAGCCACTTGCATTTAAGTAGAAATCCAAAAAGAAAACATTGGCTTAGAATGTGTTCTATACACTGAACCATCGCCAGAAAACTGCTCACACCATGGGAAGATTTACAGGCCCAGGCTGGTAGCAGACTGACAGTATTATACCCAGAATAGAGATCCAGACCCAGACTGGTAGCAAACTGACAGTATTATACCCAGGATAGAGATCCAGACCCAGACTGGTAGCAGACTGACAGTATTATACCCAGGATAGAGATCCAGACCCAGACTGGTAGCAAACTGACAGTATTATACCCAGGATAGAGATCCAGACCCAGACTGGTAGCAGACTGACAGTATTATACCCAGGATAGAGATCCAGACCCAGACTGGTAGCAGACTGACAGTATTATACCCAGAATAGAGATCCAGACCCAGACTGGTAGCAGACTGACAGTATTATACCCAGAATAGAGATCCAGACCCAGACTGGTAGCAGACTGACAGTATTATACCCAGAATAGAGATCCAGACC
Source organism: Dallia pectoralis (assembly GCA_029465975.1). Taxonomy (NCBI): domain Eukaryota; kingdom Metazoa; phylum Chordata; class Actinopteri; order Esociformes; family Umbridae; genus Dallia; species Dallia pectoralis. The sequence goes on along the minus strand of CM055745.1, from coordinate 7,341,857 downwards.
CAGACTGGTAGCAAACTGACAGTATTATACCCAGGATAGAGATCCAGACCCAGACTGGTAGCAGACTGACAGTATTATACCCAGAATAGAGATCCAGACCCAGACTGGTAGCAAACTGACAGTATTATACCCAGGATAGAGATCCAGACCCAGACTGGTAGCAGATTGACGACTTTAACAGTACATACATAAATGTAGTAAATTCACAATTCAACGCTCTGTGACACCACAAAGTGTTAAGACGAGGAGTATGAATACTTCCTGAAAGCCCTTTTAGCATCAGGCTGTGTGAGTGGTGGAGTTGAGGCCACAGGCCCCTGCACCAGGCTGTGTGAGTGGTGGAGATGAGACCACAGGCCCCTGCACCAGGCTGTGTGAGTGGTGGAGATGAGACCACAGGCCCCTGCACCAGGCTGTGTGAGTGGTGGAGATGAGACCACAGGCCCCTGCACCAGGCTGTGTGAGTGGTGGAGTTGAGACCACAGGCCCCTGCACCAGGCTGTGTGAGTGGTGGAGTTGAGACCACAGGCCCCTGCACCAGGCTGTGTGAGTGGTGGAGTTGAGACCACAGGCCCCTGCACCAGGCTGTGTGAGTGGTGGAGTTGAGACCACAGGCCCCTGCATCAGGCTGTGTGAGTGGTGGAGTTGAGACCACAGGCCCCTGCACCAGGCTGTGTGAGTGGTGGAGTTGAGACCACAGGCCCCTGCATCAGGCTGTGTGAGTGGTGGAGATGAGACCACAGGCCCCTGCACCAGGCTGTGTGAGTGGTGGAGTTGAGACCACAGGCCCCTGCACCAGGCTGTGTGAGTGGTGGAGTTGAGACCACAGGCCCCTGCACCAGGCTGTAAGAGTGGTGGAGTTAAGACCACAGGCCTCTGCACCAGGCTGTGTGAGTGGTGGAGATGAGACCACAGGCCCCTGCACCAGGCTGTGTGAGTGGTGGAGTTGAGACCACAGGCCCCTGCATCAGGCTGTGTGAGTGGTGGAGATGAGACCACAGGCCCCTGCACCAGGCTGTGTGAGTGGTGGAGATGAGACCACAGGCCCCTGCACCAGGCTGTGTGAGTGGTGGAGATGAGACCACAGGCCTCTGCACCAGGCTGTGTGAGTGGTGGAGATGAGACCACAGGCCTCTGCACCAGGCTGTATGAGTGGTGGCACCTCAGTGTTTCCTGTTGAGCACAGAGTTGTCCTGGTGCTTTCCCCTGTCACTGCCTGGGCCTCACTCATCAGAGCCTCCACAGCTGTCTGACTGACACCTGCACCTGCTAGCACGTGGACGCACAAACACACGCACGCACACAGACGCACGCGCACACACACAGACACACACACACACACGCACCTGCTGACACGTGGACGCACACACACAGGCGCACACACGCGCACACACACATGCACACAGACACACACAGACACACACACAAAACCACGCACACACACACACATACACACCCATACACACACGCACCTGCTGGCACATGGACGCACACACACACACGCACACATACACACCCTACCCACACACATACACACATGCACCTGCTTGCATGTGGACGCATGCACAAATGCACACACGTGTGAGCGTCTATACAAACACAGCCACACTGTTGTCTTCTGACTGAACTTCTAAATATCAAACCGGCACACACTTGTGACAAAGAATAGAGACAGGGAAATCAAGGAGTGAGAGGAGGCGTGAGGAGAGAGAGGTGAGAGAGGAGGCGTGAGGAGAGAGAGGAGGGAGAGGAGGCGTGAGGAGAGAGGAGAGAGAGGAGGTGTGAGGAGAGAGAGGAGGTGTGAGGAGAGAAGAGAGGTGTGAGGAGAGAGGAGAGAGAGGAGGTGTGAGGAGAGAGGAGAGGTGTGAGGAGAGAGGAGAGAGAGGAGGCGTGAGGAGAGAGGAGAGAGAGGAGGTGTGAGGAGAGAGGAGAGAGAGGAGGTGTGAGGAGAGAGGAGAGAGAGGAGGTGTGAGGAGAGAGAGGAGGTGTGAGAAGAGAGGAGAGGTGTGAGGAGAGAGAGGAGGTGTGAGGAGAGAGGAGAGGTGTGAGGAGAGAGGAGAGAGGAGAGAGAGAGTAGAGAGGAGGCGTGAAGAGAGAAAGGAGGTGTGAGGAGAGAGAGGAGGTGTGAGGAGAGAGGAGAGAGAGGAGGTGTGAGGAGAGAGGAGGAGAGAGGAGGTGTGAGGGAGAGAGGAGAGGTGTGAGGAGAGAGGAGAGAGAGGAGGTGTGAGGAGAGAGGAGAGGTGTGAGGAGAGAGGAGAGAGAGGAGGTGTGAGGAGAGAGGAGGGAGAGGAGAGAGAGGAGGTGTGAGGAGAGAGGAGAGGTGTGAGGAGAGAGGAGAGAGAGGAGGCGTGAGGAGAGAGGAGAGGTGTGAGGAGAGAGGAGAGAGAGGAGAGAGGAGAGAGAGGAGGCGTGAGGAGAGAGAGGAGGTGTGAAAAAGAAAGAAAGAAGTTGCGCACACACACACACACATCACACATACATAATGGGCTTTCAATTTAGAAGCAGAGCCCTAAGAGCGTGCGAGCAGATGCATTGGGATGTGAGCTCAGGCTTTCCACTTGGCTCATGTGTGTGTCTGTCAGGCCGGGCCCCTGACAGGAGGTGGGGCCACGCCCAGAGCCCCATGCCAACGGATGTGGGGTGTTTGTATAGTATCACTCATAACAAGAGAAATCAAACCGTTATTGACTGGGTTTGTAACAACAGAAATCAAACCGTTATTGACTGGGTTTGTAACAAGAGAAATCAAACCGTTATTGACTGGGTTTGTAACAACAGAAATCAAACCGTTATTGACTGGGTTTGTAACAAGAGAAATCAAACCGTTATTGACTGGGTTTGTAACAACAGAAATCAAACCGTTATTGACTGGGTTTGTAACAACAGAAATCAAACCGTTATTGACTGGGTTTGTAACAACAGAAATCAAACCGTTATTGACTGGGTTTGTCAAGCCGTGCATATGAACAATAAATAAGTTAAATGTAAGTAGAGCTACGCCCCTTCTGAACACAGGGTGAGATATCATACTGATACCGGCTCCACAGAGGGAGTTGAGTACATCCTGACAGGTTCCACAGGTGGTGTCGAGTACCTCCTGATAGGTTCAACAGGTGCTGCAGAGTGCCTCCTAATAGATTCCAAGGGTGCTGTAGGGTACCTCCTAATAGGTTCCACAGGTGGTGTAGAGAACATCCTGACAGGTTCAACAGGTGGTGTAGAGAACCACCTGACAGGTTCAACAGGTGGTGTAGAGAACCACCTGACAGGTTCAACAGGTGGTGTAGAGAACCTTCTGACAGGTTCAACAGGTGCTGTAGAGAACCACCTGACAGGTTCAACAGGTGGTGTAGAGAACCTCCTGACAGGTTCAACAGGTGGTGTAGAGAAACTCCTGACAGGTGATGTAAAGTTAAACCTGACAGGTTCCACAGGTGCTGTAAAGTACCTACTGACAGGTTCCACAGGTGTTGTCAAGTACCTACTGACAGGTGGTGTAACGTCCCTCCTGACACACGTGAGCGTTTCTCAGGTCACCCTTGACCGTCACTTGGCCCTCTCTCTCAGCGTACGATTTAACAAAAAGACATGACGATTTCATGCTCTCATCTTGTTCTCTGTTCAAATACAATCCCACACTAATTTGCATTATGTACTGAAAAATGCATTGCTGTATTCAGGGGAAACAAGCTCTCAGGCCACTTGAGAAGAACTCCGTCAGGAATTCCGCAACAACCTGGATGTCTTCCAAGCACAATAATCTGGAGACAAGCAGTCACTGTGTTTATTACATTCCTGTTTAGTTCTTTCCGCCGTAGTACCAAGAAGCAGAGACATTTCACGTAGGTTTTAACCTGAAGTACTTTTTGTTTTTAGATAAATAAACAAATTGTCATGCTGCTGGTACGGTGTAGCGTAATACGCCATGTGCAGGAGCCGTATAATCCGTTCGGTCGTTTTATTAGTACACAACAAACATAAAACAAACCGTAACCGGCGAAAAAGCTAACTGGTGCTAATGAAAATAAACATGCGCATATAGCGACTTACAGAACAACAACACAACAGTAGCAGACAATACACTCACCTCGAATAACAGTGACATACAAACAATGAACAGCAACTAGGTGACTTCCTATCAATTCCTTTATAGCCTGACTTAATGAACCAAATACAACACAGCTGTGATTAATCAACCCGAACTAGGAAGTGGTGCACCCGAAACCAGACAGTGCAGTACCCTAACTCACCACTCGTGACAGTACCCCCCACTTAAGGCTAGCTCCCAGATAGCCAAATAAACAGGGGAGCAAAAAAGAAAAGGAACCCAAAGTCAAAACCCAAAGGGTTAGTCCGAGGCAGCAGGTCCAGCCCTTAATGGGCCTTGGTGGCCCGACTGCCATCTTGGGCGGCAAAGCGTCCACCATCTTGGTTGTGGCGGCGGCCATCGACGTGGGCGTGGCGGCGGCCATCGACGTGGGCGTGGCGGCGGCCATCGACGTGGGTGTGGCGGCGGCCATCAACGTGGGCGTGGCGGCGGCCATCGACGTGGGCGTGGCGGCGGCCATCGACGTGGGCGGTGACGCTCTGGGAGCTCTGGCAGGCGGTGACGCTCTGGGAGCTCTGGCTGGCGGTGACGCTCTGGGAGCTCTGGCTGGCGGTGACGCTCTGGGAGCTCTGGCGGAGGAGGGAGATGACACTCCGGGAGCTCTGGCAGACGGGGACGCTCTGGGAGCTCTGGCGGAAGAGGGAGATGACACTCCGGGAGCTCTGGCAGGCGGGGACGCTCTGGGAGCTCTGGCGGAGGAGGGAGATGACACTCCGGGAGCTCTGGCAGGCAGGGACGCTCTGGGAGCTCTGGCAGAGGAGGGAGATGACACTCCGGGAGCTCAGGCGGAGGAGGGAGGAGCCACTCCTGGCACTCATGCTGTGGTGGGAGGGGCCGCTCAGGGCACTCACGCTGGAGTGAGAGATGCTGGTCCTGGCACTCACGCTGTGGTGGGAGGGGCCGCTCAGGTCACTCACACTGGAGTGGGAGAGGATGGTCCTGGCACTCACGCTGTGGTGGGAGGGGCCGCTCAGGGCACTCACGCTGGAGTGGGAGAGGCTGGTCCTGGCACTCACGCTGTGGTGGGAGGAGCTTCTCCACTGGGAACCCCTGTAGCGCTAACCACACTTTCCACCATCTCCTAGCCACCCCTGGAGGCTGGCAGTCCAGGCCCTTAGGTGGTCTCTGGGCCCTGGAGGTTGGTGGCCAGAAAGGGTAATCACCCGGCTGGAGCTGGGGTTGTTGCTGCAGCTCCATGGCTTTTGATGGCCCTGGCTGCAGCCCCGGAGCAGTGGGGGGCTGCTGTTGCAGCACCAGGGTCGTGGGTGTTCTCTCCGCGGACCTCCTTGAACACCCCGTTAGCTCCCCCCCAAAAATTACTTTGGGGCGCCTCCGGGATGTCCTCTTGCCCTCATAGAAGGCCCGCGGACCCATAAATCACCGACCCTGAATGCTGCATAGGTGGTTCGTATACAGCATACGGCCGGAGACGTAGCCACCGCTCCTGTGGTGTCTCCGGCCGATTCCACTCCAACTGCTCCGTGGGGCGAAACGGTGAGTTTCATCCGACGGGGCGCTATAGCTTGTCCCCCCGTGGAATCCACTCACCGTCTGGCTCTGCTGGCTTGGTTGGCTGTTCATTCTGTCATGCTGCTGGTACGGTGTAGCGTAATAAGCCATGTGCAGGAGCCGTATAATCCGTTCGGTCGTTTTATTAGTACACAACAAACATAAAACAAACCGTAACCGGCGAAAAAGCTAACTGGTGCTAATGAAAATAAACATGCGCATATAGCGACTTACAGAACAACAACACAACAGTAGCAGACAATACACTCACCTCGAATAACAGTGACATACAAACAATGAACAGCAACTAGGTGACTTCCTATCAATCCCTTTATAGCCCGACTTAATGAACCAAATACGAAACAGCTGTGATTAATCAACCCGAACCAGGAAGTGGTGCACCTGAAACCAGACAGTGCAGTACCCTAACTCACCACTCGTGACACAAATGCTCCCCATGTGTTCGGTTCAATCGCTTAAAGAAGCGTCTTTAACATCCCCCCTCGAAACAGAACACAGAGCACTAAAAGAAAAAGATATTAAATGTAAATACTAGTTTTATATATCAGTGACATAATCAGAAATACATTCTAGCAAATACATTAAGGCTGGAGGTAAAACCCCAGAATGTGACATCTACTGTAGTAAGTAACCCATAAACTGCCAAATGTGAGTGTTTAACATATCTATTGAAGATCTGACAGTTGGAGGAACACTTGTGAGTGAGTGGGTGATCTTCTGGTGTCAGCAGGAACAAAGGAGCATCAAAAAGGGGTTGTGTGTGTGTGTGTGTGTGTGTGTGCGTGTGCGTGTGCGTGTGCATGCGGGTGCGTGCGTGTGTGTGTGTGATAGGGCTGTGTAGATCACAGCTGAACTCCTACAACATGAGCCACAGAAGCTCAAACAGAGTCAATCAAAGCAGCAGGTGTGACCTTAAAGGTTTGTCTAGAAAAATAAAAAACATTTTGAACATACAGAAAAAGCTCTCACTGGACCTGATCCTGGTGGTTGAGGTTTTAGTGAACTAGGAAGCAAGACTCAAAAGTCTAAGCTGCATATCTGAGTGTCTCGTCCTTGGCCATATCCAGTATCTCTGTCTCTCTCTCTCATCATTTGGTTCAAATCCATCCCCTCTCCTCGCCCGGCCGTTCATCATTTGGTAAAATCCATCCACTCTCCTCGCCCGGCCGTTCATCATTTGGTAAAATCCATCCACTCTCCTCGCCCGGCCGTTCATCATTTGGTAAAATCCATCCACTCTCCTCGCCCGGCCGTTCATCATTTGGATTAACTCCATCCTCTCTATGCTGTCCTCGCCCGGCCTTGTTTTGAACAGGGTTCAAAAGTGATCAATGACAGATGGCACTGATAAGGAACCACGAAGAAAGACCCAACTTGCACTTCAAATTATATCACTGGTGACCTAGACTAAAAAGATTCATAATTGTATATCAGTGTTGAAAACAGGTTCTGCCGAAGACCATCCCAGCTCAGGGCACCTCGAACCCAGCTGTGGCACGCTCATTACGAGCTGACCGTCTATAATAGCTGTGACCTTCACAGTCCGTGAGTCAGAGTGGGCAGAAAGGCTGTTTATTAGAGCCTGACACACACAAGAGTGGAGCAATGAAAGGACAGAGCAACGGCTGGGACAACACAGCCGACAGCCGGGGAAACACAGTCACCACCTACGTAGGAGCACTGTCGATCCAGCCCCACTGAGCACTGACACGATGGGGGTGACTGCTGGAGACTTTAATATATGAAAGGTTCATTATTGAAAACCTCCTCAGCAAAGGCGCGTGAGAAATGAGCGGGCTTTAGAAAACAGACGAAAGGAAGAGCTGCTAACCGGTATAAATGTTAATGACCGCAGTGCGTTATGGAGGACCAAGTCTGCTAGAATTAAAAATAAATGAATAAATAAATAAATGCACCAATACAAGTATTTGACATCAAAATATACGTAAAAAATGAAATTATAGAATTAAAAATGTATTAATCTGTTGTTTTCTCCTATTTATTTATTTCCACAATCATTTATTTCTGTAATTATTTATTTCTGTAAGTATTTATTTCCGTTGACATTTATTTCCGTTGACATTTATTTCGGTTGACATTTATTTCGGTTGACATTTATTTCTGTAATTATTTATTTCTGTAAGTATTTATTTCCGTTTATATTTATTTCCGTTGAAATTTATTTTGGTTCATATTTATTTTCACAATCATTTATTTCTGTAATTATTTATTTCTGTAAGTATTTATTTCCGTTTATATTTATTTCCGTTGACATTTTTTTCCGTTGACATTTATTTCTGTATTTCCACAACCGTATGCAAATGAGGGTGTCAACCATAGTACGTCACAGTGGTATCAGTAATCCTATTGGTTAACCGGTGTAGGAGTTCCAAGATCGACCTAATAAGTCTAGACTGCTATAACTATGGAAGTAATGCACTGGCTATGGCGTTTACATTTCTTAAAATCGAATAAATGAAAATCCATCAAACTGTATGTCCTATTTTGATGTAGATATAAAACATTTTAGATCACAAGCGACGTGCACAATCAAATGATTTGCGCATGATTGGCTGATAAACAAATCTATATCTCTAGGTCCACAGTCGGCTCACAGCTTCAGTTGTTTGTGTCCTGAGTAGGACACGCAAACTAAACCGGTTACATTGCGCACAGTGTTCATATCGGACCAAAACGGGTCCATAGATCGGACCAAAACCATCCCAGTTTCATATAGATCATACCAAAACGGGTACAGTTTCATATAGATTGACCAAAACCACGTATTTAGGAAAAGTCTTGGAAGGACGAGGCTGATCTTTTCAACATTACATATTTATTTTAATTACTAACTGCAACGCCCGCAGGCGCGGGCTGTTGGCTCTCCTAGTTTAACCGCAGTTGGTATCAACTTTCGAAGTGCATTGCCCCCCCCCTGCTGTCCTGAACGTATACATCTGTTTCTCCCTCCTGCGCTTGATAGCTTTGGTTGAACGATTAAGTCCCGCCCCCTCATTTGCTTACGGTTGTGGAAATACATAAATAAATGTCAACAGAAATAAATGTAAACGGAAATTAATGTCAACGGAAAAAAATACTTACAGAAATAAATAATTACAGAAATAAATAATTACAGAAATAAATGATTGTGGAAATAAATAAATAGGAGAAAACGACAGATTAATAAAAATTGTATTCTATAATTTTATTTTTTTACGTATATTTTGATGTAAAATACTTGTATTGGTGCATTTATTTATTTATTCATTTATTTTTAATTCTGGCAGACTTGGTCCTCCATAGGGCGTGAGTTCTAGGAGACATCCTAATTTGCCTTTCGTCTCAGCCTGGCCACACTGTTCTCCTTGAAGGGGGATGGACTGCAGGTCACTAGGTTCATGTCTTGCGCGAACAACAGCCAAGGCCCCGGGCCCGAGTCTAAAAATAACATCTGGGTTACAACGTCGGGCCGTCTGCGTCGAGCCAACTTCCCCAAACGAGTTTCAGGAAACCGCCTTTTCACGGTGTTGCCATGGTTACTGACCACAAGTATTGTGAGATAGCAGTTGTCTGGTCAAGCTGAGAACCCGGGGATCCTCCTCTTCTCAGTTTGAACATGTCTGGGCTAACTGCACACAGATGTACCGCGATGCACCAAGGCCAAAACGATCAGGTCTTCATCGCCTCCTGTACTCTCCACCCAACATTACTACCTTAACAGAAATATACACATGAAGGTCACATCAGTGGATCTTTACTCCCTGCATTGCCTGTGTTTCATTGCCTGTGTTTCATTGCCTGTGTTTCATTGCATGTGTTTCATTGCATGTGTTCCATTGCATGTGTTCCGTTGCCTGTGTTCCGTTGCCTGTGTTCCATTGCATGCGTTCCATTGCCTGCGTTCCATTGCCTGCGTTCCATTGCATGTGTTCCGTTGCAAGTGTTCCGTTGCCAGTGTTCCGTTGCCTGTGTTCCGTTGCCTGTGTTCCGTTGCCTGTGTTCTGTTGCCTGTGTTCCGTTGCATGTGTTCCGTTGCCTGTGTTCCACTTGGATGTTTTCTGTAGAGTTAATGTGCATGTTTAGGATGACTTGTAAATTATGTGAGATGAGCATGTGATCGTGTGCCAACCCCTGTGCATCTGCTTCACCTCAGAAAACGAAACGCTGGAGGCCAAGTGGTGCGTCTCACTGGTCACCGTGAGTTGTTAAACTTCGGCTCATGTTTCAGAGATATGACAGTGCTGTGACTGGCTGTTACTGCTCATATGCGCTGAGGCAGGGCAATCCTCCAAAAACATGTGGGGTCCCCTCCCCCCAACGGGTAGCAGCTAGCTGGGTTCAGCGAGTTCGCAACACAACTCTGTTTGTGTCTCTTCTTGAAGGGGCCCACCGCACTTTGTCCCTCCCCTCTGTGTGCTGGCCCCTCCCCTTTGAACAAGCAGCTCCATGTTGCCTGTGTGAATGTAGCCTAGCGACAAGTCATACTGTGTGTAGCCGAGCGACAACAGACTTGTCTCGTTTGTTCGAGACTGTCCATGAGACCATGTCCGTGTTTTCTCCTCCCTTCAGACATTAGACAGTCAGACTATTTTGATATGCGCAAGGTAAAGTGGCCAACGCGGAGAGATATAGGTTCATACGATGTACATTAGCCTAAAGGCAAAGTCTAACGGAGAAGACATCTGGGAGAGATGGTTAGGACTTATGGGAATGTCAACAAAACTTTACATAAAGCCTGTTCATGTTCAGACACGTGGAATGCAATGTTTTTAATATAACATGGATTTATATATCTGTTATATATCTATATGCATCAGCTCATATGCAACTACATGTTTTAATATAACATTGATTTATATATCTGTTATAAATTTCATATGCATTAGCTCATATGCAACTACATGTTTTTAATATAACATAGATTTATATATCTGCTATATATCTGTTTGCATTAGCTCATATGCAACTACATGTTTTAATATAACATGGATTTATATATCTGTTATATATCTATATGCATTAGCTCATATCCGACTACATGTTTTTAATATAACATGGATTTATATATCTGTTATATTTCTATATGCATCAGCTCATATGCAACTACATGTTTTAATATAACATTGATTTATATATCTGTTATAAATTTCATATGCATTAGCTCATATGCAACTACATGTTTTTAATATAACATAGATTTATATATCTGCTATATATCTGTTTGCATTAGCTCATATGCAACTACATGTTTTAATATAACATGGATTTATATATCTGTTATATATCTATATGCATTAGCTCATATCCGACTACATGTTTTTAATATAACATGGATTTATATATCTGTTATATTTCAATATGCATTAGCTCATATGCAACTACATGTTTTAATATAACATAGATTTATATATCTGTTATATTTCTATATGCATTAGCTCATATGCAACTACATGTTTTAATATAACATGGATTTATATATCTGTTATATATCTAAATGCATTAGCTCATATGCAACTCCATGTTTTAATATAACATGGATTTATATATCTGTTATATATCTGTATGCATTAGGTCATATCCGACTATATGTTTTAATATAACATAGATTTATATATCTTTTATATATCTATATGCATTAGCTCATATCTGACTACATGTTTTAATATAACATGGATTTGTATATCTGTTATATATCTATATGCATTAGATCATATCTGACTATATGTTTTAATATAACATGGATTTATATATCTGTTATATATATATATGCATTAGCAAATATCCGACTACATGTTTTTAATATAACATGGATTTATATATCTGTTATATATCTATATGCATTAGCTCATATCTGACTACATGTTTTAATATAACATGGATTTGTATAATTGTTATATATCTATATGCATTAGATCATATCTGACTATATGTTTTAATATAACATGGATTTATATATCTGTTATATATCTAAATGCATTAGCTCATATGCAACTCCATGTTTTAATATAACATGGATTTATATATCTGTTATATATCTATATGCATTAGCTCATATGCAACTACATGTTTTAATATAACATGGATTTATATATCTGTTATATATCTAAATGCATTAGCTCATATGCAACTCCATGTTTTAATATAACATGGATTTATATATCTGTTATATATCTATATGCATTAGCTCATATACGACTACATGTTTTAATATAACATGGATTTATATATCTGTTATATATCTGTATGCATTAGGTCATATCCGACTATATGTTTTAATATAACATAGATTTATATATCTTTTATATATCTATATGTTATATATATATATGCATTAGCAAATATCCGACTACATGTTTTTAATATAACATGGATTTATATATCTGTTATATATCTATATGCATTAGCTCATATCTGACTACATGTTTTAATATAACATGGATTTGTATATCTGTTATATATCTATATGCATTAGATCATATCTGACTATATGTTTTTAATATAACATGGATTTATATATCTGTTATATATCTATATGCATTAGCTCATATCCAACTACATGTTGCCTTTGTCTTTTAAAATTCCCTGTTTGCATTTGATCTTTTTTCTTAATCTTATTAAATAGTTACAGAATGTTATTATTCTGTAGCTACTCTATACTATTTTATTATCTATTTTACTATTCTATAACTTTTTAAATTAGTACATTTGCCGCGCATGAGAATATGGATGAATACATTTTAACGTAGGTCTGATCCATCTGGTGATGATGATGTGAAATGAAGACTCTTTTATGTCATTTTAGTGAATCATTAAATGCCTGAACACTGGGGCTCTGTCTGTTCCAGTTGTCTTTCCTCGTTATAAAGCACACTGCTGACATTCTGAGACTGAAAGTATTTCAGAGTAACAGGTCTAATTCTTAGACAGGAACACGATTCACAGAGCAGCTTCTGCAAGCGAAGCGTCCATATAGACAGTTGGAGAGTTTAGCCAGGGTTTGCATCTGACTGGCAGTTGGAGAGTTTAGCCAAGGTTGTACATTAGACTAAAGGCAAAGGGCAGATTGCATGGTTGGTTTTACCTTTTCCAGCGGGAGCGTTCGAATATAGGAACTCAAATAGATCGTTCTACTCTTAATGTGTCTGCTGTCCAATTACATATTGTTAATGTGAAACTGCCATAAATACTAGAAATCATAAGCTACAAACTTTGTATGCGTGCCAATGTGACGGAGCAACTCTCCATTTCCCTGTGGCGATTCTAGACCACAGCCAGAACAGTGGCTAGGGAGCCTTACTTTTGCAGATTTTATGTGCAAACAAAACCAACCATTTGAGATATAGTAGGCTTTTTCAGCAGTACATGAGCATGTAAAACATGTAATAAACCACATAGATTCTGTAGCCACAAGCTTAAAAACGAGACAGAATTCATGAAATAATGTAAATAATATTGTAATTGTGTCTATTTGCTGTAAATATTGTTTTAGAAAAAGCATTAGGTCTTTAATTCTCACTTTATTGTCTCTTGTTCACCTGGAGCATTTGATGTACTGTCCACTCTTATGCTTCCTGGCACACAAACTGGTGGTTGTCCCGCTGTCTTCCTACATTCCCTGGCCTCACATGGCCTCCTCCATGACCACCTCCACCCTGGCCTCACATGGCCTCCTCCATGACCACCTCCACCCTGGCCTCACATGGCCTCCTCCATGACCACCTCCACCCTGGCCTCACATGGCCTCCTCCATGACCACCTCCACCCTGGCCTCACATGGCCTCCTCCATGACCACCTCCACCCTGGCCTCACATGGCCTCCTCCATGACCACCTCCACCCTGGCCGCACATGGCCTCCTCCATGACCACCTCCACCCTGGCCGCACATGGCCTCCTCCATGACCACCTCCACCCTGGCCTCACATGGCCTCCTCCATGACCACCTCCACCCTGGCCGCACATGGCCTCCTCCATGACCACCTCCACCCTGGCCTCACATGGCCTCCTCCATGACCACCTCCACCCTGGCCTCACATGGCCTCCTCCATGACCACCTCCACCCTGGCCTCACATGGCCTCCTCCATGACCACCTCCACCCTGGCCTCACATGGCCTCCTCCATGACCAACTCCACCCTGGCCTCACATGGCCTCCTCCATGACCACCTCCACCCTGGCCTCACATGGCCTCCTCCATGACCACCTCCACCCTGGCCTCACATGGCCTCCTCCATGACCACCTCCACCCTGGCCTCACATGGCCTCCTCCATGACCACCTCCACCCTGGCCGCACATGGCCTCCTCCATGACCACCTCCACCCTGGCCTCACATGGCCTCCTCCATGACCACCTCCACCCTGGCCTCACATGGCCTCCTCCATGACCACCTCCACCCTGGCCTCACATGGCCTCCTCCATGACCAACTCCACCCTGGCCTCACATGGCCTCCTCCATGACCACCTCCACCCTGGCCTCACATGGCCTCCTCCATGACCACCTCCACCCTGGCCTCACATGGCCTCCTCCATGACCACCTCCACCCTGGCCGCACATGGCCTCCTCCATGACCACCTCCACCCTGGCCTCACAAGGCCTCACAAGGCCTCCATGACCACCTCCACCCTGGCCGCACATGGCCTCCTCCATGACCACCTCCACCCTGGCCTCACATGGCCTCCTCCATGACCACCTCCACCCTGGCCTCACATGGCCTCCTCCATGACCAACTCCACCCTGGCCTCACATGGCCTCTTCCATGACCACCTCCACCCTGGCCTCACATGGCCTCCTCCATGACCACCTCCACCCTGGCCTCACATGGCCTCCTCCATGACCACCTCCACCCTGGCCTCACATCGCCTCCTCCATGACCACCTCCACCCTGGCCTCACATGGCCTCCTCCATGACCAACTCCACCCTGGCCTCACATTGCCTCCTTCGTGGAGCTGTAAAAAAAAACAGGTTCCATTTGACGCTTGGATTGACATCATTTCCGTCAGCACATATGCTGTGCACAGACTCCGTGCAGGGGAAACGTTTACTTAGTGCTCTGTGAGACGTTGATGGTAAATTACAGAAATGTTACAAGGAAAATGAGACGAAATAGTGGGTTTAGATGTGAGGTCAGTCAGCCAGGTGGGTTTAGATGTGAGGTCAGTTAGCCAGGTGGGTCAAATGTGAGGTCAGTTAGCCAGATTTAACCTGAAATATCCCTCTGTCTTCTCATGGAGGTGACCCAGGTTCCATTCATCATTAACCATCAGCTGATTTACACCTGAACTGCCCAGCTGAGCATCAAGTAGCTCTGAATGGTTGCATTGTTGTCGATCGGGAGCTCAGACATGTGCTGGATCAACGTGAGCCCCCGGGAGCCCTCGGAATAATTTCCCTAAATGCATCGGATTTGCAAATGAGGATTATCAGTGCCGCCGAACACCCCCGGAGCCGAGTGCGGTGTTATTCTACACGAACACATTCCAGTGTTCCATGGAACTTCGCTCAATTAAACGACGCGCGGATTTCCTTGGTCAACACTTCTCCGGTTGAATCCGTGGATTCGCCGCGGTTGAGCCGCTTTCACCCGTTTCATGCCTGTCCGGGCATGTGCCGCGCTCGCCGTAACTGGAAAGTCACGGTCGTCGCCGCGATGCTTCTCCGCACATTATCCCAGCCCGTTAAATGTCCGGACGTCACGAGAATGCTTAATGGACTCTTGAGGAGTTACTCCCAACACAAGTCAGTCAGTGTTCCACCGTGCAGCGGAGAAAGTAAGGGGTTTAAACTCCGTAAAGGGGGGCCCTCTGCCTCAGCAAGGCTTAGCAGCAGTGTGGCGAATTAAATTGAATGCCCAGACAGAATTAGTTCCATGAGGACTGAGGGCCATTCTATGAAACTGAACAATTAGGAGGATTTAAAGTAATAATTGGTCAGAGGAGGGGGTGGGGGGGCCGGGGGGTGCAGCTGGATATTGGTTGCCACGGCGGATAGAGAAAGGCTCTCCGGTGGTTGGATTTGAAAAGTGACGACAGACAAAGAATAATGTAATAACATTTGAGTGAGAGGTGAACACAACGGCTCCATAAACACTATGTATGCAGACCTGTACTGTTCGCTTTACGCGGCGTAGAGCCCTGACCTGGGATGGAGATCTCAGGGTTGGAGAGGTTGACTGTTACACATGAACCGTTCACTTGCTGCAGAAATATGTTTGATGTTGATGTTCTACAACCAAGGATTTGGCTGCTTACCTGATTGCCCGGGTAGCTGCCTGTCTGACTGACTGATTTTCAGGCTGTCTGTCTTGCTGATATTAAGGCTTTCTGTCTCTCTGACTGGCTGATTTTAAGGCTGTCTGACTGGCTGATTTTAAGGCTGTCCGTCTCTATGACTGGCTGATGTTAAGGCTGTCTGTCTGGCTGACTGACTGGTTTTAAGGCTGTTTGTCTGTCTGACTGATTTTAAGGCTGACTGACTGACTGACTCACAGCCCTGCCATCCACCTGTGTAAAAGGCCCTTTGTCAGTGCGGTCTAACTTGACCTGACGCTCCCAACGCATGTGGAACAGCTGAGAGGCTCCACCCACTCATAAGAAGAGAGGGAAGGAGGGCCACGGGGAGGGAGGGAGAATGAGGAGGGAGGGAGAATGAGGAGGGAGGGAGAATGAGGAGGGAGGGAGAATGAGGAGGGAGGGAGAATGAGGAGGGAGGGAGAATGAGGAGGGAGGGAGGATGAGGAGGGAAAGAGTGTGCCATTAAGGGGCTTGAGTAGAGGCAGTGGAGTGTGTAGCTGTGAGGGAGGGTTGTGTCATACCAGCCCGGGTTGGGAAACACCACCACCATTCTCATTGGGAGCAGTCCCTAGAGGAGGAGGGACCATTCAGACTCTCCTCATTCTCATTGGGAGCAGTCACTAGAGGAGGAGGGACCATTCAGACTCTCCTAATTCTCATTGGGAGCAGTCCCTAGAGGAGGAGGGACCATTCAGGCTCTCCTCATTGTCATTGGGAGCAGTCCCTAGAGGAGGAGGGACCATTCAGACTCTCCTCATTCTCATTGGGAGCAGTCCCCAGTTTAGGGACCATAACAGACTCACTTTATTGTCATTGGGAGCAGCCCTCAGAAGTGGAGGGACCATAACAGACTCACTTTATTCTCATTGGGAGCAGCCCTCATAAGTGGAGGGACCATAACAGACTCACTTTATTCTCATTGGGAGCAGCCCTCAGAAGTGGAGGGACCATAACAGACTCACTTTATTCTCATTGGGAGCAGCCCTCATAAGTGGAGGGACCATAACAGACTCACTTTATTCTCATTGGGAGCAGCCCTCAGAAGTGGAGGGACCATAACAGACTCACTTTATTCTCATTGGGAGCAGCCCTCAGAAGTGGAGGGACCATAACAGACTCACTTTATTCTCATTGGGAGCAGCCCTCAGAAGTGGAGGGACCATAACAGACTCACTTTATTCTCATTGGGAGCAGCCCTCAGAAGTGGAGGGACCATAACGTGCTGTTCTCTGGCACAAACAATATGGACTGTTTAACTGACCTCCACCCACCCCACGATGCTCTCCCTCTCTGGAGTGGGACATTACAGTAACTTTCCTATATTCCCTGGATTTGTTATAAGACTCCTGTTCTTTCTCTCCAAATTCCTGGAAAGCCCAAAACCCGGGGGAAGTCTTTACGGAAAACCAGGAAATTCTGGGGAAAAACCCTAGCCTACCGCTACCTAGTCATGAGTAACATGGCTCCACCTCCTGCTACACATTGACAGGAACAGTCAGGGTTCTGCTTCACATTGACAGGAACAGTCAGGGTTCTGCTTCACTTTGACAGGAACAGTCAGGAATCTGCTTCACATTGACAGGAACAGTCAGGGTTCTGCTTCACATTGACAGGAACAGTCAGGGTTCTGCTTCACATTGACAGGAACAGTCAGGGTTCTGCTTCACATTGACAGGAACAGTCATGGTTCTGCTTCACAGTGACAGGAACAGTCAGGGTTCTGCTTCACATTGACAGGAACAGTCAGGGTTCTGCTTCACATTGACAGGAACAGTCAGGGTTCTGCTTCACAGTAACAGGAACAGTCAGGGTTCTGCTTCACATTGAAAGGAACAGTCAGGGTTCTGCTTCACATTGACAGGAACAGTCAGGGTTCTGCTACACTTTGACAGGAACAGTCAGGGTTCTGCTTCACATTGACAGGAACAGTCAGGGTTCTGCTTCACAGTGACAGGAACAGTCAGGGTCCTGCTTCACATTGACAGGAACAGTCAGGGTTCTGCTTCACATTGACAGGAACAGTCAAGGTTCTGCTACACTTTGACAGGCACAGTCAGGGTTCTGCTTCACAGTAACAGGAACAGTCAGGGTTCTGCTTCACATTGACAGGAACAGTCAGGGTTCTGCTACACTTTGACAGGGACAGTCAGGGTTCTGCTTCACATTGACAGGAACCGTCAGGGTTCTGCTACACATTGACAGGAACAGTCAGGGTTCTGCTACACTTTGACAGGGACAGTCAGGGTTCTGCTACACTTTGACAGGGACAGTCAGGGTTCTGCTACACTTTGACAGGGACAGTCAGGGTTCTGCTACACTTTGACAGGGACAGTCAGGGTTCTGCTACACTTTGACAGGAACAGTCAGGGTTCTGCTACACTTTGACAGGAACAGTCAGGGGATATTATGCAAATTACAGTTTTCTTGTTTATTTAGTGAACTAAACTTTCCTGTTCTAACACTAACACCCTTTTCTCTTCACCACATTGTGTCATGAAACACACCCTCTCAAATACTGTATTTGTGATCCTTTAATAATCCAATCCAATATCCCAGTTTGGGTCATTTTCACGGCTCAGGAATATGCACACTCTTCGGGCAAGACCATTTTAACACAAATAAATACATTAACTTTGGAATGAAGCGTATTACTTTCCATGAGAACATGGGTTAGTTCAGGTCAAATGTTGTTAAAAGCAACTGTACGTTCATGGGAACATAATAATAAAATACTAAAATGTTGAAGAGATTGTAAGTGACCTGAATGTGCACAGACTGATCTGACAGACAAACAGACAGACAGACAGACAGACAGACACCAGACAGACAGACAAACAGAGAGGCAGGCAGACAAAAAGACAGACAGACCCACTGACAGACAGACAGACAGCCAGACAAACAGATTGACAGACAGACAGACCCACTGACAGACAGACAGCCAGACAAACAGATTGACAGACAGACATGCAGACAAAAAGACAGACAGACTGACTGAAGGACATACTGACAGACAGACAGACAAACAGATTGACAGACAGACATGCAGACAAAAAGACAGACAGACAGACAGACAAACTGACAGACATACAGACAGCAAGACCGACCGACTGGCAGACAGTTGTAATGTTGTAATGTAAAACTCTGGGGTCAGGACTGAATGCTGACCTCCCGCGGGGTCATGGAGACCAGTCAGACAGAAGAATAATAAGAAGAGGACCGCCCAGGACATGTAATACAGAGACATACACGTCCCCGCCACATCTTTGGAATATTATATATTATTATTGCATTAACCAGGACATGTAATACAGAGACATACACGTCCCCTCCACATCTTTGGAATATTATATATTATTATTGCATTAACCAGGACATGTAATACAGAGACATACACGTCCCCTCCACATCTTTGGAATATTATATATTATTATTGCATTAACCAGGACATGTAATACAGAGACATACACGTCCCCTCCACATCTTTGGAATATTATATATTATTATTGTATTAACCAGGACATGTAATACAGAGACATACACGTCCCCTCCACATCTTTGGAATATTATATATTATTATTGTATTAACCAGGGCATGTAATACAGAGACATACACGTCCCCTCCACATCTTTGGAATATTATATATTATTATTGTATTAACCAGGACATGTAATACAGAGACATACACGTCCCCTCCACATCTTTGGAATATTATATATTATTATTGTATTAACCAGGACATGTAATACAGAGACATACACGTCCCCTCCACATCTTTGGAATATTATATATTATTATTGTATTAACCAGGGCATGTAATACAGAGACATACACGTCCCCTCCACATCTTTGGAATATTATATATTATTATTGCATTAACCAGGACATGTAATACAGAGACATACACGTCCCCTCCACATCTTTGGAATATTATATATTATTATTGCATTAACCAGGACATGTAATACAGAGACATACACGTCCCCTCCACATCTTTGGAATATTATATATTATTATTGTATTAACCAGGGCATGTAATACAGAGACATACACGTCCCCTCCACATCTTTGGAATATTATATATTATTATTGCATTAACCAGGACATGTAATACAGAGACATACACGTCCCCTCCACATCTTTGGAATATTATATATTATTATTGTATTAACCAGGACATGTAATACAGAGACATACACGTCCCCTCCACATCTTTGGAATATTATATATTATTATTGCATTAACCAGGACATGTAATACAGAGACATACACGTCCCCTCCACATCTTTGGAATATTATATATTATTATTGCATTAACCAGGACATGTAATACAGAGACATACACGTCCCCTCCACATCTTTGGAATATTATAATCTTTGGAATAGTTGTTATAATTATTTTTTGTTTAACACCTAATTAAGTGATTGCAGACATTTGGTTGGTTACTGCACCGGTCACTGTATGTAACAGTATGCTACATTACAGTAGGTATGAATGTTACAGTATGTTACAGTACAGTAGGTATGTATGTAACAGTATGCTACATTACAGTAGGTATGAATGTTACAGTATGTTACAGTACAGTAGGTATGTATGTTACAGTGTGTTACAGTACAGTAGGTATGTATATTACAGTATGCTACAGTACAGTAGGTATGTATGTAACAGTATGCTACATTACAGTAGGTATGAATGTTACAGTATGTTACAGTACAGTAGGTATGTATGTTACAGTGTGTTACAGTACATTAGGTATGTATGTTACAGTATGTTACAGTACAGTAGATATGTATGTTACAGTATGTTACAGTACAGTAGGTATGTATGTAACAGTATGCTACAGTACAGTAGGTATGTTACAGTATGCTACAGTACAGTAGGTATGTATGTAACAGTATGCTACAGTACAGTAGATATGTATGTTACAGTATGTTACAGTACAGTAGGTATGTATGTTACAGTATGCTACAGTACATTAGGTATGTATGTTACAGTATGCTACAGTACAGTAGGTATGTATGTTACAGTATGCTACAGTACAGTAGGTATGTATGTTACAGTATGCTACAGTACATTAGGTATGTATGTTACAGTATGCTACAGTACAGTAGGTATGTATGTCACAGTATGCTACAGTACATTAGGTATGTATGTTACAGTATGCTACAGTACAGTAGGTATGTATGTTACAGTATGTTACAGTACAGTAGGTATGTATGTTACAGTATGCTACAGTACAGTAGGCATGTATGTAACAGTATGCTACAGTACAGTAGGTATGTATGTCACAGTATGCTACAGTACAGTAGGTATGTATGTCACAGTATGCTACAGTACAGTAGGAATGTATGTTACAGTATGCTACAGTACAGTAGGTATGCATATTACAGTATGCTACAGTACAGTAGGTATGCATATTACAGTATGCTACAGTACAGTAGGTATGTATATTACAGTATGCTACAGTACAGTAGGTATGTATATTACAGTATGTTACAGTACATTAGGTATGTATGTTACAGTATGCTACAGTACAGTAGGTATGTATGTTACAGTATGCTACAGTACAGTAGGTATGTATGTTACAGTATGCTACAGTACATTAGGTATGTATGTTACAGTATGCTACAGTACAGTAGGTATGTATGTCACAGTATGCTACAGTACATTAGGTATGTATGTTACAGTATGCTACAGTACAGTAGGTATGTATGTTACAGTATGTTACAGTACAGTAGGCATGTATGTTACAGTATGCTACAGTACAGTAGGCATGTATGTAACAGTATGCTACAGTACAGTAGGTATGTATGTCACAGTATGCTACAGTACAGTAGGTATGTATGTCACAGTATGCTACAGTACAGTAGAAAAGTATGTTACAGTATGCTACAGTACAGTAGGTATGCATATTACAGTATGCTACAGTACAGTAGGTATGTATATTACAGTATGCTACAGTACAGTAGGTATGTATATTACAGTATGTTACAGTACAGTAGGTATGTATGTTACAGTATCCTACAGTACAGTAGGTATGTATGTTACAGTATGCTACAGTACAGTAGGTATGTACGTTACAGTATGCTACAGTACAGTAGGTATGTACGTTACAGTATACTACAGTATGTTACAATACAGTAGGTATGTATGTTACAGTATGTTACAGTACAGTAGGTATGTATGTAACAGTATGCTACAATACAGTAGGTATGTATGTTACAGTATGCTACAGTACAGTAGGTATGTATGTTACAGTATGCTACAGTACAGTAGGTATGTATGTCACAGTATGCTACAGTACAGTAGGTATGTATGTTACAGTATGTTACAGTACAGTAGGTATGTATGTTACAGTATGCTACAGTACAGTAGGTATGTATGTTACAGTATGCTACAGTACAGTAGGTATGTATGTTACAGTATGCTACAGTACAGTAGGTATGTATGTTACAGTATGCTACAGTACAGTAGGTACGTATGTTACTGTATGCTACAGTACAGTAGGTATGTATGTTACAGTATGCTACAGTACAGTAGGTATGTATGTTACAGTATATTACAGTACAGTAGGTATATTACAGTATGCTACAGTACAGTAGGTATGTATGTTACAGTATGCTACAGTACAGTAGGTATGTATGTTACAGTATATTACAGTACAGTAGGTATGTATGTTACAGTATGCTACAGTACAGTAGGTATGTATATTACAGTATGTTACAGTACAGTAGGTATGTATGTAACAGTATGCTACAGTACAGTAGGTATGTATATTACAGTATGCTACAGTACAGTAGGTATGTATATTACAGTATGCTACAGTACATTAGGTATGTATATTACAGTATGCTACAGTACAGTAGGTATGTATGTCACAGTATGCTACAGTACAGTAGGTATGTATATTACAGTATGCTACAGTAAAGTAGGTATGTATGTTACAGTATGCTACAGTACAGTAGGTATGTATATTACAGTATGCTACAGTACAGTAGGTATGTATGTTACAGTATGCTACAGTACAGTAGGTATGTATGTCACAGTATGCTACAGTACAGTAGGTATGTATGTTACAGTATGTTACAGTACAGTAGGTATGTATGTTACAGTATGCTACAGTACAGTAGGTAAGTATGTTACAGTATGCTACAGTACAGTAGGTATGTATGTTACAGTATGCTACAGTACAGTAGGTATGTACGTTACAGTATACTACAGTATGTTACAGTACAGTTGGTATGTATGTTACAGTATGTTACAGTACAGTAGGTATGTATGTAACAGTATGCTACAATACAGTAGGTATGTATGTTACAGTATGCTACAGTACAGTAGGTATGTATGTCACAGTATGCTACAGTACAGTCGGTATGTATGTTACAGTATGTTACAGTACCGTAGGTATGTATGTTACAGTATGCTACAGTACAGTAGGTATGTACGTTACAGTATACTACAGTATGTTACAGTACAGTTGGTATGTATGTTACAGTACAGTAGGTATGTATGTAACAGTATGCTACAATACAGTAGGTATGTATGTTACAGTATGCTACAGTACAGTAGGTATGTATGTTACAGTATGCTACAGTACAGTAGGTATGTATGTCACAGTATGCTACAGTACAGTCGGTATGTATGTTACAGTATGTTACAGTACCGTAGGTATGTATGTTACAGTATGCTACAGTACAGTAGGTATGTATGTTACAGTATGCTACAGTACAGTAGGTACGTATGTTACTGTATGCTACAGTACAGTAGGTATGTATGTTACAGTATGCTACAGTACAGTAGGTATGTATGTCACAGTATGCTACAGTACAGTAGGTATGTATGTCACAGTATGCTACAGTACAGTAGGTATGTATGTTACAGTATGTTACAGTACAGTAGGTATGTATGTTACAGTATGCTACAGTACAGTAGGTAAGTATGTTACAGTATGCTACAGTACAGTAGGTATGTATGTTACAGTATGCTACAGTACAGTAGGTATGTACGTTACAGTATACTACAGTATGTTACAGTACAGTTGGTATGTATGTTACAGTATGTTACAGTACAGTAGGTATGTATGTAACAGTATGCTACAATACAGTAGGTATGTATGTTACAGTATGCTACAGTACAGTAGGTATGTATGTTACAGTATGCTACAGTACAGTAGGTATGTATGTCACAGTATGCTACAGTACAGTCGGTATGTATGTTACAGTATGTTACAGTACCATAGGTATGTGTGTTACAGTATGCTACAGTACAGTAGGTATGTATGTTACAGTATGCTACAGTACAGTAGGTATGTATATTACAGTATGCTACAGTAGGTATGTATATTACAGTACGCTACAGTACAGTAGGTATGTATGTAACAGTATGTTACAGTACAGTAAGTATGTTACAGTATGCTACAGTACAGTATGTATGTATGTTACAGTATGCTACAGTACAGTAGGTATTTATATTACAGTATGCTACAGTACAGTAGGTATGTATGTAACAGTATGTTACAGTACAGTAGGTATGTATGTCACAGTATGTTACAGTACAGTAGGTATGTATGTAACAGTATGTTACAGTACAGTAGGTATGTATGTCACAGTATGCTACAGTACAGTAGGTATGTATGTTACAGTATGCTACAGTACAGTAGGTATGTATGTCACAGTATGCTACAGTACAGTAGGTATGTATGTTACAGTATGCTACAGTACAGTAGGTATGTATGTTACAGTATGCTACAGTACAGTAGGTATGTATGTAACAGTATGTTACAGTACAGTTGGTATGTATGTCACAGTATGTTACAGTACAGTAGGTATGTTACAGTATGCTACAGTACAGTAGGTATGTATGTTACAGTATATTACAGTACAGTAGGTA
The DNA here is from genome assembly GCA_029465975.1 of Dallia pectoralis. Lineage (NCBI taxonomy): Eukaryota > Metazoa > Chordata > Actinopteri > Esociformes > Umbridae > Dallia > Dallia pectoralis. The sequence continues at coordinate 7,317,042 of CM055745.1, read as the reverse complement.
TGTATATTACAGTATGCTACAGTACAGTAGGTATGTATGTTACAGTATGCTACAGTACAGTAGGTATGTATGTAACAGTATGTTACAGTACAGTAGGTATGTTACAGTATGCTACAGTACAGTATGTATGTATGTTACAGTATGCTACAGTACAGTAGGTATTTATATTACAGTATGCTACAGTACAGTAGGTATGTATGTAACAGTATGTTACAGTACAGTAGGTATGTATGTCACAGTATGTTACAGTACAGTAGGTATGTATGTAACAGTATGTTACAGTACAGTAGGTATGTATGTCACAGTATGCTACAGTACAGTAGGTATGTATGTTACAGTATGCTACAGTACAGTAGGTATGTATGTCACAGTATGCTACAGTACAGTAGGTATGTATGTTACAGTATGCTACAGTACAGTAGGTATGTATGTTACAGTATGCTACAGTACTGTAGGTATGTATGTAACAGTATGTTACAGTACAGTTGGTATGTATGTCACAGTATGTTACAGTACAGTAGGTATGTATGTAACAGTATGTTACAGTACAGTAGGTATGTATGTTACAGTATGCTACAGTACAGTAGGTATGTATGTTACAGTATGCTACAGTACAGTAGGTATGTATGTTACAGTATGTTACAGTACAGTAGGTATGTATGTTACAGTATGCTACAGTACAGTAGGTATGTATGACATGTAACTAATGCAATAAAATCATGGGTACTTTTAAGAATATTATATCAGACAATAACAATGTGTCCTTTCACGTTCAAATGGCACTTATATATCGACTGAGAAATACTACAAATGATTGTGCACGTCCCAAGACAAAGACTATATTCAACCTTCACATTTTCCACACACAGCCGAGTTTGGAATCTATAAAAGCTCTGTGTTTTCTCATATTGTCCAGAGTCTTGTTAGGATATACACAGTGGTAAAATTATGACTCTATACACTAAAGACCAACATCCCAAGATAAATATCAAAGCGAGTTTGTAAAGTAGAGCAATTGATTAAATGAATAGTTCACTATTTTCACAAGATGTGGCTAGATTGCTCAAGTGTCAATTGGCCAATTGAAATGAATAAATCACCCATTACAACAGTGTTTGGGTCAAATCCGAGTCACATGACTTGAGTCGACACATCTGGATGCAGTACCCCTTGTGTGCCAGCAGGCAGATAATCCCGCTACTGACGTTAGCTAGACATAATCTCAGATGACAGACTGACTTGTCTTGGATGGTAACTGACACTGACTGTCATTGACAATACAATGAAGGAAGTCACAACGCGTGCATTGTTGACTATATAAACCTCTATGTAACGATAACTGCTCAGTTGGAGAACGGTTGCTCCCAGAAAATCATTGGATAGTGGAACTGAGGAAAGGACAGAGAGGAATAACATCTGAGTAAGGCCAGAGGTAGGTGGAACTGATCGCCTAGGAGAGAGGAGGAAGAACGAAGCTGGTTTGGAGGAGGAGAGGAGGACAGAGGCTGTAATGGAGGAGGAGAAGAGAGGAGGACAGGGGCTGTAATGGAGGAGGAGAAGAGAGGAGGACAGGGGCTGTAATGGAGGAGGAGAAGAGAGGAGGACAGGGGCTGTAATGGAGGAGGAGAAGAGAGGAGGACAGGGGCTGTAATGGAGGAGGAGAAGAGAGGAGGACAGGGGCTGTAATGGAGGAGGAGAAGAGAGGAGGACAGGGGCTGTAATGGAGGAGGAGAAGAGAGGAGGACAGGGGCTGTAATGGAGGAGGAGAAGAGAGGAGGACAGGGGCTGTAATGGAGGAGAGAGGAGGACAGGGGCTGTAATGGAGGAGAGAGGAGGACAGGGGCTGTAATGGAGGAGAGAGGAGAGAGGAGGACAGGGGTTGTAATGGAGGAGAGAGGAGAGAGGAGGACAGGGGCTGTAATGGAGGAGGAGAGAGGAGGACAGGGGCTGTAATGGAGGAGAGAGGAGGACAGGGGCTGTAATGGAGGAGGAGAAGAGAGGAGGACAGGGGCTGTAATGGAGGAGAAGAGAGGAGGACAGGGGCTGTAATGGAGGAGAGGAGGAGAGGGGCTGTAATGGAGGAGAGAGGAGGACAGGGACTGTAATGGAGGAGAAGAGAGGAGGACAGGGGATGTAATGGAGGAGAGAGGAGGACAGGGGCTGTAATGGAGGAGAGAGGAGGACAGGGGCTGTAATGGAGGAGAGAGGAGGACAGGGGCTGTAATGGACGAGAGAAGAGAGAGGAGGACAGGGGCTGTAATGGAGGGGAGAGGAGGACAGGGGCTGTAATGGAGGAGTAGAAGAGAGGAGGACAGGGGCTGTAATGGAGGAGGAGAAGAGAGGAGGACAGGGGCTGTAATGGAGGAGAGGAGGACAGGGGCTGTAATGGAGGAGGAGAAGAGAGGAGGACAGGGGCTGTAATGGAGGAGGAGAAGAGAGGAGGACAGGGGCTGTAATGGAGGAGAGAGGAGGACAGGGGCTGTAATGGAGGAGAGAGGAGGACAGGGGCTGTAATGGAGGAGAGAGGAGAGAGGAGGACAGGGGCTGTAATGGAGGAGAGAGGAGAGGAGGACAGGGGCTGTAAATGGAGGAGGAGAGAGGAGGACAGGGGCTGTAATGGAGGAGAGAGGAGGACAGGGGCTGTAATGGAGGAGGAGAAGAGAGGATGACAGGGGCTGTAATGGAGGAGAAGAGAGGAGGACAGGGGCTGTAATGGAGGAGAGGAGGACAGGGGCTGTAATGGAGGAGAGAGGAGGACAGGGACTGTAATGGAGGAGGAGAGAGGAGGACAGGGGCTGTAATGGAGGAGAGAGGAGGACAGGGGATGTAATGGAGGAGAGAGGAGGACAGGGGCTGTAATGGAGGAGAGAGGAGAGAGGAGGACAGGGGCTGTAATGGAGGAGGAGAAGAGAGGAGGACAGGGGCTGTAATGGAGGAGGAGAAGAGAGGAGGACATGGGCTGTAATGGAGGAGAAGAGAGGAGGACAGGGGCTGTAATGGAGGAGGAGAAGAGAGGAGGACAGGGGCTGTAATGGAGGAGGAGAAGAGAGGAGGACAGGGGCTGTAATGGAGGAGAGAGGAGGACAGGGGTTGTAATGGAGGAGAAGAGAGGAGGACAGGGGCTGTAATGGAGGAGAGAGGAGAGAGGAGGACAGGGGCTGTAATGGACGAGGAGAAGAGAGGAGGACAGGGGCTGTAATGGAGGAGAGAGGAGAGAGGAGGACAGGGGCTGTAATGGACGAGGAGAAGAGAGGAGGACGGGCTGTAATGGAGGAGAGAGGAGGACAGGGGCTGTAATGGAGGAGGAGAAGAGAGGAGGACAGGGGCTGTAATGGAGGAGAGGAGGACAGGGGCTGTAATGGAGGAGAGGAGGACAGGGGCTGTAATGGAGGAGGAGAAGAGAGGAGGACAGGGGCTGTAATGGAGGAGAGAGGAGGACAGGGGCTGTAATGGAGGAGGAGAGAGGAGGACAGGGGCTGTAATGGAGGAGGAGAGAGGAGGACAGGGGCTGTAATGGAGGAGAAGAGAGGAGGACAGGGGCTGTAATGGAGGAGGAGAGAGGAGGACAGGGGCTGTAATGGAGGAGGAGAGAGGAGGACAGGGGCTGTAATGGAGGAGGAGAAGAGAGGAGGACAGGGGCTGTAATGGAGGAGGAGAGAGGAGGACAGGGGCTGTAATGGAGAGTTGGGATATTAAACCTTTATTCAACCAGGTAGACCGATTCTGATTTGCAACGTCAGGGATTTGGAGGGGAAAAACAAGACAGCTAAATGCGTGCCAAAAGAAGACTTAGGAACAACAATGTAAAACGACATACTCAGAGCCAGATATTGAAAAGAAGAGCCGGGGGTGGAATGTGTGTGTGTGTGTGTGATGGGGATAAGGGTTGTTGCTGCTCCCAGATGTGTGTGTGTGTGTTTGTGTGTGTGTGTGAGGGACGAAGGGCCAGCCTCTGTTTTGGCATGAAATGAAAACAAAGTTGCTCCAGCCCACAGGACCAGCCCTGAGCCGCACGGTTTCCTGTAAGAAGCAGAAAAGCAGTCCTGGCCAGGGGGCTGATACCTCACTTCCAAATAGTGTGAGTGTATTTCCTGAATATGTATTTCCTGAATATGTATTTCCTGAATATGTATTTCCTGAATCTGAGAACACTATACATGGCATGATAGTGGGCTTCCAGACAGAGATAGTCTGCAGAGACTCTACTAAGGCACTCTCCCAGTCCTTCTCTACTGTCCTGTGTCATTGTGTCCATGTGCCTTGTGACTCTGCAAATGTGTGCTGCAGCCAGAGATGGACTGGCCACCCTTCAGAGCCTGGGTCTTCACTAGGTTTCTTCCTAATCAGCACCATAGCCTAAGTCTGTTCTAGCCACTTGGCATCAACCCTGTTGCTCTTTGGGGGTTTTCGGCTGGGTGTTTGTAAAAGCACATTGTGACAACCGCTGTAAAAAGGGGTTTTATGAAATACAATTGATTGATTGCTTGAGAATAAATGCAATCAAACTCCCTCCACCGACTTGTCGTCACTGTGTATCCTAGTGTCTTCAATGCCTGGCCGTCCTTGTGATGTAAAAGAAGAACGGAACTCATCGGATTAGGTAAACATCACCCACTGCTCTAGTTCCTACCTTAACGACACATAGCGGGTGCTTTTCGACCCAGGACAAGGGGTCACAGTGAGCACGCTGACCGGTATGTGGGCCAAGGAGGAGGGCATATAATACACTGTGTTGTTACACATTCCTCCTGTCACCATTATTTAAATTTGCTGTGACTTGTGCCACCTTCTGTTGTTTCATCTGCCGTTACTCCAAAAACTGTGATGTCCCCATGTGCAGTGTCAAACCGTAGTCTGGCATTTTCATGGCGATTTCATATCAGAGGATTCTTCCTTCCTGAGAGGCCTTTATGGTTACGTCAATACAGGGCTGGTGGATACTGTGGATATGGATACTTGTATACCGGTTTCCTCCAGTATCTTCACATTGTTCACTTCTAGGAGACGTAACAAGACCCCTTCCAGAAGGGTATGATGGCAGCGTGGTCCCATGGCGTTTATACTTGCATACTATTGGTTGTACAGATGAATGGGCCAACTTCAGACGTACGTGTCAGAAATAACAAGTGTTAGAAATATCACTTGTGTACTTGTGTATAAACTTCTAGGTGAACCATTCTGAAGAAGATTGACTTTCCAGCTGTGGACCAACCAAAGCTAGAGCCTCACCCAGTTAAGAAGACACACCCTTACAAACCCAGGAAAACACTTGACAGCTATATTTCCAACGCCACGCTACTCCCAGCTGCCTAGCTGTTTTCTCTCAGTTCCTGGATAACCGTCAAGCCCCAGTACGTTTCAATGAATGAACGATGCCACGCGCTTCAAAAGACAAAAACACTCCTCAAATGAATATGTTCAGAAGGTCACTACGAGTCTCAGGGCGGTAGAAGTAGAGCGCAGAGGAAAGATGTATCTCGAGCACAACCTGCTGGTGACTGTCTGTCCTCCCTACGCCCTGACGTCACGGTTAATTACTGCTGATGTTTGGCCTTCTTCACTCACAGGATTTCTTGTGATTACTTTTTTTCAGGTTTCTGGTTTGAACAACTGCAACAACTCTCCGGTGAAGAAAGAATAAGCCACAATAGCGTTTGCTACTACTACTGACATATTTGAAAGTGTTTATGTAGGTTGTGTTGTTGCCGAGCTTAAGGAAAGGGAATACCTCTCAGGGTGTTTAGTTTTCTGAAGAGTATCCCCACTTCATAATCACATCATGCTGTCTGGTCTGCGATTTCGTGCTTTCCGTACGCCTACGTCATGCCAGAACTCCCGCATCCCAAAGAAACCAGAGAAACCCTAACTTCTCATATGACCACTTGGGAAATATAATGTATTTGGTCAGACAACTTTTGCAGAAAAAACAATTAACAATTATCATCCAGTCAAATCCAAAATGCTATAGGTCAATCATCTCTGACTCGATTACTCCTGTGAGTTAGCCTAGCGTAACCCCTTACGGAACGAGAAGTCTTTTCCAGCCTTGTACCTTACATCTGGAGCCTGGGATGTATTCAGTAGTTGAACACTGTTGCAAAATATTTTGCAGCTGTTCCTTATAACAAGAAACCTTTTTTTCCACTGAATTCAAGTAAAACCTGACCCTTTTTGTTCTGTTTGCTTAGTTGATTTTTCAGTAAACAACAGAGAAAACAGATTTTGGATTGATGTGCACCTAATGACTCCACCCCCCTCTACACCCCACCCCCTCTACACCCCACCCTAAACTCCACCCCTCTCTACACCCCACCCCCCTCTACACTCCACCCCCTTCTACACCCCACCCTAAACTCCACCACACCCAAAATTCCACCCCTCTACACTCCACCCCTCTCTATACTCCTCCCACACCTCTCTACACTCCACCAACCCCTCTCTATACTCCACCCACCCCTCTCTATACTCCACCCACCCCTCTCTATACTCCACCCACCCCTCTCTCTCTATACTACTCACCTCTCTACACTCCACCCCTCACTCTCTACACTCCTCCCACCCCTCTCTACACTCCACCCACCCCTCTCTACACTCCACCCACCCCTCTCTACACTCCACCCACCCCTCTCTACACTCCACCCACCCCTCTCTACACTCCGCCCACCCCTCTCTACCCTCCACCCTCCCCTCTCTACCCTCCACCCACCCCTCTCTACACTCCACCCACCCCTCTCTACACTCCACCCACCCCTCTCTACACTCCACCCACCCCTATCTACACTCCACCCACCCCTCTCTACACTCCACCCACCCCTCTCTACACTCCACCCACCCCTATCTTACATTAAACTAATTAAATAAAAAACTAAATCAAAAGCCTGCTCAAAGTAAAACGACCCTGATTCATCAAAAGAACCTTCAGATCCTGCTTCCCTAAAAGCTTGTATTTTACATTAAAGATGAAACGAAGCTGTAAAGTTTACAGTGGCCCTGGAAAAGATTTTACAGCACATATACACTTGTGGGCGTAAAGGGTGGGCTTTTCAGCACGCAGACCCATTTTAAAGGTTATTAGTAGCACTTCCAGAACCAACCCATGGGAGGCCTTGGGTTAGGGTGGACTGGGTTGAGTCACGGACTGGCTTTATATATAAAGCCTCATCTAGATGACCCTTCTTGATCCCGTGAATAATCTCAAACATTTACCTCGCTGTTAAAACGCCTGTCTCTGACGCCATTTAAAAGTGTCCAGATTGTTATAGAACTTAACATATGCCGCAGAAAGACAACATTTAGTGAACCTTTGTCCCGCCAAAACTAGTACGCAGGAGCGCAGAACTCCACAGCATGACGCATGAGTTAAATGTCCAGGTGTTAAGTGCACATTGGTAATTTGTATCATAAAAGTGGATCGGACTGGAAACTGGCTTGGCGTAATAAGGACTCGGGGAAACCAACCCTGCTGCTACTGTGGTGTAGGGAACATTTACTATGTACTATTGTATGGTGTTAACAGGGCTTAACACGACACTGTGTTAAGGAGACCTACTGTGGTGTACCGAAGATTTACTATGTACTATTGTATAGTGTTAACAGGGCTTAACACGACACTGTGTTAAGGAGACCTACTGTGGTGTATGGGACATTTACTATGTTCTATTGTATGGTGTTAACAGGGCTTAACACGACACTGTGTTAAGGAGACCTACTGTGGTGTGCCGAACATTTACTATGTACTATTGTATGGTGTTAACAGGGTTTAACACGACACTGTGTTAAGGAGACCTACTGTGGTGTGCCGAACATTTACTATGTACTATCGTATGGTGTTAACAGAGCTTAACACGACACTGTGTTAAGGAGACCTACTGGCGTACTGTCTTTGAGTACGGAATGTACATAAATGATCAAAATATCTGTGTAATTATCTAAAGTATTATATTAAATACTCAAAAATGTGTTAAATTGGCACACAATCTTATTTGACATGCAATCTTGACAGTCGACAGCACACCTATTTGAAACTATTTCACGCTATTTAACACAGTCCTCTACTACCAGCCCTCTGGGCATTTCAGAATAGTCTTAAGGGTTCAACTGTTCAGTAGAGGAGAGCCTATTATTGCTTCACACATTGTTAAGCCAGTGTCATTATCCGTTTCAATGTTTCACTTGTTGTGAAAACCTTTCTAAAAATAACCATAGAAATTACAAAAAAATCAATTCCATGGTTTACTCAGCCAGGTGGGCTTAGCACTTAGTGTAGGTGTGACAAGCACATTGAAACACACACACACACACCATACACACACAAGCATACTGCACACACAAACACACCCAGAGACACATCCTGTGGTCAGGGCTGGGCTGTCCTCTCCAGTGGGTATCCGCCTTCACCCAGGGTCTGTGTGTGTGTGTGTGTGTGTGTGTGTGTGTGTGTGTGTGTGTGTGAGAAACCACAAGGCCCCACAGACGAGCTCCGTCAACAGGCTCCTTATTCAGCACCTGGCCTGAACACTGGGTCCTCTGACGGAGCCCAGGCACCTGGACACGGCGGTTGTGGAGTGCAGGAGACATCAGAGGCGGGCAGCGGCCAGGGTGCCACACCTGAATAAACCCCGGCTGGCCCACATCAATACCAGGGCGAAGCCACCTGAATCTGATCCCTAGACTCCCCCAACCCGAGCACCGGGCCAGCCAGCACATACACAGGTCCACTCAAGTGCTGTTTTCATTACTGGGAGGGGAAACCGAGCCCGGTACAGAGGGAGGAGACAGAGGGAAGGAGAGAGGGAGGGACAGAGGGAGAGACAAAGAGAGAGAGAGAGAGGGAGAGAGAGAGAGAGAGAGAGAGAGAGAGAGGGAGTAGTATTTATACAGGTGCTTCAAATAGGTCATGCCTCACATTCGATACACCTCTGATGTAGGATAGTGGATTGGTACTAGTCAGTAAGTTCCTTCACCTCTGAAGTAGGCTAGTGGATTGGTACTAGTCAGTAAGTTCCTTCACCTCTGAAGTAGGGTAGTGGATTGCTACTAGTCAGTAAGTTCCTACACCTCTGAAGTAGGCTAGTGGATTGGTGCTAGTCAGTAAGTTCCTACACCTCTGAAGTAGGCTAGTGGATTGGTACTAGTCAGTAAGTTCCTTCACCTCTGAAGTAGGATAGTGGATTGGTACTAGTCAGTAAGTTCCTACACCTCTGAAGTAGGCTAGTGGATTGGTACTAGTCAGTAAGTTCCTTCACCTCTGAAGTAGGCTAGTGGATTGGTACTAGTCAGTAAGTTCCTTCACCTCTGAAGTAGGCTAGTGGATTGGTACTAGTCAGTAAGTTCCTACACCTCTGAAGTAGGCTAGTGGATTGGTACTAGTCAGTAAGTTCCTTCACCTCTGAAGTAGGCTAGTGGATTGGTACTAGTCAGTAAGTTCCTTCACCTCTGAAGTAGGCTAGTGGATTGGTACTAGTCAGTAAGTTCCTACACCTCTGAAGTAGGCTAGTGGATTGGTACTAGTCAGTACGTTCCTTCACCTCTGAAGTAGGCTAGTGGATTGGTACTACTCAGTAAGTTCCTACACCTCTGAAGTAGGCTAGTGGATTGGTACTAGTCAGTAAGTTCCTACACCTCTGAAGTAGGCTAGTGGATTGGTACTAGTCAGTACGTTCCTACACCTCTGAAGTAGGCTAGTGGATTGGTACTAGTCAGTAAGTTCCTTCACCTCTGAAGTAGGCTAGTGGATTGGTACTACTCAGTAAGTTCCTACACCTCTGAAGTAGGCTAGTGGATTGGTACTAGTCAGTAAGTTCCTACACCTCTGAAGTAGGCTAGTGGATTGGTACTAGTCAGTAAGTTCCTTCACCTCTGAAGTAGGCTAGTGGATTGGTACTAGTCAGTAAGTTCCTACACCTCTGAAGTAGGCTAGTGGATTGGTACTAGTCAGTAAGTTCCTACACCTCTGAAGTAGGCTAGTGGATTGGTACTAGTCAGTAAGTTCCTTCACCTCTGAAGTAGGCTAGTGGATTGGTACTACTCAGTAAGTTCCTACACCTCTGAAGTAGGCTAGTGGATTGGTACTAGTCAGTAAGTTCCTACACCTCTGAAGTAGGCTAGTGGATTGGTACTAGTCAGTACGTTCCTTCACCTCTGAAGTAGGCTAGTGGATTGGTACTAGTCAGTAAGTTCCTTCACCTCTGAAGTAGGCTAGTGGATTGGTACTAGTCAGTAAGTTCCTACACCTCTGAAGTAGGCTAGTGGATTGGTACTAGTCAGTAAGTTCCTTCACCTCTGAAGTAGGCTAGTGGATTGGTACTAGTCAGTAAGTTCCTACACCTCTGAAGTAGGCTAGTGGATTGGTACTAGTCAGTAAGTTCCTTCACCTCTGAAGTAGGCTAGTGGATTGGTACTAGTCAGTAAGTTCCTTCACCTCTGAAGTAGGCTAGTGGATTGGTACTACTCAGTAAGTTCCTACACCTCTGAAGTAGGCTAGTGGATTGGTACTAGTCAGTAAGTTCCTACACCTCTGAAGTAGGCTAGTGGATTGGTACTAGTCAGTAAGTTCCTTCACCTCTGAAGTAGGCTAGTGGATTGGTACTAGTCAGTAAGTTCCTACACCTCTGAAGTAGGCTAGTGGATTGGTACTAGTCAGTAAGTTCCTTCACCTCTGAAGTAGGCTAGTGGATTGGTACTAGTCAGTAAGTTCCTTCACCTCTGAAGTAGGCTAGTGGATTGGTACTAGTCAGTAAGTTCCTTCACCTCTGAAGTAGGCTAGTGGATTGGTACTAGTCAGTAAGTTCCTACACCTCTGAAGTAGGCTAGTGGATTGGTACTAGTCAGTAAGTTCCTTCACCTCTGAAGTAGGCTAGTGGATTGGTACTAGTCAGTAAGTTCCTTCACCTCTGAAGTAGGCTAGTGGATTGGTACTAGTCAGTAAGTTCCTACACCTCTGAAGTAGGCTAGTGGAGTGGTACTAGTCAGTAAGTTCCTTCACCTCTGAAGTAGGCTAGTGGATTGGTACTAGTCAGTAAGTTCCTTCACCTCTGAAGTAGGCTAGTGGATTGGTACTAGTCAGTAAGTTCCTTCTCAGAACTCCCAACTCTGTAGACCAAAGGCATATTTGACATGAATATTCTCACAAGATTAGATGCTGCTACAGTAATTGCTACTATACTGACTAGCTTGGTGTAGCCTTCCTCTAATGAGCGTTTACCTTCGCAGAAGGTTTGGAATAAATATGGCATATGGCAATGTTAATGATTGGATAGAAATTTGATATAATTTGTAAGGGTGCCAAAATATATGTATATAAACTATAAAATACACATTAACCCTCAACTACGCTATGCTTTTCCTGTGCATGACGATTTATAATATTATATTATATGTAATATTACGTACTAAACACGTTTCACTGTACATTTTTGTATGTCTTTGCATTTTCACAATACTCAAAGGTAACCCATTGACACACTTTGTACAAGAGAGACAAATTCACGGCAGCTAGTGGATGACAAATCCTAGCCAAGAGTTGACAACAATGTTTATCTCTCAATAAAGACACAATGACGAGTCTGTAACTATATTAACTCAAAGTGTAACTTTAAAATTGAACATAATGCTAACTTTTTTACCCGGCATTTAAACACTAACAATGAAACGATCTGTGGAAAATATTTTTTTTAAAAATGCAACGTTCAAAAAAGCCAAAGAGCTTAACTTGTTAATATGACAAATCAAAACACTTTAATTGTATTTGTATAGTTTGGCGGGTGTGTAATTGTTCACAGTGCAAATGGAAACTCACTACAAACTCACCAGTCATCTCATTAACATTCACCTCCCCAAAACCAAGTCAGAGCAAACATGACATCACCGCGACTCCAGCAGAGCACATTATTAAAAAAAAAGCAATTTCCGGAGATTTCTGGTCTTCTCAGTCTCTTTATTTCATTAGATTTCAGTTAGATGTGCTGGGTAGGACAGCTGTACCGGGGGAACAAATCGACATACCCGGCCCGGAAAATCTTTAATTTGACCATCTCACTGCATATGAAATGTCCTAGCTGCTTCTGTAGTGGAGAAACAGCCCTCATTCTGGAGATTTACAGCAGCTGGACACATATCTATAATTGGTTCGCCCCAAAACAGCACCATCCAGTCTCGTGCATAACCATGATTGTGTGTGTAGTGTGGATACCACTATATGTTTGGTTGTGCATAGAGCACACAGGAACACACACACGTTACACTCCAAAATGTTGATGTTACTTTTAAAGCTAGGGATCTTGGGAATCGTGCATTTCTGCAGACTGACATTTGTCTTTAAGAATGTCCGCTTATTCGTCTCTATTATATTCAGGTTTTAGTCATGTTTCACATTTTGCGTGGACGTCCAGGAAGAATATCTGCTGCATTTGAAACACATCAGAGGCCAAACTAAAATACACAGCATTGAAAAAAGATGCCGTAGTAATCTCCCCATACGATGCTCAGGTTAGTTATAGCTCCAGGATATACAGATCATACGCATTACTATGGATATAAATTCTAGTGTGGGTGAAGATTTTTTTTGTGGATTTTCAGTCTGACTTTATTTACTGCTCAGCTGTGACTGTAGATTTCCATCTGTAGAGAGGAATTATAAAGAGACATCCATGTACATAAACCCCAAGCCATCCCCACTGGAGGTAAACAGTGGGCTTTAATGACAAAACACACATGGTTTCCATAAATGCTGCCCAGTCCGTGTTAGCCCAAAGTAAATGTACTCTCTAATTAAACACTTTATGGACAGCGCTTTTATTTCCTCACGCTGGTCTGGCGTACTATAGCTCGTTAACGACGAAAAAGATGTTAGTAGCAAACCCTTATTTTAGTTTGTCCCATTTGTTCCGTATCCAATAATCTAAGGTTTTAGGTTCTGCAGGGAACATAGTGGAGAACGATATCTATAATACCTCAGTCCTCTTGTCTCCACTTCAGTTTTATACAGGCTCTTAGGTCATTCCAGGAGTTTCAAATTATTGTTCTATTCTTTGACTACCATATACTACTCACTGATGATGTTGTTTACTTAAATAATTATACAAATACAAATTATTGTTCTATTCTTTGACTACCATATACTACTCACTGATGATGTTGTTTACTTAAATAATTATACAAATACAAATTATTGTTCTATTCTTTGACTACCATATACTACTCACCAGAGGTGGGACAAAGTCATTGTTATGCAAGTCACAAGTAAGTCTCAAGTCTTTGCCCTCGAGTCCCGAGTCAAGTCGAGTCAAAGATGAGGCAAGTCCCGAGTCGAGTCACAAGTCAAAGCCATCAAGTCTCAAGTCGAGTCCCAAGTCCTACCATTTTAGTTTCGAGTCATTTCAAGTCATCTTACCACAGAATTTATACAAATCATGTATGTCTGTAAGATTTGTATTTATTTAAACCTCTTTTTATACAATGACATTAATACAGTAAAAAACAGGAAATTTAATTTCACAAAAAAAGCTTGTATTTCAACAGCATATTGCACTAGAACAATGCACAGCAACTTCAGTCCTGTATTGTATTGACCTTAGGGCTGGAAGATATGGAAACATTTAATATCACGATATATTTCTTAATTTCGGTCGATACGACATAATTCCGATATCGATAAGAACAATATAAAAGCCTCAGAAAAATGCCATGAACACCCACAACGAATGTCTGTATACAATCTTCTGAAAAATACATTTGCCAAGTCTTTTGAGCCTCCTCCTATAAAACTAAATACTATTTTAGAAATAAAACGGTACAAATAAATTAAAGTTCACCTTTTATTTGATTTTAACCTTTATACAAACAAGAAAAGTCAAATAAGCAATTTGACTCTGAGACTAACCTTATTAATATATTTAACTTTAAACAATAACATAGGCTGATTATATTATTCTTTACACAAAACTTCCTGCAACAAAACTTGTTCTTATAAACATATCGTTTAAAGTTAGTGAACATGTTAGACAATGAAGAGGTGAGTTCATGAGTTCGCTACGTGACCGTGGATTTAAGAGACACGACAGAGAAGCTCATGAACGCGCATGTCGCAACATGCTCGGAGAATGAGAGTGCTCAGAAGCGCATGTCCATCATGACGTCATGGGCCAGTCAACGCGGAAGATCCAAGCTCCTATGTTGGCTTTATGCGCTTTTGAGCCTCTCATTCTCCAGCACATTTAGAATCACGCTGAAACCTGAAGTTTATCAGATCTCAGAAAGCTGAACCACTTCCCTACCACTGAATTAGTCTTTCCTCTCATATCAACTGTCTGCTTTCTCCTCAATTATGGAAGCTCGTTCAGTCACCTTTGAATTGCGGTCATGGGCGCTCATTTTGTAGCTTAAACTTGCCGTGTTGGAGATCAGCAAAAATATTGAAATATCGAAAATGTGTTTAGAAATCATATCACCGTTATTGATTTTTTTTTACCGCGATATATAGTGATATTGAATTATTGTCCAGCCCTAACCTCATATTGCAAAACAGTTTAACTTTCAAATAGACATGGGTCCTTTTAGCCTGAACTTTTTCAAAAATGACATTAATAAAATCCTCACTCCTCAAAATTATCACTTCTGAAAAAATGGACCAACCTGATAATATAATTGGAATGACTCCATAGAGACGTGTGCCCGTGCGAAGCTCCGTCTGTAATCTTCGACCCGCATGTTTTGCAAATTGCAACTCTTTTTTTGTCGACTACCTCGTAGTTTTTATAGCCAAACGAAACAATATTCGGTATCATTTTGCCAACTGGCGCGTTGTTGCTTGTGCTTCATTGGTTGTCTTGCAATGTGCCTGCTTGGATGCTGTCTAATCAAAACAACGTGGGACTACAGTGATTGGATGTCCAATCAAAACAACGTGGGACTACAGTGATTGGATGTCGTGCAGGCAGCGCGCGTGCTCTCTGCATTTTTTCACAGATGCAGATAAACTGAGAGCGGCGCGGCCGTGTGAACATTTTCTTCCCCAGTTTTCATGGGAAGTAGCAAGTCTTCTCGAGTCAAAAGGCGCAAGTCCAAGTGAAGTCACGAGTCATTGATGTTCAAGTCCAAGTCGAGTTGCAAGTCTTTGTACATTTTGTCGAGTCGAGTCTGAAGTCATCAAATTCATGACTCGAGTCTGACTCGAGTCCAAGTCACATGACTCGAGTCCACACCTCTGCTACTCACTGATGATGTTGTTTACTTAAATAATTATACAAATACAAATTATTGTTCTATTCTTTGACTACCATATACTACTCACTGATCATGTTGTTTACTTAAATAATTATACAAATACAAATTATTGTTCTATTCTTTGACTACCATATACTACTCACTGATCATGTTGTTTACTTAATTATACAAATACAAATTATTGTTCTATTCTTTGACTACCATATACTACTCACTGATCATGTTGTTTACTTAATTAATTATACAAATACAAATTATTGTTCTATTCTTTGACTACCATATACTACTCACTGATCATGTTGTTTACTTAATTAATTATACAAATACAAATTATTGTTCTATTCTTTGACTACAGTATACTACTCACTGATCATGTTGTTTACTTAATTAATTATACAAATACAAATTATTGTTCTATTCTTTGACTACCATATACTACTCACTGATCATGTTGTTTACTTAATTAATTATACAAATACAAATTATTGTTCTATTCTTTGACTACCATATACTACTCACTGATCATGTTGTTTACTTAATTAATTATACAAATACAAATTATTGTTCTATTCTTTGACTACCGTATACTACTCACTGATCATGTTGTTTACTTAATTAATTATACAAATACAAATTATTGTTCTATTCTTTGACTACCGTATACTACTCACTGATCATGTTGTTTACTTAATTAATTATACAAATACAAATTATTGTTCTATTCTTTGACTACCGCATACAACTCACTGATCATAATTTACTTTACTTATTTACTTATTATTTTTGAGGTTTTGTGTGTGCTGAGACTCATACAGCTGTTAACTGAAAGTGGATCTCATCTTGACAGTCGATGTGAAAATATTAAGAGGAGAAAATATAAATGTTCTAACTGGAATAGATCGACAGTAACCCTATAACTGGCTAACTGGAATAGATCAACAGTAACCCTAAAACTAGTTAACAGGAATCGATCAACAGTAACCCTATAACTGGCTAACTGGAATAGATCAACAGTAACCATATAACTGGCTAACTGGAATAGATCAACAGTAACTGGCTAACTGGAATAGATCGACAGTAACCCTATAACTGGCTAACTGGAATAGATCAACAGTAACCCTATAACTGGTTAACTGGAATAGATCAACAGTAACCCTATAACTGGCTAACTGGAATAGATCAACAGTAACCATATAACTGGCTAACTGGAATAGATCAACAGTAACTGGCTAACTGGAATAGATCGACAGTAACCCTATAACTGGCTAACTGGAATAGATCAACAGTAACCCTATAACTGGTTAACTGGAATAGATCAACAGTAACCCTATAACTGGTTAACTGGAATAGATCGACAGTAACCCTATAACTGGTTAACTGGAATAGATCGACAGTAACCCTATAACTGGCTAACTGTAATAGATCGACAGTAATCCTATAACTGGCTAACTGGAATAGATCGACAGTAACCCTATAACTGGCTAACTGGAATAGATCAACAGTAACCCTATAACTGGTTAACTGGAATAGATCGACAGTAACCCTATAACTGGTTAACTGGAATAGATCGACAGTAACCCTATAACTGGCTAACTGTAATAGATCGACAGTAATCCTATAACTGGCTAACTGGAATAGATCGACAGTAACCCTATAACTGGCTAACTGGAATAGATCAACAGTAACCCTATAACTGGTTAACTGGAATAGATCAACAGTAGCCCTATTACTGGCTAACTGGAATAGATCAACAGTAACCCTATAACTGGCTAACTGGAATAGATCAACAGTAACCCTATAACTGGCTAACTGGAATAGATCAACAGTAACCCTATAACTGGCTAACTGGAATAGATCAACAGTAACCCTATAACTGGCTAACTGGAATATATCAACAGTAACCCTATAACTGGCTAACTGGAATATATCAACAGTAACCCTATAACTGGCTAACTGGAATAGATCAACAGTAACCCTATAACTGGCTAACTGGAATAGATCATCAGTAACCCTATAACTGGCTAACTGGAATAGATCAACAGTAACCTTATAACTGGCTAACTGGAATAGATCAACAGTAACCCTATAACTGGCTAACTGGAATGGATCAACAGTAATCCTATAACATGTTAACTGGAATAGATCAACAGTAACCCTATAACTGGTTAACTGGAATAGATCAACAGTAACCCTATAACTGGCTAACTGGAATAGATCAACAGTAACCCTATAACTGGCTAACTGGAATAGATCAACAGTAACCCTATAACTGGCTAACTGGAATAGATCAACAGTAACCCTATAACTGGCTAACTGGAATAGATCAACAGTAACCCTATAACTGGCTAACTGGAATAGATCAACAGTAACCCTATAACTGGCTAACTGGAATAGATCAACAGTAACCCTATAACTGGTTAACTGGAATAGATCAACAGTAACCCTATAACTGGCTAACTGGAATAGATCAACAGTATCCCTATAACTGGCTAACTGGAATAGATCAACAGTAACCCTATAACTGGCTAACTGGAATAGATCAACAGTAACCCTATAACTGGCTAACTGGAATAGATCAACAGTAACCCTATAACTGGTTAACTGGAATAGATCAACAGTAACCCTATAACTGGCTAACTGGAATAGATCAACAGTAACCCTATAACTGGCTAACTGGAATAGATCAACAGTAACCCTATAACTGGCTAACTGGAATAGATCAACAGTAACCCTATAACTGGCTAACTGGAACAGATCAACAGTAACCCTATAACTGGCTAACTGGAATAGATCAACAGTAACCCTATAACTGGCTAACTGGAACAGATCAACAGTAACCCTATAACTGGTTAACTGGAATAGATCAACAGTAACCCTATAACTGGCTAACTGGAATAGATCAACAGTATCCCTATAACTGGCTAACTGGAATAGATCAACAGTAACCCTATAACTGGCTAACTGGAATAGATCAACAGTAACCCTATAACTGGCTAACTGGAATAGATCAACAGTAACCCTATAACTGGCTAACTGGAATAGATCAACAGTATCCCTATAACTGGCTAACTGGAATAGATCAACAGTAACCCTATAACTGGTTAACTGGAATAGATCAACAGTAACCCTATAACTGGCTAACTGGAACAGATCAACAGTAACCCTATAACTGGTTAACTGGAATAGATCAACAGTAACCCTATAACTGGCTAACTGGAATAGATCAACAGTAACCCTATAACTGGCGAACTGGAATAGATCAACAGTAACCCTATACACCGGCTAACTGGAATAGATCAACAGTAACAGCACACTGCAAGAAAAAGAGACAAAGTGTAAATGCAAAAACAGCAAACAATGTAGGCATTCCTCTGTTTGTCTTTTATATGTTTTATAATCAGCAGTGTGTAGGCATTATTTGAGGCCTAAATGTGTCTTTACAAGTCTGTGGGGAAGATGTTGGGAGGACTGGGCAGTGGAGAGCTGACAGGCACACTTCACAGGTCAAAGGTCACACTACAGTGGGTTCTGACACAGTGGGGAGGAGGAAGGTATTTTTCTCTTAAGTTCTGGAAATGTTAGTCTGTAGTAGAAAGGTGTGGAACTGAGGAACATCATGTCAGTTGAGTTAATATCATTAAGACAGGTTAAAGTAAACCAAACCAACCCAGATAAACATTCTGTGAATGAGTGCGTGTCATCACAGTGTCATTACAGTGTCATCACAGTGTCATCATACACAATGTTGAGTGTAAAACAAATAGGATTATGTTTATAAGACTTTATCTGAGTGACAAAATGCGTGACAAAATGCGTGACAGAATAAAAAACAAGACACATTTTGTGTGTGTGTCTTGTTCTAAATTGTTCTCACCTGGTCTGGTTCTCACCTGGTCTGGTTCTCACATGGTCTGAATTTCACCTGGTCTTGTTCTCACCTGGTCTTGTTCTCACCTGGTCTTGTTCTCACCTGGTCTTGTTCTCACCTGGTCTGGTTCTCACCTGGTCTGGTTCTCACCTGGTCTGGTTCTCACCTGGTCTGGTTCTCACCTGGTCTGGTTCTCACCTGATCTGGTTCTCACCTGGTCTGGTTCTCACCTGGTCTGGTTCTCACCTGGTCTGGTTCTCACCTAGTCTTGTTCTCACCTGGTCTGGTTCTCACCTGGTCTTGTAAGTCCTGGTATAAGCCCCAGCCCAGAGAAGAGGGAGCTGTATGGCACCTGCCTGGATCAACCACTATCTCCAAAAGTGTCATATCTGCAGGTTTATTCACTGGCTCACTGTGTGACTGTCACAAACAATGTTTGACGCTAAAACTGCAATGAACTTTCACCTTTCAGAAAGGAAAAACAGCCTGAAGCAAACTGCCAACACTATAGTGCATAAAGTAAATGCCCAAGAATGGCTGAGTCAGAACTCTGACCTAAAACCAATGGGTCTGTCATTACAAGCAAACTGCTGTCTATTCACACCCCTCAAATAATTCAGCAGAGCTGAAAAAATAAATCCCAACAGGGCTACAGTCGTAATTACTGTATTAACTACTGTATTAACTGGTGAAGATTTATACAGTTGTAATTACTGTATTAACTACTGTATTAACTGGTGAAGATTTATACAGTTGTAATTACTGTATTAACTACTGTATTAACTGGTGAAGATTTATACAGTTGTAATTACTGTATTAACTACTGTATTAACTGGTGAAGATTTATACAGTTGTAATTACTGTATTAACTACTGTATTAACTGGTGAAGATTTATACAGTTGTAATTACTGTGTTAACTACTGTATTAACTGGTGAAGATTTATACAGTTGTGACATCTTAGTTTTGAATTTAATATGCATATGTTATTAGAGAAAAGGAGGAGGGGGTACATGGCCTGGTGTGTGTGTGTGTGTCTGTGTGTGTGTGTGTGTGTGTGTGTGTGTGTGGTGTGTGTGTGGTGTGTGTGTGTGTGTGTGTGTTACTGAGTAGAACTCATTAAGTTTCCCTAAAGCAGTCGAGTTGTGCTGCTGTTCCTTCAGGAGATGAGAGCGCTGTGCGTGTATGCATGTGTGTATATTATAGACACATATGTGTGCGTGAGTGAGTACTTCAAATAAAGGGTTGGCAGGTCGTGCCTGCTCTTAGCAGAGAGTGCAACCAAACGCCCATGCTGTCGTCTCCCATGCCGTGACACCAACTGAAAACAAACCAGAGGGCAGTGCCCATGTTCCAATAGCATCAGGCGGCAGGTCGGCTCTCTTAGCCTTCTCAGCAGAGCGGAGTTACGGGCGTGACAGAGGTCCAAGATACAAACACCCGTGCAATAACACGTATAAGTTTCCTCTGATGTTAATGACCACAACATCTGAAGCTGTGGAAAACAACAGTCTCGTCTACAAAACGGTTCCTGCGAATTTGACATTCTGCTCGAATATATAAGTTCACCATGCATCACAGTTGGGTCATTTTGTGGCTAACATTTGTTAGTTTTACTATTTGTCACTGTCGATTTAAGAGAATCCGAGACCTTCTGAGCTTTGTTTCCAGGTTGCGGCCAAGAGGTCCCTACATTTGTACAGCACAACGAAGAAAGTTGATCAAACCTTTTACCTCATTATGATTATGAAAAAAACAATACACAAATTTCTACCAAAACACAAGCCTGTAGACAGAGTACTTAGCTTCTGAACAGAGTTTAGTCAGTCAGTAAGATCGAACACAATACACTGCAGAATACTTACACAGCTATGCGGATGACATGACATATATTTCGGCACGCCTGGCTAAAACTTCTACTCTGAGATATTTTCACAACGTCAAGCTCAACCACAACAAGACAGAGCTGCTCTTCTTCCCACGGGAAAGACCGTCCTCCCACTCCAAGTCCTCGCGAACGCAGTTGGAAATTCCATCGTGTACTCCCTCCCACCTCAAAAGGTAAGTTTGGTGTGACCCTAGGCGAAACTCTTTTCCGCAAACATGAATGTGGTGAAAAAGTCAAAAGGGTCTCAAACAATATTAATTGTTTATAACAGTATATCATTTATATACGTATTTCCGTCAACCCATTGAAAAGCTACAGATTTGTCAATGAAACACACCTGTCATTCACATAAAGGACTGGATAGACTCCTACTGTAAATGCTACCTGTTACAGTACCTAGTGCACAGGAAGTATATCTTTCTTGGCTTCTGTCAGATTATACAATCGCCTCAGGGAGCTGTCTGTTTTTGAAAGAGACGGAATTTGCTGCTAGCTTGCTATAGGAAACGTGGAACTAGCTGGAATTGTTTTGGCAGATTCTCCAGAATGGGCTTGTGTAAGGACCGTTGGAGATTATTAATTATCTCATTCATTATATAACCATCAAACGTCACTATCTAGAAGATACTGTCAGAAACAAGAGCTGGATATTGAAAGTTAAAACACAGTTGATGACTGATTCCAGCACAGCCCAAAACCACAAGGGAGAAATCACATTTGAAAAATGTGTAACTGGCGTTGATATTGTACTTGATTAGAGATGATCCAATCACTTACATGGATAGAAACATCTCTCAGTTTGTTGTCACTCGACCGGCTGCAACACAAGGTGAGGCGGGGAGAGAGGGCGTAAGGAAAAAATGGAGTAAAACCTGGCAGTACAGTACCTTCTGAAATTCACGTGTTGAGTTGGGTCTTGGATGTTTGCCACAAATGGGCTGGTCAACAGACTGAAAAGAGAGAAGTATATTTTGTTCCCTTATACAAAGCCTCTTGGCTAGGTTTGTCAGGAGAGGAGGACAAGGGATGTGGTTGAATGGAACGTGGAAAGGTATAAAGAGGTAATATTGCATTAGCTGGAGTGGGAGAAACGGGAAGGTGAGAGGAGAAAGGAGAAAGTCTACTGTGAGTGAGAGCGAGCGAGTCGGTCTAAACACTAGGAAATCCTCAGTTCACCATCAGTGTGTAAGCGAACCACACGTAATTAGAATAAACGAATTAGCCAACCGTTCACCATACAAACATGTACAACACAAATTGATCTGTTTGCTATGACCATGCTCTGGAAACAACCAAAGTTTCAGACACTCAAGAGGCCCTGTGACCTAGATGGACAGGGCTGCTTTTTATTGACAGGGATGCCTCTTTGGCCGAACAAAAGACTTTCTACCCTGCAGAGTACGGATGGACTAGTGTGAAGAGGGAGGAAGGCATTATTTGTTTGCACAATGAAACCCCACGGCTTTAGGGCTTAATGAATGGGAGCTGGAGGTAGACTAGTTGATGTGGTGGATGTGGACTAGTTGATGTGGTGGATGTGCACTAGTTGATGTGGTGGATGTGGACTAGTTGATGTGGTGGATGTAGACTAGTTGATGTGGTGGATGTGCACTAGTTGATGTGGTGGATGTGGACTAGTTGATGTGGCGGATGTGGACTAGTTGATGTGGTGGATGTGGACTAGTTGATGTGGCGGATGTGGACTAGTTGATGTGGCGGATGTGGACTAGTTGATGTGGTGGATGTGGACTAGTTGATGTGGTGGATGTGGACTAGTTGATGTGGTGGATGTGGACTAGTTGATGTGGTGGATGTGGACTAGTTGATGTGGTGGATGTGGACTAGTTGATGTGGTGGATGTGGACTAGTTGATGTGGTGGATGTGGACTAGTTGATGTGGTGGATGTGGACTAGTTGATGTGGTGGATGTGGACTAGTTGATGTGGTGGATGTGGACTAGTTGATGTGGTGGATGTGGACTAGTTGATGTGGTGGATGTGGACTAGTTGATGTGGCGGATGTGGACTAGTTGATGTGGCGGATGTGGACTAGTTGATGTGGCGGATGTGGACTAGTTGATGTGGCGGATGTGGACTAGTTGATGTGGTGGATGTGGACTAGTTGATGTGGCGGATGTGGACTAGTTGATGTGGTGGATGTGGACTAGTTGATGTGGTGGATGTGGACTAGTTGATGTGGCGGATGTGGACTAGTTGATGTGGCGGATGTGGACTAGTTGATGTGGCGGATGTGGACTAGTTGATGTGGCGGATGTGGACTAGTTGATGTGGTGGATGTGGACTAGTTGATGTGGTGGATGTGGACTAGTTGGGACTAATAGATGAATAGTGGATTACTCACTGTGCTTGGTCCAACACCGCAGGGGAAGGGATATCCTCGCTGACATAGTCCAGGTCGTCAGACAAACTGTTGGCCCGGGAGATGTCAATTTTTTTCTCAACTGTGCGAAGAAAATGCAAGAGTCTCAGTGACGCCAAAGCATTTGTTTGCGACGCGACACCAGATGTTTATAAAGTGAATGGAAGAAGAACGGCTGCTAGAGAAGTGAAAGGGTCTACCTTGAGAGGCAGGACAGCTCAGATTGAAAGAGGACCAGGAATGCTGGACGCCTGGAGTCAACCACAACAAAAGGGAAACAGCTGGAATTAACACACAGGTAGAAGCCACATGGATCCTGACCACAGAAACAAGTGGTGCATGGTCCATCCCACTAAGCGGAGGTTGCTTATGTTCTGCTTTTGTCCTCCACATCTATCACGAGTGGTGTGGGGGCGTGGTTAAACAGGTTTAGTTTGGTGAGTCACTTCCGTGTTTACGTTCTGCACAAGCTTTCGGGGAGTATTCCCACCGCTCCCCGAGAGAGAAAAACCACCATTACCACCGGGAGCAGCCGCCATGTCTTTCTGCCAGGACGTATGAGTGGTTAGGCGATTGGGGGTCTGACTCCCTTTCCTCAGACGACGAGGAGGCTGTTTATGAGAAGGTGGAGGAGGACTCCCTAACGGGTGTACTACAGTGGAACCCCGTCTTATGCCGGCTAGTGCCAGTGACGTCAGACACTGGTTGGGACAGGCGGGAGCAGCTTTCTGAGCCACAAACAACAGGTCTGCGGTCTTCTAAAGGACAGCGCAAGAGAGCTGGGGGCGGGGGCCTGTGTTTGGACAAAGGGAAGAGCAGAGAGAAAAACAGGCACGCAGAAACAGACAGACACACAGAGACACAGGAGCCCATTGAGAGATTTTCACAGAGGATGGACGAGCCGGAGGAGCAGACAGATAGGTGGAGCGATAAGCCGGACGTTGACTAAATCAAACAATGCCCAGTTTATTTCTGACTACTGCCCGCACCACAATGGCCTCTCATCACCCTGACCTCCCGCCCAGTTCCCCCGATCCCTCATGTCCAGAACCCAGACCTCAGCCCGACGGGTGTTGGCAGAACAGCCAGAAAAGAAAACACCCTGCCCGAGCTGGGGGGAAAGTATCTTTTTTCTCTGTTGGCTTCTAATTTGCTCCGGTTTGGGACAAAGCGCAGGTCTAATTAAAATACTGCCCAGGCCATGAGAAAGCAGCCAATGAAAACCCAGAGGCTCTCTTAAATAGACAAAAGATTGACTTAGCGAGTAGTTTGGAACCGGAGTCAATAAGACTGGATATGGCAGGATCTCTGTGGGAGAGATCACACTGTTACAGAGACAGTGTGTGACTGTAGAAATCACACTGTTACAGAGATAGTGTGTGACTGTAGAGATCACACTGTTACAGAGGTAGTGTGTGACTGTAGAGATCACACTGTTACAGAGATAGTGTGTGACTGTAGAGATCACACTGTTACAGAGGTAGTGTGTGACTGTAGAGATCACACTGTTACAGAGATAGTGTGTTACTGTAGAGATCACACTGTTACAGAGACAGTGTGTGACTGTAGAGATCACACTGTTACAGAGATAGTGTGTGACTGTAGAGATCACACTGTTACAGAGGTAGTGTGTGACTGTAGAGATCACACTGTTACAGAGATAGTGTGTGACTGTAGAGATCACACTGTTACAGAGACAGTGTGTGACTGTAGAGATCACACTGTTACAGAGGTAGTGTGTGACTGTAGAGATCACACTGTTACAGAGACAGTGTGTGACTGTAGAGATCACACTGTTACAGAGATAGTGTGTTACTGTAGAGATCACACTGTTACAGAGGTAGTGTGTGACTGTAGAGATCACACTGTTACAGAGACAGTGTGTGACTGTAGAGATCACACTGTTACAGAGACAGTGTGTGACTGTAGAGATCACACTGTTACAGAGATAATGTGTTACTGTAGAGATCACACTGTTACAGAGGTAGTGTGTGACTGTAGAGATCACACTGTTACAGAGATAGTGTGTGACTGTAGAGATCACACTGTTACAGAGACAGTGTGTGACTGTAGAGATCACAATGTTACAGAGGTAGTGTGTGACTGTAGAGATCACACTGTTACAGAGATAGTGTGTGACTGTAGAGATCACACTGTTACAGAGATAGTGTGTTACTGTAGAGATCACACTGTTACAGAGACAGTGTGTGACTTTAGAGATCACACTGTTACAGAGACAGTGTGTGACTGTAGAGATCACACTGTTACAGAGATAGTGTGTGACTGTAGAGATCACACTGTTACAGAGACAGTGTGTGACTGTAGAGATCACAATGTTACAGAGGTAGTGTGTGACTGTAGAGATCACACTGTTACAGAGATAGTGTGTGACTGTAGAGATCACACTGTTACAGAGATAGTGTGTTACTGTAGAGATCACACTGTTACAGAGACAGTGTGTGACTTTAGAGATCACACTGTTACAGAGACAGTGTGTGACTGTAGAGATCACACTGTTACAGAGATAGTGTGTGACTGTAGAGATCACACTGTTACAGAGACAGTGTGTGACTGTAGAGATCACACTGTTACAGAGGTAGTGTGTTACTGTAGAGATCACACTGTTACAGAGGTAGTGTGTGACTGTAGAGATCACACTGTTACAGAGGTAGTGTGTGACTGTAGAGATCACACTGTTACAGAGGTAGTGTGTGACTGTAGAGATCACACTGTTACAGAGGTAGTGTGTTACTGTAGAGATCACACTGTTACAGAGATAGTGTGTTACTGTAGAGATCACACTGTTACAGAGATAGTGTGTGACTGTAGAGATCACACTGTTACAGAGATAGTGTGTTACTGTAGAGATCACACTGTTACAGAGATAGTGTGTGACTGTAGAGATCACACTGTTCCAGAGATAGTGTGTGACTGTAGAGATCACACTGTTACAGAGATAGTGTGTTACTGTAGAGATCACACTGTTACAGAGATAGTGTGTTACTGTAGAGATCACACTGTTACAGAGATAGTGTGTTATTGTAGAGATCACACTGTTACAGAGATAGTGTGTTACTGTAGAGATCACACTATTACAGAGATAGTGTGTTACTGTAGAGATCACAGTTTTACAGAGATAGATGGTGTGTTATTGTATAGAGGCAAATAGCTCACCATGTCTAAACATCCGGGTGATGCCTGGGAAAGAAATTAAACAGTTTTTTTTTATCTTAAAGTATATTGACAGACAAAATACATAAATATATCTACACATGTACATTCTAGCATGTTCCAGAACTAATATAACAGCATGGCACTGTTATCAGCAGAAAAACCCTCACGTTTACACAGTTTGTGCAAGATAAATACCCATTTAAACAAACGGTAATCTGCAGACACCGTCTAATCTGGTTTTAACAGCAGAAAGGATGCTGAGCTGCCTGGGCTTTAACGCTATCGTTAGTGACGACACGCTGCTGAGAGTACGTCGAGTTTGGCTCCTTAAATGTCTTTATGATAACTAGTGACGAGCCTTCGAGAGCCTCTGCAATACCAACCAGTCACATAGTCGAAAAAACACAGACAATGCATTTCTTTCCTCTTGTAAAGTTCAAAGGCCGCACGACATACCCTCAAGGCCATAATCTAGGTTATATCCCCCTAATCAGGCAGCACGTGAGATAGCATTCCCCCCTTAACTCCGCATTCTGCTGATGACGTTGTTCGCCTCCTTTCAAGATCCTCATGTTCTTTGACAGGAAAAAGTAATAAAGCGCATGTTAACCTCCGGAGAGGGACGATTCATTTGGTGCGGGTTTAGAGTTTTACGCAGAAAGCGCTCTTTCATCGTTAATGTGGAAACTTTTATCAATCAGATGATATGAGGCAGGGTAAATGGGTCCCAGACACATCCTGTGGATTACAGGACATCATCTGAAGATAAAGAGTAATAGCTGTCGTCAATAAAAAAGTTGAAGATAGTAAATTAGTACACGACAAATGAGACTGTGTGGCTACCTAGCTAGACAGCTCTAGCAGGCCAGCTAGCTAGCAGCACCACGAATGGAAACCCTCAACAGAATCCTAAACAGGCGGGAACGTTACCACTTTTCCCGGACAGACTCTTGACACGATATGTTTCTTGTCTTAACGTATCCTCCTGTATTTTCGTCAGGTCAAATCAATCATAGTCTGTTTGAGGTGAGTAAAGTGGCACTTTAAAGTGTGTGTATACATGACCTCAATTCACCAGTGATTCCTAATGAATTCCATCTGGCTTAGAGTCCAACGCGACCACGTGGCAGCCATCTTAATTCTGTCTATCCCATGACCTCGTTCCTCTCTCTGAATGACAAGCACTGTACGACCAGAAAAACAACACAACCATACGGTAAGATGACATGAAATGTGCTACAATGTTCATTCCAGTACTTTCCGGTTACCTGGCTGGTCTTCTAGAAAGAACGGGACCTCTTTCCTTTGGTCTTTGTCTTCGATGTGGTCAAAGGTGATCTGAGGAACGGACATTTTCTTAGGTCCAATTGCGTTTAGGGATCCGTTGTCCCGAACCATCTTCATTTTCCGTTTGGTGCGTTTGCCAGGCTAAAATACAATAATTAAACAATTTAAAAAACCTGTATCAGCGTGGCGAACCTGAACACCAACACGGTTCCAGCCACAATTAGGGCCAGAGGTTTTAGCCTGTCCTGTGAAGGTGGACCCGTCTGGTTCTGAGGTTATGGCCCAATACGTGGACAATCAATAGTGTCATCTCATAGACACATGGTGGTTTTGTCAGACTGGTGTTTTTACTGTCACTCATCACAGCCATGTCTTTTAATGTGTGCTGGTTGAGCTGAGGTCAGAGCTTTCTGTACATTATAGCCTGGTGTCTAAGGCCATGTGTTTTAATGTGTGCTGGTTGAGCTGAGGTCAGAGCTTTCTGTACATTATAGCCTGGTGTCTAAGGCCATGTGTTTTAATGTGTGCTGGTTGAGCTGAGGTCAGAGCTTTCTGTACATTATAGCCTGGTGTCTAAGGCCATGTGTTTTAATGTGTGCTGGTTGAGCTGAGGTCAGAGCTTTCTGTACATTATAGCCTGGTGTCTAAGGCCATGTGTTTTAATGTGTGCTGGTTGAGCTGAGGTCAGAGCTTTCTGTACATTATAGCCTGGTGTCTAAGGTCATGTCTTTTAATGTGTGCTGGTTGAGCTGAGGTCAGAGCTTTCTGTACATTATAGCCTGGTGTCTAAGGCCATGTGTTTTAATGTGTGCTGGTTGAGCTGAGGTCAGAGCTTTCTGTGCATTATAGCCTGGTGTCTAAGGTCATGTGTTTTAATGTGTGCTGGTTGAGCTGAGGTCAGAGCTTTCTGTACATTATAGCCTGGTGTCTAAGGTCATGTCTTTTAATGTGTGCTGGTTGAGCTGAGGTCAGAGCTTTATGTACATTATAGCCTGGTGTCTAAGGCCATGTGTTTTAATGTGTGCTGGTTGAGCTGAGGTCAGAGCTTTCTGTGCATTATAGCCTGGTTGTGGACCTTCATTGTGCCTCTCTCATCTCCTGAAGGAACAGCAGCACAACTCGACTGCTTTAGGGAAACTTAATGAGTTCTACTCAGTGACACACACACACACACATACACACACACACACACACACACACACACACACACACACACACACACACACACACACACACAAACACACACACACACACAAACACACACACACACACACATACACACACACCACACACACACACACACACACACACACACACACACACACACACACACACACACACACACACACACACACACACACACACACACACACACACACACACAACCCCCTGCATTGATATTGGCCCACAGTCTTGTCCAAATACCACAATGGGTCTGAATCCTGAATGACTGAAACAGAGGGGCGGCGGGGAAAGAGAAGGAGAAAAGTCACATGACCAAACAGAAAGGAAAGGAAGCAGCCTTCGCTCTCCGCAATATGTGTGGGTTCAACGCTACAACCAACATGTTTCTGTTGTTCTACCAACACAAAGGGTTACTCCCATGAGGAAGCCGGTGGTGACATCATCTCAACTGACTGTGTCTTTGTGAGGCGGGAACAAAGGCCCAGAGTCATCCTGGTGGGGGGGGGGTCCACTGGGGGGGCGGGGTCTGTCAGTGGGTGGGCGGGATTAACTTGTTCTCTCACAGTCAGTTCCACTGTATATTGCTTATATGCCAACTGAGATTCGTGTATAATCAGTGTCTTGACTGAGGGTGTGTTGCTTTAAAACAGGGGAGGGCAAATATTTCAGCTCAGGGGCCACATTAGCACAGTGAAATTATAAGAAGGGCCACATTTGTTATGAAATTTGTTTATTCTAAATGATTTGTGGGCCAGAAAAGAGCAATAATTAAAATGTATACACAAAACATATATACTGGAGGTGTGTTATATCTAAATAACTTTAATTCAGATTCAGATACATTACAATTGGACTGCAAAGTTATTTTGTAATTCCTCTCAAAACTGTTTTAATACCTTCCGTGGGCCTGATGGAGTTGCCTCAAGGGCCGGATTCGGCCCGCGGGCCTTAGTTTGCCCACCCCTGCTTTAAAATGTCCTGTCTAGTTGGCTTGACAGAAGGTGACCCAGGTATGGGTTCAATTCTCAGCAAGATATGTCAACTGATCACTGTTAATCTGGATAAGGGTGTCTGCTAATTGACTACGGTGTGAATTCCATGGCGTCGTTACCTTGTTTTTGGGGTTGGGGCTGTGGTTTTCAGAGATAATGGGGGGCACATACGGTTTGGCCAGAACATACATTCGCCAGGTGGCAGAACTGCCATCTGATTTCTCTACTGCATAGCACCGCCACAGTGTCTGGGGAGGAAAGACACAGAGAGTGTTAGCTGGGTTAGTCCCAGACCCTAGTCCCATAGCACCGCCACAGTGTCTGGGGAGGAAAGACACAGAGAGTGTTAGCTGGGTTATGAATCATATCATATTTACCAGGGTAGTCTCAGACCCTAGTCCCAGACACTAGTCCCAGACAGTAGGCCCAGACAGTAGGCCCAGACAGTAGGCCCAGACAGTAGGCCCAGACAGTAGGCCCAGACAGTAGGCCCAGACCCTAGTCCCAGACAGTAGGCCCAGACAGTAGTCCCAGACCCTAGTCCCAGACAGTAGTCCCAAACAGTAGTCCCAGACACTAGTCCCAGACAGTAGTCCCAAACAGTAGTCCCAGACACTAGTCCCAGACCCTAGTCCCAAACAGTAGTCCCAAACAGTAGTCCCAAACAGTAGTCCCAGACAGTAGTCCCAGACCCTAGTCCCAGACCCTAGTCCCAGACACTAGTCCCAGACCCTAGTCCCAGACAGTAGTCCCAGACAGTAGTCCCAGACCGAAGTCCCAGATCCTAGTCCCAGACCGTAGTCCCAAACAGTAGTCCCAAACAGTAGTCCCAGACCCTAGTCCCAGACAGTAGTCCCAGACCCTAGTCCCAGACAGTAGTCCCAGACCCTAAACCCAATCAGTAGTCCCAGATAGTAGTCCAAGACCCTAGTACCAGACCCTAGTCCCAGACCCTAGTCCCTGACAGTAGTCCCAGACAGTAGTCCCAAACAGTAGTCCCAGACCCTAGTACCAGACCCTAGTCCCAGACCCTAGTCCCAGACCCTAGTCCCAGACAGTAGTCCCAGACAGTAGTCCCAAACAGTAGTCCCAGACCCTAGTCCCAGACCCTAGTACCAGACCCTAGTCCCAGACCCTAGTACCAGACCCTAGTCCCAGACCCTAGTCCCAAACAGTAGTCCCAAACAGTAGTCCCAAACAGTAGTCCCAGACCCTAGTCCCAGACCCTAGTCCCAGACCCTAGTCCCAAACAGTAGTCCCAAACAGTAGTCCCAAACAGTAGTCCCAGACCCTAGTCCCAGACCCTAGTCCCAGACAGTAGTCCCAGACCCTAGTCCCAGACCCTAGTCCCAGACCCTAGTCCCAGACCCTAGTCCCAGACCCTAGTCCCAGACCCTAGTCCCAGACCCTAGTCCCTGATCACAGTTCTAGATCACAGTCCCAGACAGTAGTCCAAGACTGTAAACCCACCACCTTACTCTCCCTACGAGCAGAAATTGTGTGTAAGTGAATAACCAGTGTCTGTTCCTGTTGGGTCACCGCGGTCTGTTGGTCGTCTGTGATCTCACGTCTGTATGTAAGTGAATAACCAGTGTCTGTTCCTGTTGGGTCACAGCGGTCAGTTGGTCGTCTGTGATCTCACGTCTGTATGTAAGTGAATAACCAGTGTCTGTTCCTGTTGGGTCACAGCGGTCTGTTGGCCGGTCTGTTGACTAAATTGTTCAAACCTGGATTAATGAGGCTGCAGCCGGGATCTGTCTGTTGAAATGTTTCTGTCTCTGTTTCTGCTGCACCTTTAGAGCGAAGCCCGAACCCAGTATACCCTGTGCAAAAAGGGTGAGACAGAAGAGAAAGGGTGAGACAGAAGAGAGCGGGTGAGACAGAAGAGAGAGGGTGAGACAGATGAGAGGGTGAGACAGAAGAGAGAGGGTGAGACAGAAGAGAGAGGGTGAGACAGAAGAGAGAGGGTGAGACAGAAGAGAGAGGGTGAGACAGAAGAGAGAGGGTGAGACAGAAGAGAGAGGGTAAGACAGAAGAGAGAGGGTGAGACAGAAGAGAGAGGGTGAGACAGAAGAGAGGGTGAGAGAAGAGAGAGGGGGAGACAGAAGAGAGGGTGAGACAGAAAAGAGGGTGAGACAGAAGAGAGAGGGTGAGACAGAGAGAGAGGGGGAGACAGAAGAGAGAGGGGGAGACAGAAGAGAGAGGGTGAGACAGAAGAGAGAGGGTGAGACAGAAGAGAGAGGGTGAGACAGAAGAGAGAGGGTGAGACAGAAGAGAGAGGGTGAGAGAAGAGAGAGGGTGAGAGAAGAGAGGGTGAGACAGAAGAGAGGGTGAGACAGAAAAGAGGGTGAGAGAAGAGAGAGGGTGAGACAGAGAGAGGGGGAGACAGAAGAGAGAGGGGGAGACAGAAGAGAGAGGGTGAGACAGAAGAGAGAGGGTGAGACAGAAGAGAGAGGGTGAGACAGAAGAGAGAGGGTGAGACAGAAGAGAGAGGGTGAGACAGAAGAGAGGGTGAGACAGAAGAGAGAGGGGAGACAGAAGAGAGAGGGTGAGACAGAAGAGAGGGTGAGACAGAAGAGAGGGTGAGACAGAAGAGAGGGTGAGACAGAAGAGAGGGTGAGACAGAAGAGAGGGTGAGACAGAAGAGAGAGGGTGAGACAGAAGAGAGAGGGTGAGACAGAAGAGAGAGGGTGAGACAGAAGAGAGAGGGTGAGAGAAGAGAGAGGGTGAGAGAGAAGAGAGGGTGAGAGAAGAGAGAGGGGAGACAGAAGAGAGGGTGAGACAGAAAAGAGGGTGAGACAGAAGAGAGAGGGTGAGACAGAAGAGAGAGGGTGAGACAGAAGAGAGAGGGGTAGACAGAAGAGAGAGGGGGAGACAGAAGAGAGAGGGGGAGACAGAAGAGAGAGGGTGAGACAGAAGAGAGAGGGTGAGACAGAAGAGAGAGGGTGAGACAGAAGAGAGAGGGTGAGACAGAAGAGAGAGGGTGAGACAGAAGAGAGGGTGAGACAGAAAAGAGGGTGAGACAGAAGAGAGAGGGTGAGACAGAAGAGAGAGGGTGAGACAGAAGAGAGAGGGGGAGACAGAAGAGAGAGGGTGAGACAGAAGAGAGAGGGTGAGACAGAAGAGAGAGGGGGAGACAGAAGAGAGAGGGTGAGACAGAAGAGAGGGTGAGACAGAAGAGAGAGGGTGAGACAGAAGAGAGAGGGGGAGACAGAAGAGAGAGGGTGAGACAGAAGAGAGAGGGTGAGACAGAAGAGAGAGGGTGAGACAGAAAAGAGAGGGGGAGACAGAAAAGAGAGGGGGGACAGGGCAAGACATATTGACACTATGAAAACCTTCTGATATCATAAAATATTGCGTATAACAAAGGATGTACATGTTATGCAATTCATAAAATTGAGGAGAAACTAAAGGTGAAGGAGGTGCACTTACTGCTGGAAGGGCAAAAAAGGAGATGGCAAAAACACTGAAGCAGGAGGCGATGCACTTTCCCACCCACGTCTGAGGAACCTTGTCACCATAACCTATGGTGGTCACAGTCACCTGGAGACACAAACACAGAGAGGTCACAGTCACCTAGAGACACAGACACAGAGAGGTCACAGTCACCTGGAGACACAAACACAGAGAGGTCACAGTCACCTGGAGACACAAACACAGAGAGGTCACAGTCACCTGGAGACACAAACACAGAGAGGTCACAGTCACCTGGAGACACAAACACAGAGAGGTCACAGTCACCTGGAGACACAAACACAGAGAGGTCACAGTCACCTGGAGACACAAACACAGAGAGGTCACAGTCACCTGGAGACACAAACACAGAGAGGTCACAGTCACCTAGAAACACAAACACAGAGAGGTCACAGTCACCTGGAGACACAGACACAGAGAGGTCACAGTCACCTGGAGACACAAACACAGAGAGGTCACAGTCACCTGGAGACACAGACACAGAGAGGTCACAGTCACCTGGAGACACAGACACAGAGGTCACAGTCACCTGGAGACACAGACACAGAGGTCACAGTCACCTGGAGACACAGACACAGAGGTCACAGTCACCTAGAGACACAACCACAGAGAGGTCACAGTCACCTGGAGACACAAACACACAGAGGTCACAGTCACCTAGAGACACAAACACAGAGGAGTTTCTAAACACTGGAGGGGATGTACACGTCATACACTGTATCCTGTCACCAGTATTCCATTTACATGACATATACTGTATCCTGTCATCACTATTTCATTTACAGGTCATATACTGTATCCTGTCACCATTATTCCATTTACAGGTCATATACTGTATCCTGTCACCATTATTCCATGTACATGTCATATACTGTATCCTGTCACCATTATTCCATTTACAGGTCATACACTGTATCCTGTCACCATTATTCCATTTCCATGTCATATACTTTCTCCTGTCACCATTATTCCATTTACAGGTCATATACTGTATCCTGTCACCATTATTCCATTTACACGTCATACACAGTATCCTGTCACCATTATTCAATTTACACGTCATATACTTTATCCTGTCACCATTATTCCATTTACAGGTCATATACTGTATCCTGTCACCATTATTCCATTTACAGGTCATATACTGTATCCTGTCACCATTATTCCATTTACAGGTCATATACTGTATCCTGTCACCATTATTCCATTTACATGTCATATACTGTATCCTGTCACCATTATTCCATTTACAGGTCATATACTGTATCCTGTCACCATTATTCCATTTACAAGTCATATACTGTATCCTGTCACCATTATTCCATTTACGGGTTATATACTGTATCCTGTCACCATTATTCCATTTACAGGTCATATACTGTATCCTGTCACCATTATTCCATTTACATGTCATATACTGTATCCTGTCACCATTATTCCATTTACAAGTCATACACTGTATCCTGTCACCATTATTCCATTTACAGGTCATATACTGTATCCTGTCACCATTATTCCATTTACAGGTCATATACTGTATCCTGTCACCATTATTCCATTTACAGGTCATATACTGTATCCTGTCACCATTATTACATTTACAGGTCATATATTGTATCCTGTCACCATTATTCCATTTACAGGTCATATACTGTATCCTGTCACCATTATTACATTTACAAGTCATATACTGTATCCTGTCACCATTATTCCATTTACGGGTTATATACTTTCTCCTGTCACCATTATTCCATTTACAGGTCATATACTGTATCCTGTCACCATTATTCCATTTACAGGTCATATACTGTGTCCTGTCACCATTATTCCATTTACAGGTCGTATACTGTATCCTGTCACCATTATTCCATTCACGGGTTATATACTGTATCCTGTCACCATTATTCCATTTACAGGTCTTTAAACAGAGTGATTTGGCGACAACAAGAGAGAGTTCATTAGACTTTTTGGCCTGGTTCCATATCTGTCACCGCTCAGTTGTTTCACATCCCTGAGGTGAAATAGGATCCTAACTAGGTGTAAACCTTAGTGAGCGGAGGAATTCGGCATAGCTGAGCGCAGGGTGGGTGGGGTTGGCTGGGTGGGGCTTGCGGGGCGGGTTTGTTGGGCCGTTCTGGGCGGTTGGGACTGGTGGGGTAGGTGGGGCTGGCGGGCGGGGGGATTTGGGTGGGCGGGGGTTTCATATGCATTTACACCCACTCTGAAAGGGGAGCCAATTGTGACCCATTGTTAGGTGCACTTGGCCCACAGTGGAGTGTGTTTGGGACACCGTGTGACCCGGGGCTGCGTGGGGATATAAAGAGGCTGACGTAAGGTGAGATAGTTAAAAGGCATTGATTGTGAAGAGGTGCGGAACAGAGGGAAACAAGTGGTTGTGGTGGTGTGGGGAGGGCAGTTAATCCTCATCCACGAGTTCTATGACTACAGAATGGGCCTGACATCAGTGTGAAACAGTCCTCTTAACATCACCCGCCACAATCAGACCTCCGCGGGAAAGTGCCGCACTCCAAGTGTGTGGCCAAGCCTCTCCATGTCTTCACAAAGGTCAAGCGCACACACAATCTGCGATTCTCATCGGGCCACAGTCTATTGACTGGTTCGCCTATTCTCTCACCGCGTTTCGTTGCCATGTCAAGCCCGCCTTAACAGATGGTTCGTAGTAAACACCAGCGGCTCCGGTTCGGGGAGAGCAATATAAACTGAATCCGTCTATGGCGCCTTCCCTCCCTCTTTCTCCCACTTTCTCAGGATCCCTCCTGTAATCAAGCGCTTCTCTGTCTCTCCAAATATATTTAGGAAGGGTGTTGGTCCCCTGGATCAAAGGTCCTTCTCTCAACCACCTCATTATAGTTGAGAAGACTGAGGGGGGGAAGTGTACCAAGCTGTTGGTCAGTGGGCTCTGGACCCGATCTCCAGCTGTGCCCAGCACCTGCACATTCCAGACTGGTAAACAAGCTGATATGTACACTGGGAATCCACACACACAGCGCTTTCCACCAGCCCCCCCCCGGCTTCCTTCTGCGTGCATACACACACACACAAACACTCACACCCACCCACGCACAAGACGTAGTCACCCAAGCTACTGGAATGGTATATCACAAGACTCAAGTTTACATTGTGTGAAAAACGAAGAAGAGCAAATCCCCAATTTGGTGTTTTTTGTTCATCGCGGAAACACGATGGGGCTTCTCTTCTGAGTTTCATTGGGCACCAATGAACCTTTCCAACTCTCATCACAAAACAGTAAGCAATACGGCAATTACACTTTTAATTAAAGAATCTGGCCCTTTAGAGTGGCACGGTAAAAGGTTGACGAGGAGAAGGGAAGGAAAAGAGAAGTGAATGGGTTTCTTTCTGCAGTGTTGGCAGCTGCATAGGACATGTCTACAAAGTGTTTATCATCACTGACAGATATTCTGTTTAATCAACTGACCAGGAAACCTAACTAGCCATGGAACCTGATGAAAACAGCCAGACTTAGCTTGGGTACTGCACCATAACACGCCTGTTCATCACTGAGCATCACAGGAATTACTGCACACATCAGACAAATCGTCACTGAGTGTAGTTAAATCATTGGCCCGTCGTGGGTGTCCAGAATGCTAAAAACCCTTGTGCGTTATTGAAGTATTCCAGCTTCAGCTACTTTACGCCCCGCGTTCCTCATCTAGCTAACTCCAGACTGAAACGAGCCAAGGAACCGGTGCCTTTGTGTTATCCCAGAACCTCTCAAATGAGCGAGTCCTTTGACAGACACACACGGAACAAAACAGCACAAAGATGGAAATAGAGAAGACTCATTATGTTTGCAGCTCGCTAGGGTCACCTGAAATAATGAAATGTCTGGTCCATTGGCTCTAGTGTAATTACCCCTGGATAAAGGCATTGGTTGTGCAGCAATTCATACAGCAGCCAGCAGACACCATGGATCAGTACTCGTAGAAGGTTTCTCGTACTCATCTGGTAATGTTCATGATGCTTGAGTAAATGATGCTTCCAGCCATAGACAGTATTACATTAAATTGAAAAAATGCAAGGTGCCGCCAAGGTGACACGCCCACAAACTGTTTAATCTAAAAACTCTGTAAACAGGTTCTTCTCCACGAGAAGCAATGAGTTACTCAGAAGTAAAAACTCGGTTTTAAACAATTTAGAAAGCTATGAAAAAACGTTAAACCCATTGCTCTTCCAAAGACATAATGACCAAAACGTTATCAATACCGACTGGTCTTTACTGGCCAACAGTTAAGTCTGACACGAAATTGACAACATATCTGGAATTTGCCAGAAACATTGACTCAGTAAATTACATAATTTGGCATAGATGCACAGGAATATAATTCCCGCAAATTCAGCAAAGACTTGAATTTACATAAAGAAATGTATTGACCAAGTTGACGTTGCATCACATGTGGGGAAACCATGGTTACTGTTGCGTGGTATTTTTTGGGGCATGGACGATGGCTTACCACGCCCCACCAAAGGGCATCGGCATAGCTGGAGAAACCAGTCTTGCCCTGTTCGTCCACTGCGTCCTTCTCCGCCAGATACACAAAGTAGGAGGAGAAGATCAGCCCCAGGAAACCAATGTACAGCGTCGTGATGAGCTCCTGCAATAAGCAGGACAAATCTGTCAGTTGTGACGTGACGACAGCGAGCAATCTTCATAAATCAAACACTACTACCGAGAATTAAATTAATATGACATCCATTCATAACAGAAACAATTACAAAAGGACTCAAAGATGAATCAAAACTACACCAAGAGGAGGCATGCTGTTACTCTATCATTTCAAACAGACAGATAATGTCTCCGTGTGACCATATGAGGTAAATCTTTACTCAGTTTAGCCTCTGTCATGCTCAGCCAAACAGAAAATATGGATCCTTGTGAACAGTTGAGTTTCGGGGTTCATTCATTTATCAACACTCATTAATGTCAAATTCATTCACCAACTGTAAGTCTGACATCGGTAAGAGCATCAGAGAGTCATATTTGTTTGTGAGCTTGTGAGCACTGGTTTAAAAAGAATATATTTACATATATTTACCCTTTTTTCAAAGTTGTTGTTGAGTTTAGCTCATAAGATGTACATTGTGATAAATTAATCCTCCGTAATATATAACATTTGCAATAAACTGTCAAACTTAAGACCAAAACAACTGACTAGTTTCACAACTGAGGTTATAGTTCTTGTGCTGTAGATTGGTACAAGTGGAATGTTACTTTAAATTACTGAATGATTCACTTCGCATATATAGATATTGGAGCTCAGCTCTGTTTAACAGTCGGAATAATAATGATTGTTGTAAGCTGAATAACAGGCATAGCTGTTCGCTATATTAGGAACGGTTCTGAATATTTCAGATGATTGCTACATATTAGGACTTCTATTATGAAAAAGGTTGAGCATAATTGCACGTTTGCTCGCCTCACATGCAATTCTGTAATAATGTAATTGCAGGAGATTTTTTAAACTAATATTTACTCTTTATTTGACCCGCGGTTTCACATCACTGAGAGATTACAGAGAGAACATCCAGTTAGACAAAACGAACAGGCACGCATGAAAAAATCACATAGCCTGAAATGAGTGCAACGGTGGAGATTACTAAATGAATTAATAAGCTGGGAGGAGAGCAGCTGAGCTTTATTCTACCGTCGTCTCCTTATAAAGTAGAGGAATCCGTGATAGCCACCGGTGGTAAGGTAGCATGGACAACATGAGCCAATGTCCGTCCGTCTCAGCGTGTCCGCGCTATTAGACAAGCCAGTAGGCAGAACGCAGGGCAAAGTGCCCACCGCCCAGGGAAACGACGGACATGTGCACCTGACTGGTGAACACAGGGTGTGTCCATATTTGGTTAAGAAATGTGCGACGTCGGTTGTCGTTTATTATTCTCGACGCCCGCTGTTCACCGCTACTTTAGGCATCCGCTCCGCCTATCCATTTAGCTTTTCCTTCGTTATATCGACTTCGGGTGCACGTGACGTTCACTCACTGTGAAAAAAACAACACCGAATGAAGCAAGGTTTAAGTCAGTGCCGACGCAGCATTATGGGCCAGATGACCCTTGTGATACATCGCTACGCGTCAGCATAAAATGTAGTCATTATCAGATACGGTGACGTGCAAGACGCAAAGGGGACCGTCCACCTGTCGATGGATGAAGACTACAGATCCCAGAAGCCTCCACGTTCCTCCCTGACGATCCACGTGCAGCATGCGCAGAATCTGGAGGAACCGGATTCCCCTGTAGACATGGACAACAGAACGCTGACGTCTAAGAAATGGAACACAGCATCGCTGGGAGTCTAATATAGACTCCAGAATCTGGAAACGTGGCATCGTGTTTTGTAATATACACCGTACCTGATGGCAGACGTGGCAAACACCTGCCCGTTGGAGCCCACACTGAGCACTATGACTGAGGCCACAACGACAATAAGGTCTGTGGGGAAAGAAGAGACACACACACACATCAGACGTTAGCACGTTAGCATTAGCAGTGACTTCCTAATCTCTAAAGGAGCGCAGTGACGTGTAGAAACGAAAAACACAGTAAGGGTAACTGATAATAAAAAAACGTTGTAGTCCAAATTGATTATACATATTTCTGTTTAATCTTGGTAACCGAATCACACTTGTATATTTGTTCACAGTACGATTCAATAAGATGGTGTTTGTGTCCTTCAAAGTTCAAGGGATAGCTCAATGAGCATTGCCTTTTTTTCAGGCGGTGAAACATTCTGCGTTACACGGATGTGTGTGTGGTTTGATAAAGCAGAAGCCACGTGTACCTATGATAGATATGGGTTTCCTGATGAATCGTAGCCTTCCCTTCATCCCGACATATTTACTCCGGCATCCTGCAGACCACAGGCGCACCACGTACTCTGTCCCAAAAAACAACACCAACACAATCTCCTGCGAACCAGAACACACCGTTAGGAGGGAAAAGGACCAGAGATAACAATGCAAACCTTCCAAACCTTCCAGTTTTCTGTCCCCCGTTAACTAATGCAGTTGAACTAGGACATCCACACATCGTGCCATTGCCATTGTGTTCTGCGAGAGCAATGCGAGTGCTTTTCTGAATCCACTGCGAAGCATTGTGATGCCGGGCCCTGATAAGGGCTTGGTGGAACTGGGACTTGACAGGTGTGTTGACAGATTTACGCTGAGCTGGTCTGGGGTGAGACGGCCCACCCAGAATATAGGCCGATAGTATCTCTGGTGACAGATGATAACGAGCCAAAGTCAATGGATCTGTGATTTTAGCCTCATGGCTATGACCCCCCCTCAGAAAGATGTGCAGGTAGGATAAAAAAGGATGTGCAGGTAGGATAAAAGAAGGATGTGCAGGTAGGATAAAAAGAGGATCTGCAGGTAGGATAAAAAGAGGATCTGCAGGTAGGATAAAAAGAGGATGTGCAGGTAGGATAAAAAGAGGATCTGCAGGTAGGATAAAAAGAGGATGTGCAGGTAGGACAAAAGAAGGATTTGCAGGTAGGATAAACGAAGGATGTGCAGGTAGGATAAAAGAAGGATGTGCAGGTAGGATAAAAAGAGGATCTGCAGGTAGGATAAAAAGAGGATCTGCAGGTAGGATAAAAGAAGGATGTGCAGGTAGGATAAAATAAGGATGTGCAGGTAGGATAAAAGGATGTGCAGGTAGGATAAAAGAAGGATGTGCAGGTAGGATAAAAGAAGGATGTGCAGGTAGGATAAAAGAAGGATGTGCAGGTAGGATAAAAGAAGGATGTGCAGGTAGGATAAAAGAAGGATGTGCAGGTAGGATAAAATAAGGATGTGCAGGTAGGATAAAATAAGGATGTGCAGGTAGGATAAAAGAAGGATGTGCAGGTAGGATAAAAGAAGGATGTGCAGGTAGGATAAAATAAGGATGAGCAGGTAGGATAAAATAAGGATGTGCAGGTAGGATAAAATAAGGATGTGCAGGTAGGATAAAATAAGGATGTGCAGGTAGGATAAAATAAGGATGAGCAGGTAGGATAAAAGAAGGATGTGCAGGTAGGATAAAAGAAGGATGTGCAGGTAGGATAAAAGAAGGATGTGCAGGTAGGATAAAAAGGATGTGCTTGTAGGATAAAAGAAGGATGCGCAGGTAGAATAAAAGAAGGATGTGCAGGTAGGATAAAAGAAGGATGAGCAGGTAGGATAAAAAGAGGATCTGCAGGTAGGATAAAAGAAGGATGTGCAGGTAGGATAAACGAAGGATGTGCAGGTAGGATAAACGAAGGATGTGCAGGCAGGATAAAAGAAGGATGTGCAGGTAGGATAAAATAAGAATGAGCAGGTAGGATAAAAGAAGGATGTGCAGGTAGGATAAAAGAAGGATGTGCAGGTAGGATAAAAGAAGGATGTGCAGGTAGGATAAAAGAAGGATGTGCTTGTAGGATAAAAGAAGGATGTGCAGGCAGGATAAAAGAAGGATGTGCAGGTAGGATAAAAGAAGGATGAGCAGGTATGATAAAATAAGGATGTGCAGGTAGGATAAAAGAAGGATGTGCAGGTAGGATAAAAGAAGGATGTGCAGGTAGGATAAAAAAAGGATGAGCAGGTATGATAAAAGAAGGATGTGCAGGTAGGATAAAAGAAGGATGTGCAGGTAGGATAAAAGAAGGATGTGCAGGTAGGATAAAAGAAGGATGTGCAGGTAGGATAAAAGAAGGATGTGCAGGTAGGATAAAAGAAGGATGTGCAGGTAGGATAAAATAAGGATGTGCAGGTAGGATAAAAGAAGGATGTGCAGGTAGGATAAAAGAAGGATGTGCAGGAAGGATAAAAGAAGGATGAGCAGGTATGATAAAATAAGGATGTGCAGGTAGG
The DNA here is from genome assembly GCA_029465975.1 of Dallia pectoralis. Lineage (NCBI taxonomy): Eukaryota > Metazoa > Chordata > Actinopteri > Esociformes > Umbridae > Dallia > Dallia pectoralis. The sequence goes on along the minus strand of CM055745.1, from coordinate 7,274,695 downwards.
ATAAAAGAAGGATGTGCAGGTAGGATAAAAGAAGGATGTGCAGGTAGGATAAAAGAAGGATGAGCAGGTAGGATAAAAGAAGGATGTGCAGGTAGGATAAAAGAAGGATGAGCAGGTAGGATAAAATAAGAATGAGCAGGTAGGATAAAAGAAGGATGTGTAGGTAGGATAAAAGAAGGATGAGCAGGTAGGATAAAATAAGAATGAGCAGGTAGGATAAAAGAAGGATGTGCAGGTAGGATAAAAGAAGGATGTGCAGGTAGGATAAAAGAAGGATGTGCAGGTAGGATAAAAGAAGGATGTGCAGGTAGGATAAAAGAAGGATGTGCAGGTAGGATGAAAGAAGGATGTGCAGGTAGGATGAAAGAAGGATGTGCAGGTAGGATAAAATAAGGATGTGCAGGTAGGATAAAATAAGGATGTGCAGGTAGGATAAAATAAAGATGTGCAGGTAGGATAAAATAAGGATGTGCAGGTAGGATAAAAAAGGATGTGCTTGTAGGATGAAAGAAGGATGTGCAGGTAGGATAAACGAAGAATAAGCAGGTGGTATAAAAGAAGGATGTGCAGGTAGGATAAAAGAAGGATGTGCAGGTAGGATAAAATAAGGATGAGCAGGTAGGATAAAAGAAGGATGAGCAGGTAGGATAAAAGAAGGATGTGCAGGTAGGATAAAAGAAGGATGTGCAGGTAGGATAAAAAGAGGATGTGCAGGTAGGATAAAAGAAGGATGTGCTTGTAGGATAAAAGAAGGATGTGCTTGTAGGATAAAAGAAGGATGTGCAGGTAGGATAAAAGAAGGATGAGCAGGTATGATAAAAGAAGGATGTGCTTGTAGGATAAAAGAAGGATGTGCAGGTAGGATAAAAGAAGGATGAGCAGGTATGATAAAAGAAGGATGAGCAGGTATGATAAAAGAAGGATGTGCTTGTAGGATAAAAGAAGGATGTGCAGGTAGGATAAAAGAAGGATGAGCAGGTATGATAAAAGAAGGATGTGCAGGTAGGATAAAAGAAGGATGTGCAGGTAGGATAAAAGAAGGATGTGCAGGTAGGATAAAAGAAGGATGTGCAGGTAGGATAAAAGAAGGATGTGCAGGTAGGATAAAAGAAGGATGTGCAGGTAGGATAAAAGAAGGATGTGCAGGTAGGATAAAAGAAGGATGTGAAGGTAGGATAAAAGAAGGATGTGCAGGTAGGATAAAAGAAGGATGTGCAGGTAGAATGAGAGAAGGATGTGCAGGTAGGATAAAAGAAGGATGTGCAGGTAGGATAAAATAAGGATGTGCAGGTAGGATAAAAAAGGATGTGCTTGTAGGATGAAAGAAGGATGTGCAGGTAGGATAAACGAAGAATAAGCAGGTGGTATAAAAGAAGGATGTGCAGGTAGGATAAAAGAAGGATGTGCAGGTAGGATAAAATAAGGAGGAGCAGGTAGGATAAAAGAAGGATGAGCAGGTAGGATAAAAGAAGGGTGTGCAGGTAGGATAAAAGAAGGATGTGCAGGTAGGATAAAAAGAGGATGTGCAGGTAGGATAAAAGAAGGATGTGCTTGTAGGATAAAAGAAGGATGTGCTTGTAGGATAAAAGAAGGATGTGCAGGTAGGATAAAAGAAGGATGAGCAGGTATGATAAAAGAAGGATGTGCTTGTAGGATAAAAGAAGTATGTGCAGGTAGGATAAAAGAAGGATGAGCAGGTATGATAAAAGAAGGATGAGCAGGTATGATAAAAGAAGGATGTGCTTGTAGGATAAAAGAAGGATGTGCAGGTAGGATAAAAGAAGGATGAGCAGGTATGATAAAAGAAGGATGCGCAGGTAGGATAAAATAAGGATGTGCAGGTAGGATAAAATAAGGATGTGCAGGTAGGATAAAAGAAGGATGTGCAGGTAGGATAAAAGAAGGATGTGCAGGTAGGATAAAATAAGGATGTGCAGGTAGGATAAAAGTAGGATGTGCAGGTAGGATGAAAGAAGGATGTGCAGGTAGGATGAAAGAAGGATGTGCAGGTAGGATAAAAGAAGGATGTGCAGGTAGGATAAAAGAAGGATGTGCAGGTAGGATAAAAGAAGGATGTGCAGGTAGGATAAAAGAAGGATGTGCAGGTAGGATAAAAGAAGGATGTGCAGGTAGGATAAAAGAAGGATGTGCAGGTAGGATAAAAGAAGGATGTGCAGGTAGGATAAAAGAAGGATGTGCAGGTAGAATGAAAGAAGGATGTGCAGGTAGGATAAAAGAAGGATGTGCAGGTAGGATAAAAGAAGGATGTGCAGGTAGGATAAAAGAAGGATGTGCAGGTAGGATAAAAGAAGGATGCAGGTAGGATAAAAGAAGGATGTGCAGGTAGGATGAAAGAAGGATGTGCAGGTAGGATGAAAGAAGGATGTGCAGGTAGGATGAAAGAAGGATGTGCAGGTAGGATAAAATAAGGATGTGCAGGTAGGATGAAAGAAGGATGTGCAGGTAGGATAAAATAAGGATGTGCAGGTAGGATAAAATAAGGATGTGCAGGTAGGATAAAATAAGGATGTGCAGGTAGGATAAAATAAGGATGTGCAGGTAGGATAAAAAGGATGTGCTTGTAGGATGAAAGAAGGATGCGCAGGTAGGATAAACGAAGAATAAGCAGGTGGTATAAAAGAAGGATGTGCAGGTAGGATAAAAGAAGGATGTGCAGGTAGGATAAAAGAAGGATGTGCAGGTAGGATAAAATAAGGATGAGCAGGTAGGATAAAATGAGGATGAGCAGGTAGGATAAAAGAAGGATGTGCAGGTAGGATAAAAGAAGGATGTGCAGGTAGGATAAAAGAAGGATGTGCAGGTAGGATAAAAGAAGGATGTGCAGGTAGGATAAAAGAAGGATGAGCAGGTAGGATAAAAGAAGGATGAGCAGGTAGGATAAAAGAAGGATGTGCAGGTAGGATAAAATAAGGATGTGCAGGTAGGATAAAAGAAGGATGAGCAGGTAGGATAAAAGAAGGATGTGCAGGTAGGATAAAAGAAGGATGTGCAGGTAGGATAAAAGAAGGATGTGCAGGTAGGATAAAAGAAGGATGTGCAGGTAGGATAAAAGAAGGATGCAGGTAGAATAAACGAAGAATAAGCAGGTGGTATAAAAGAAGGATGTGCAGGTAGGATAAAAAGAGGATCTGCAGGTAGGATAAAAGAGGATGTGCAGGTAGGATAAAAGGATGTGCAGGTAGGCGAAGGATGTAGGATAAAAGAAGGATGTGCAGGTAGGATAAAGAAGGATGTGCAGTGCAGGATAAAAGAAGGATGTGCAGGTAGGATAAAATAAGGATGTGCAGGTAGGATAAAATAAGGATGTGCAGGTAGGATAAAAGAAGGATGTGCAGGTAGGATAAAAGAAGGATGTGCAGGTAGGATAAAATAAGGATGAGCAGGTAGGATAAAATAAGGATGTGCAGGTAGGATAAAATAAGGATGTGCAGGTAGGATAAAATAAGGATGTGCAGGTAGGATAAAATAAGGATGAGCAGGTAGGATAAAAAGAAGGATGTGCAGGTAGGATAAAGAAGGATGTGCAGGTAGGATAAAAGAAGGATGTGCAGGTAGGATAAAGGATGTGCTTGTAGGATAAAGAAGGATGCGCAGGTAGAATAAAGAAGGATGTGCAGGTAGGATAAAGAAGGATGAGCAGGTAGGATAAAGAGGATCTGCAGGTAGGATAAAAGAAGGATGTGCAGGTAGGATAAACGAAGGATGTGCAGGTAGGATAAAAGAAGGATGTGCAGGCAGGATAAAGAAGGATGTGCAGGTAGGATAAAATAAGAATGAGCAGGTAGGATAAAGAAGGATGTGCAGGTAGGATAAAGAAGGATGTGCAGGTAGGATAAAGAAGGATGTGCAGGTAGGATAAAAGAAGGATGTGCTTGTAGGATAAAGAAGGATGTGCAGGCAGGATAAAGAAGGATGTGCAGGTAGGATAAAAGAAGGATGAGCAGGTATGATAAAATAAGGATGTGCAGGTAGGATAAAGAAGGATGTGCAGGTAGGATAAAAGAAGGATGTGCAGGTAGGATAAAAAAGGATGAGCAGGTATGATAAAGAAGGATGTGCAGGTAGGATAAAAGAAGGATGTGCAGGTAGGATAAAGAAGGATGTGCAGGTAGGATAAAGAAGGATGTGCAGGTAGGATAAACGAAGGATGTGCAGGTAGGATAAAGAAGGATGTGCAGGTAGGATAAAATAAGGATGTGCAGGTAGGATAAAGAAGGATGTGCAGGTAGGATAAAGAAGGATGTGCAGGAAGGATAAAAGAAGGATGAGCAGGTATGATAAAATAAGGATGTGCAGGTAGGATAAAGAAGGATGTGCAGGTAGGATAAAGAAGGATGTGCAGGTAGGATAAAAGAAGGATGAGCAGGTAGGATAAAAGAAGGATGTGCAGGTAGGATAAAGAAGGATGAGCAGGTAGGATAAAATAAGAATGAGCAGGTAGGATAAAGAAGGATGTGTAGGTAGGATAAAAAGAAGGATGAGCAGGTAGGATAAAATAAGAATGAGCAGGTAGGATAAAGAAGGATGTGCAGGTAGGATAAAAGAAGGATGTGCAGGTAGGATAAAAGAAGGATGTGCAGGTAGGATAAAAGAAGGATGTGCAGGTAGGATAAAGAAGGATGTGCAGGTAGGATGAAAGAAGGATGTGCAGGTAGGATGAAAGAAGGATGTGCAGGTAGGATAAAATAAGGATGTGCAGGTAGGATAAAATAAGGATGTGCAGGTAGGATAAAATAAAGATGTGCAGGTAGGATAAAATAAGGATGTGCAGGTAGGATAAAAAGGATGTGCTTGTAGGATGAAAGAAGGATGTGCAGGTAGGATAAACGAAGAATAAGCAGGTGGTATAAAGAAGGATGTGCAGGTAGGATAAAAAAGAAGGATGTGCAGGTAGGATAAAATAAGGATGAGCAGGTAGGATAAAGAAGGATGAGCAGGTAGGATAAAAGAAGGATGTGCAGGTAGGATAAAGAAGGATGTGCAGGTAGGATAAAAAGAGGATGTGCAGGTAGGATAAAGAAGGATGTGCTTGTAGGATAAAGAAGGATGTGCTTGTAGGATAAAAGAAGGATGTGCAGGTAGGATAAAAGAAGGATGAGCAGGTATGATAAAAGAAGGATGTGCTTGTAGGATAAAGAAGGATGTGCAGGTAGGATAAAGAAGGATGAGCAGGTATGATAAAGAAGGATGAGCAGGTATGATAAAGAAGGATGTGCTTGTAGGATAAAGAAGGATGTGCAGGTAGGATAAAAGAAGGATGAGCAGGTATGATAAAAGAAGGATGTGCAGGTAGGATAAAAAGAAGGATGTGCAGGTAGGATAAAATAAGGATGTGCAGGTAGGATAAAAGAAGGATGTGCAGGTAGGATAAAGAAGGATGTGCAGGTAGGATAAAGAAGGATGTGCAGGTAGGATAAAAGAAGGATGTGCAGGTAGGATAAAAGAAGGATGTAAAGGTAGGATAAAAAGAAGGATGTGCAGGTAGGATAAAAGAAGGATGTGCAGGTAGAATGAGAGAAGGATGTGCAGGTAGGATAAAAAGAAGGATGTGCAGGTAGGATAAAATAAGGATGTGCAGGTAGGATAAAAAAGGATGTGCTTGTAGGATGAAAGAAGGATGTGCAGGTAGGATAAACGAAGAATAAGCAGGTGGTATAAAGAAGGATGTGCAGGTAGGATAAAAGAAGGATGTGCAGGTAGGATAAAATAAGGAGGAGCAGGTAGGATAAAGAAGGATGAGCAGGTAGGATAAAGAAGGGTGTGCAGGTAGGATAAAAGAAGGATGTGCAGGTAGGATAAAAAGAGGATGTGCAGGTAGGATAAAAAGAAGGATGTGCTTGTAGGATAAAGAAGGATGTGCTTGTAGGATAAAGAAGGATGTGCAGGTAGGATAAAAAGAAGGATGAGCAGGTATGATAAAGAAGGATGTGCTTGTAGGATAAAAGAAGTATGTGCAGGTAGGATAAAGAAGGATGAGCAGGTATGATAAAAGAAGGATGAGCAGGTATGATAAAGAAGGATGTGCTTGTAGGATAAAAGAAGGATGTGCAGGTAGGATAAAGAAGGATGAGCAGGTATGATAAAGAAGGATGCGCAGGTAGGATAAAATAAGGATGTGCAGGTAGGATAAAATAAGGATGTGCAGGTAGGATAAAAGAAGGATGTGCAGGTAGGATAAAAGAAGGATGTGCAGGTAGGATAAAATAAGGATGTGCAGGTAGGATAAAAGTAGGATGTGCAGGTAGGATGAAAGAAGGATGTGCAGGTAGGATGAAAGAAGGATGTGCAGGTAGGATAAAGAAGGATGTGCAGGTAGGATAAAGAAGGATGTGCAGGTAGGATAAAAGAAGGATGTGCAGGTAGGATAAAGAAGGATGTGCAGGTAGGATAAAAGAAGGATGTGCAGGTAGGATAAAGAAGGATGTGCAGGTAGGATAAAAGAAGGATGTGCAGGTAGGATAAAGAAGGATGTGCAGGTAGAATGAAAGAAGGATGTGCAGGTAGGATAAAGAAGGATGTGCAGGTAGGATAAAGAAGGATGTGCAGGTAGGATAAAAGAAGGATGTGCAGGTAGGATAAAGAAGGATGTGCAGGTAGGATAAAGAAGGATGTGCAGGTAGGATGAAAGAAGGATGTGCAGGTAGGATGAAGAAGGATGTGCAGGTAGGATGAAAGAAGGATGTGCAGGTAGGATAAAATAAGGATGTGCAGGTAGGATGAAAGAAGGATTTGCAGGTAGGATAAAATAAGGATGTGCAGGTAGGATAAAATAAGGATGTGCAGGTAGGATAAAATAAGGATGTGCAGGTAGGATAAAATAAGGATGTGCAGGTAGGATAAAAAAGGATGTGCTTGTAGGATGAAAGAAGGATGCGCAGGTAGGATAAACGAAGAATAAGCAGGTGGTATAAAAGAAGGATGTGCAGGTAGGATAAAGAAGGATGTGCAGGTAGGATAAAGAAGGATGTGCAGGTAGGATAAAATAAGGATGAGCAGGTAGGATAAAATGAGGATGAGCAGGTAGGATAAAAGAAGGATGTGCAGGTAGGATAAAAGAAGGATGTGCAGGTAGGATAAAGAAGGATGTGCAGGTAGGATAAAAGAAGGATGTGCAGGTAGGATAAAGAAGGATGAGCAGGTAGGATAAAAGAAGGATGAGCAGGTAGGATAAAGAAGGATGTGCAGGTAGGATAAAATAAGGATGTGCAGGTAGGATAAAAGAAGGATGAGCAGGTAGGATAAAAGAAGGATGTGCAGGTAGGATAAAAGAAGGATGTGCAGGTAGGATAAAAGAAGGATGTGCAGGTAGGATAAAAGAAGGATGTGCAGGTAGGATAAAAGAAGGATGCGCAGGTAGAATAAACGAAGAATAAGCAGGTGGTATAAAAGAAGGATGTGCAGGTAGGATAAAAAGAGGATCTGCAGGTAGGATAAAAAGAGGATGTGCAGGTAGGATAAACGAAGGATGTGCAGGTAGGATAAACGAAGGATGTGCAGGCAGGATAAAAGAAGGATGTGCAGGTAGGATAAAAGAAGGATGTGCAGGAAGGATAAACGAAGGATGTGCAGGTAGGATAAAAGAAGGATGTGCAGGTAGGATAAAATAAGGATGTGCAGGTAGGATAAAATAAGGATGTGCAGGTAGGATAAAAGAAGGATGTGCTTGTAGGATAAAGAAGGATGTGCAGGCAGGATAAAGAAGGATGTGCAGGTAGGATAAAGAAGGATGAGCAGGTATGATAAAATAAGGATGTGCAGGTAGGATAAAGAAGGATGTGCAGGTAGGATAAAGAAGGATGTGCAGGTAGGATAAAGAAGGATGAGCAGGTAGGATAAAAGAAGGATGTGCAGGTAGGATAAAAGAAGGATGTGCAGGTAGGATAAAAGAAGGATGTGCAGGTATGATGAAAGAAGGATGTGCAGGAAGGATAAACGAAGGATGTGCAGGTAGGATAAAAGAAGGATGTGCAGGTAGGATAAAATAAGGATGTGCAGGTAGGATAAAAGAAGGATGTGCAGGTAGGATAAAAGAAGGATGTGCAGGAAGGATAAAAGAAGGATGAGCAGGTATGATAAAATAAGGATGTGCAGGTAGGATAAAAGAAGGATGTGCAGGTAGGATAAAAGAAGGATGTGCAGGTAGGATAAAAGAAGGATGTGCAGGTAGGATAAAAGAAGGATGTGCAGGTAGGATAAAAGAAGGATGAGCAGGTAGGATAAAATAAGAATGAGCAGGTAGGATAAAAGAAGGATGTGTAGGTAGGATAAAAGAAGGATGAGCAGGTAGGATAAAAGAAGAATGAGCAGGTAGGATAAAAGAAGGATGTGCAGGTAGGATAAAAGAAGGATGTGTAGGTAGGATAAAATAAGAATGAGCAGGTAGGATAAAAGAAGTATGTGCAGGGAGGATAAAAGAAGGATGTGCAGGTAGGATAAAGAAGGATGAGCAGGTAGGATAAAAAGAAGGATGTGCAGGTAGGATAAAAGAAGGATGTGCAGGTAGGATAAAATAAGGATGAGCAGGTAGGATAAAAGAAGGATGTGCAGGTAGGATAAAGAAGGATGTGCAGGTAGGATAAAGAAGGATGTGCAGGTAGGATAAAAGAAGGATGAGCAGGTAGGATAAAGAAGGATGAGCAGGTAGGATAAAGAAGGATGTGCAGGTAGGATAAAGAAGGATGTGCAGGTAGGATAAAGAAGGATGTGCAGGTAGGATAAAAGAAGGATGTGCAGGTAGGATAAAGAAGGATGTGCAGGTAGGATAAAAGAAGGATGTGCAGGTAGGATGAAAGAAGGATGTGCAGGTAGGATAAAAGAAGGATGTGCAGGTAGGATAAAAGAAGGATGTGCAGGTAGGATAAAAGAAGGATGTGCAGGTAGGATAAAAGAAGGATGTGCAGGTAGGATAAAAGAAGGATGTGCAGGTAGGATGAAAGAAGGATGTGCAGGTAGGATGAAAGAAGGATGTGCAGGTAGGATGAAAGAAGGATGTGCAGGTAGGATAAAATAAGGATGTGCAGGTAGGATAAAATAAGGATGTGCAGGTAGGATAAAAGAAGGATGTGCAGGTAGGATAAAAGAAGGATGTGCAGGTAGGATGAAAGAAGGATGTGCAGGTAGGATGAAAGAAGGATGTGCAGGTAGGATGAAAGAAGGATGTGCAGGTAGGATAAAATAAGGATGTGCAGGTAGGATAAAAGAAGGATGTGCAGGTAGGATAAAATAAGGATGTGCAGGTAGGATAAAATAAGGATGTGCAGGTAGGATAAAAGAAGGATGTGCAGGTAGGATAAAAGAAGGATGTGCAGGTAGGATGAAAGAAGGATGTGTAGGTAGGATGAAAGAAGGATGTGCAGGTAGGATGAAAGAAGGATGTGCAACTAAAGGATAAAATCCTTATTTTATCCTAACTGCTGAAACAACACAACTCCAGGGTCACTAAAACATCAACTTGGGCTAAAACAGTGGGGCCTCTCTTCACAAATGACAGTGGGGATTGGATCATAAGGGAACCGAATGGAACAGATCTCAAACTGGGAAATTTAATGTTTATATATAATGTAGGACTTGCAATTAATTGACTATAAATTAAGGTATATACATTTATATATGATTTCGTCTTTAATTTACCCAAACCACTCATTAGTGACATGTAAAAAATCTGATTTCTGAAATGTGTGCCAATTCATTGAATTAATAAACGTGACACACGATATACAGTTTACCTAACTAAATTGAAAAAATCATTACTCCAAACTTAGTTGACACATTTTTATTTTCATAAAAATATATATTTTTTATTTAACCTTTATTTATAAAGCCAGGACATCATACATACAAAGCATGCACTCTACCACTGAGATACCAACTCCTCCAATAGGAACCCAGGACATCATACATACAGAGCATGCACTCTACCACTGAGATACCAACTCCTCCAATAGGAACCCAGGACATCATACATACAGAGCATGCACTCTACCACTGAGATACCAGCTCCTCCAATAGGAACCCAGGACATCATACATACAGAGCATGCACTCTACCACTGAGATACCAACTCCTACAATAGGAACCCAGGACATCATACATACAGAGCATGCACTCTACCACTGAGATACCAGCTCCTCCAATAGGAACCCAGGACATCATACATACAGAGCATGCACTCTACCACTGAGATACCAACTCCTCCAATAGGAACCCAGGACATCATACATACAGAGCATGCACTCTACCACTGAGATACCAACTCCTCCAATAGGAACCCAGGACATCATACATACAGAGCATGCACTCTACCACTGAGCTACACCAACTCCTCCATATCAACATGATATATCAACTAAGGGCAGTTGGTTTGAGGCCTGCATGTGCACAGTTCCGCATGACAATAACATCCGGTGCAGCGACGTGTTCAGCGGTTGAGACGAGCTACCTTCTGCGTCAGCCAGCTGTCTTCGAATGCGGCGTGTGCAGATATCAACTGCTTTCTTACTGTCCCAGGAACATGTCCAAGGATCATAATCCCATCATACTTAGCCTGGCCGGCTCCTGGAAGTATTAGTGGCCTCACAAGAAAAAAATACCTATATATATATATATGTATATAGCATATAAAAATGCTAGATCTTTGTTTGAAGGATGCTTCACAATGTGCCCCACCTCGTGGAAATGTGCAATTTGCATATATGACGTAGTATATTTATTCAACAAAAAAGAACATTTTAATTGCAGACAGAGGACAGCTTGGATTACATTCCAGGAAAATCTATCAGCGGAAAAAAACATTTTAGTTTACTAGGACACTTAAAAGAGATGGCACCATGTACTAACTTAAGTGTGGGCTGCATCTTCAGTCAAGTTGCCCTCTGTGGGCTGCATCTTCAGTCAAGTTGCCCTCTGTGGGCTGCATCTTCAATCAAGTTGCCCTCTGTGGGCTGCATCTTCAGTCAAGCTGCCCTCTGAGGGCTGCATCTTCAGTCAAGTTGCCCTCTGTGGGCTGCATCTTCAGTCAAGTTGCCCTCTGTGGGCTGCATCTTCAGTCAAGTTGCCCTCTGTGGGCTGCATCTTCAGTCAAGTTGCCCTCTGTGGGCTGCATCTTCAGTCAAGTTGCCCTCTGTGGGCTGCATCTTCAATCAAGTTGCCCTCTGAGGGCTGCATCTTCAGTCAAGTTGCCCTCTGTGGGCTGCATCTTCAGTCAAGTTGCCCTCTGTGTGCTGCATCTTCAGTCAAGTTGCCCTCTGTGGGCTGCATCTTCAGTCAAGTTGCCCTCTGTGGGCTGCATCTTCAGTCAAGTTGCCCTCTGTGGGCTGCATCTTCAGTCAAGTTGCCCTCTGTGGGCTGCATCTTCAGTCAAGTTGCCCTCTGTGGGCTGCATCTTCAATCAAGTTGCCCTCTGAGGGCTGCATCTTCAGTCAAGTTGCCCTCTGTGGGCTGCATCTTCAGTCAAGTTGCCCTCTGTGTGCTGCATCTTCAGTCAAGTTGCCCTCTGTGGGCTGCATCTTCAGTCGAGTTGCCCTCTGTGGGCTGCATCTTCAGTCAAGTTGCCCTCTGTGGGGTGCATCTTCAGTCAAGTTGCCCTCTGTGGGGTGCATCTTCAGTCAAGTTGCCCTCTGTGGGGTGCATCTTCAGTCAAGTTGCCCTCTGTGGGCTGCATCTTCAGTCAAGTTGCCCTCTGTGGGCTGCATCTTCAGTCAAGTTGCCCTCTGTGGGCTGCATCTTCAGTCATTTCCTGGCAGAAAGTCCTCAAAAATCTAGGCCAGTTGACATCTTAGTAACTAAATGAATGACAGTATTTTTCTAATTCATTCACAGTTTCTACATGCTCAATCTAGGATTGTCATTGGTCAGGTGACAAGAGACACTAAATGTTATGGGATTTAACACTACTACGTACTGGTATTTCTTTTTAAAAAGTGCCATTGGCCTTCTAGTCAAGGAACAGGAACATGAAACATAGATAATCCAGTCATTGTTGGGGAAGACTAAAGCCATTGAATAATTTACAATACAAACGATTTACAATGACATTTCCAGGTAGTTTTGGAGAAGTAAATCGGATAACGACAAATCCCCTAATCCCAAAATGGGTCACCCAGATGTCTGAGATTTTTGGGTCATGAACCCAAACCTAGATGTTTGCGGAAAACAGCAAATAGATTTATTTAGTAGCGTTATCTAATCTCATAATATATGAGATTGAAAAAATATTGTTTTTTCAGAGACTTCATTCAAAGGCTGGCTGGATATTATCAATGTGAATGTGATTGGATTGGTGTGAGACTGGAACGGTTTTAGAGGGCTTTATTAAAAAATGTGGAAAAGAGGTAGAGGATTGTGGTTCAAATGAGCTTCAAAGCTGTTATCTCGTGGTTGTAAAGTAATCTGGAAGAGAGAAGGAGACTGGAGGAGAAGAGTAGGAGACTGGAGGAGAGGATGAGGAGACTGGAGGAGAGGAGGAGGAGACTGGAGGAGAGGAGGAGGAGACTGGAGGAGAGGAGGAGGAGACTGGAGGAGAGGATGAGGAGACTGGAGGAGAGGATGAGGAGACTGGAGGAGAGGATGAGGAGACTGGAGGAGAGGATGAGGAGACTGGAGGAGAGGATGAGGAGACTGGAGGAGAGGATGAGGAGACTGGAGGAGAGGAGGAGACTGGAAGAGAGGAGGAGACTGGAGAAGAGGAGGAGGAGACTGGAGGAGAGGAGGAGGAGACTGGAGGAGAGGAGGAGGAGACTGGAGGAGAGGAGGAGGAGACTGGAGGAGAGGAGGAGGAGACTGGAGGAGAGGAGGAGGAGGAGACTGGAGGAGAGGATGAGGAGACGGGAGGAGAGGAGGAGACTGGAGGAGAGGAGGAGACTGGAGGAGAGGATGAGGAGACTGGAGGAGAGGAGGAGGAGACTGGAGGAGAGGATGAAGACTGGAGGAGAGGAGGAGGAGACTGGAGGAGAGGAGGGGGAGACTGGAGGAGAGGAGGAGGAGACTGGAGGAGAGGAGGAGGAGACTGGAGGAGAGGAGGAGACTGGAGGAGAAGAGTAGGAGACTGGAGGAGAGGAGGAGGAGACTGGATGAGAGGAGGAGGAGACTGGAGAAGAAGAGGAGGAGACTGGAGAAGAAGAGGAGGAGACTGGAGGAGAGGAGGGGGAGACTGGAGGAGAGGAGGAAGAGATTGGAGGAGAGGAGGAAGAGACTGGAGGAGAAGACGAGACTGGAGGGGAGGAGGAGGAGAAGGGAGCGTGAGACACATGATGAATGCCAGTGTACTCTGCTGGGCCTGGATAGCTTTACTTTGGCAGGCGTTTTGAAAGCCAAATATCCTGAAGGACTAATGTCCTCATCCTAAACAAGCACACACTGATTCCTGGATGGCAGCTAATCCTGAAGGGGCTATGCTATGTATAACCACTGGGCTGGACACACCTGGATGAAAAATACCTCCTCACAAACAACAACATAGCCACGTCATCCACACACAACATATACCACAGAACTACATCATCCACACACAACATATACCATAGAACAACATCATCCAGAACACAACATATACTACAGAACAACATCATCCAGAACACAACATATACCACAGAACTACATCATCCACACACAACATAAACCATAGAAAAACATCATCCACACACAACATAAAACATACAACAACATCATCCACACACACCATATACCACAGAACTACATTATTCACACACAACATAAACCATAGAACAACATCATCCACACAAAACATATACCATAGAACAACATCATCCACACAAAACATATATCATAGAAAAACATCATCCACACACACCATAAACCATAGAACAACATCATCCAGAACACAACATATAACATAGAACAACATCATACAGAACACAAAATATACCATAGAACAACATCATCCAAAACACAACATATACCATAGAACTACATGATCCACACACAACATAAACCATAGAACAACATCATCCACACACAACATATACCATAGAACTACATCATCCACACACAACATATACCATAGAACAACATCATCCAGAACACAACATATACCATAGAACAAAATCATCCAGAACACAACATATACCATAGAACAACATCATCCAGAACACAACATATACCATAGAACAACATCATCCAGAACACAACATATACCATAGAACAACATCATCCAAAACACAACATATACCATAAAAACATCATCCACACACAACATAAACCATCGAACAATATCATCCACACAAAACATATACCATAGAACAACATCATCCACACAAAACATATACCATAAAACAACATCATCCACACAAAACATATACCATAGAGCTACATCATCCACACACAACATATACCATAGAACAACATCATCCACACACAACATATACCATAGAAAAACATCATCCACACACAACATAAACCATAGAGCTACATCATCCACACACACCATATCCCACAGAACAACATCATCCAGAACACAACATATACCATAGAACAACATCATCCAGAACACAACATATACCATAGAACAACATCATCCTCACACAACATATACCATAGAACAACATCATCCACACACAACATATACCATAGAACTACATCATCCAGAACACAACATATACTAGAGTACAACATCATCCAGAACACAACATAAACCATAGAGCTACATCATCCACACACAACATATACCATAGAACAACATCATCCAGAACACAACATATACTACAGAACAACATCATCCAGAACACAACATAAACCATACAGCTACATCATCCACACACAACATATACCATAGAACAACATCATCCAGAACACAACATATACCACAGAACAACATCATCCAGAACACAACATAAACCATAGAACAACATCATCCAGAACACAACATATACTACAGAACAACATCATCCACACACAACATAAACCACAGAACAACTTCATCCACACACAACATATACCATAGAGCTACATCATCCACACAAAACATATACCATAGAGCTACATCATCCAGAACACAACATATACCATAAAAACATCATCCACACACAACATAAACCATAGAGCTACATCATCCACACACACACCATATCCCACAGAACTACATCATCCACACACAACATATACCATAGAACACCATCATCCAGAACACAACATATACTACAGAACAACATCATCCACACACAACATATACCATAGAACAATATCATCCACACACAACATATAGCATAGAACTACATCATCCAGAACACAACATATACTACAGTACAACATCATCCAGAACACAACATAAACCATAGAGCTACATCATCCACACACAACATATACCATAGAACAACATCATCCACACAAAACATATACCATAGAACAACATCATCCACACAAAACATATACCACAGAACAACATCATCCACACAAAACATATACCATAGAGCTACATCATCCAGAACACAACATATACCATAGAACAACATCATCCAGAACACAACATATACCACAGAACAACATCATCCAGAACACAACATAAACCATAGAACAACATCATTCAGAACACAACATATACTACAGAACAACATCATCCACACACAACATAAACCACAGAACAACTTCATCCACGCACAACATATACCATAGAGCTACATCATCCACACAAAACATATACCATAGAACTACATCATCCACACACAACATATACCATAGAACACCATCATCCAGAACACAACATATACTACAGAACAACATAATCCACACACAACTTATACCATAGAACAACATCATCCACACACAACATATAGCATAGAACTACATCATCCAGAACACAACATATACTACAGTACAACATCATCCAGAACACAACATAAACCATAGAGCTACATCATCCACACACAACATATACCATAGAACAACATCATCCACACAAAACATATACCACAGAACAACATCATCCACACAAAACATATACCATAGAGCTACATCATCCAGAACACAACATATACCATAAAAACATCATCCACACACAACATAAACCATAGAGCTACATCATCCACACACACCATATGCCACAGAACAACATCATCCACACACACCATATACCACATAACTACATCATCCACACACAACATATACCATAGAACAACATCATCCACACACAACATATACCATAGAACAACATCATCCAGAACACAACATAAACCACAGAACAACATCATCCACACACAACATAAACCATAGAGCTACATCATCCACACACAACATAAACCACAGAACAACATCATCCACACACAACATATACCATAGAACTACATCATCCACACACAACATATACCATAGAACTACATCATCCAGAACACAACATATACTACAGTACAACATCATCCAGAACACAACATAAACCATAGAGCTACATCATCCACACACAACATATACCATAGAACAACATCATCCACACAAAACATATACCATAGAACAACATTATCCACACAAAACATATACCACAGAACAACATCATCCACACAAAACATATACCATAGAGCTACATCATCCAGAACACAACATATACTACAGTACAACATCATCCAGAACACAACATAAACCATAGAGCTACATCATCCACACACAACATATACCATAGAACAACATCATCCAGAACACAACATATACCACAGAACAACATCATCCAGAACACAACATAAACCATACAGCTACATCATCCACACACAACATATACCATAGAACAACATCATCCAGAACACAACATATACCACAGAACAACATCATCCAGAACACAACATAAACCATAGAACAACATCATCCAGAACACAACATATACTACAGAACAACATCATCCACACACAACATAAACCACAGAACAACTTCATCCACGCACAAAATATACCATAGAGCTACATCATCCACACAAAACATATACCATAGAGCTACATCATCCAGAACACAACATATACCATAAAAACATCATCCACACACAACATAAACCATAGAGCTACATCATCCACACACACCATATCCCACAGAACTACATCATCCACACACAACATATACCATAGAACAACATCATCCACACACAACATATAGCATAGAACTACATCATCCAGAACACAACATATACTACAGTACAACATCATCCAGAACACAACATAAACCATAGAGCTACATCATCCACACACAACATATACCATAGAACAACATCATCCACACAAAACATATACCACAGAACAACATCATCCACACAAAACATATACCATAGAGCTACATCATCCAGAACACAACATATACCATAAAAACATCATCCACACACAACATAAACCATAGAGCTACATCATCCACACACACCATATGCCACAGAACAACATCATCCACACACACCATATACCACATAACTACATCATCCACACACAACATATACCATAGAACAACATCATCCACACACAACATATACCATAGAACAACATCATCCAGAACACAACATAAACCACAGAACAACATCATCCACACACAACATAAACCATAGAGCTACATCATCCACACACAACATAAACCACAGAACAACATCATCCACACACAACATATACCATAGAACTACATCATCCACACACAACATATACCATAGAACTACATCATCCAGAACACAACATATACTACAGTACAACATCATCCAGAACACAACATAAACCATAGAGCTACATCATCCACACACAACATATACCATAGAACAACATCATCCACACAAAACATATACCATAGAACAACATTATCCACACAAAACATATACCACAGAACAACATCATCCACACAAAACATATACCATAGAGCTACATCATCCAGAACACAACATATACTACAGTACAACATCATCCAGAACACAACATAAACCATAGAGCTACATCATCCACACACAACATATACCATAGAACAACATCATCCAGAACACAACATATACCACAGAACAACATCATCCAGAACACAACATAAACCATACAGCTACATCATCCACACACAACATATACCATAGAACAACATCATCCAGAACACAACATATACCACAGAACAACATCATCCAGAACACAACATAAACCATAGAACAACATCATCCAGAACACAACATATACTACAGAACAACATCATCCACACACAACATAAACCACAGAACAACTTCATCCACGCACAAAATATACCATAGAGCTACATCATCCACACAAAACATATACCATAGAGCTACATCATCCAGAACACAACATATACCATAAAAACATCATCCACACACAACATAAACCATAGAGCTACATCATCCACACACACCATATCCCACAGAACTACATCATCCACACACAACATATACCATAGAACCACATCATCCAGAACACAACATATACTACAGAACAACATCATCCACACACAACATATACCATAGAACAACATCATCCACACACAACATATACCATAGAACTACATCATCCAGAACACAACATATACTACAGTACAACATCATCCACACAAAACATATACCATAGAACAACATCATCCACACAAAACATATAGCACAGAACAACATCATCCACACAAAACATATACCATAGAGCTACATCATCCAGAACACAACATATACCATAAAAACATCATCCACACACAACATAAACCATAGAGCTACATCATCCACACACACCATATACCACAGAACAACATCATCCACACACAACATATACCATAGAACAACATCATCCACACACAACATATACCATAGAACAACATCATCCACACACAACATATACCATGGAACAACATCATCCAGAACACAACATAAACCACAGAACAACATCATCCACACACAACATATACCATAGAACAACATCATCCACACACAACATATACCATAGAACAACATCATCCACACACAACATATACCATAGAACAACATCATCCAGAACACAACATAAACCACAGAACAACATCATCCACACACAACATAAACCATAGAACAACATCATCCACACACAACATAAACCACAGAACAACATCATCCACACACAACATAAACCACAGAACAACATCATCCACACACAACATAAACCACAGAACAACATCATCCACACACAACATATACCACAGAACAACATCATCCACACACAACATAAACCACAGAACAACATCATCACATAAAACACACACAATCAGGAGTACATAGCATTGGGTTGTATATAGTTAAATAATCCACAAATACCATTCTCATTAGAATATTAACATCCAGGCACCTATTCTAACAACCTTCTGGGTTTCGTAACGCACATATTTTCTGTTAATTAACAATGTTTTGTAACTGTAATGCTCTAAGCTAGTGCAGTAGATTACATAATGACCCGTTCTAGGTCAATTGTTTGCAGCTCACAGTCTGTACATTCCGGTGGTCAGTATCATCAGTCTGTGTGTCTGTCTGTCAGTGTGTGTGTGTGTCTGTCTGTCTGTCAGTCAGTCAGTGTGTGTGTCTGTCTGTCTGTGTGTGTGTGTCTGTCTGTCTGTCAGTCAGTCAGTCAGTCAGACAGACAGACACACACACTGACTGACTGA